>JAQFWZ010000053.1:3758042-4028042 GCA_027789725.1 Dendropsophus ebraccatus
AGCACTCTCTGTATCCTGTGCTCTCTCTCTCCTCCTCCTCCTCCTCCTCCGCACTCTCTGTATCCTGTGCTCTCTCTCTCCTCCTCCTCCTCAGCACTCTCTGTATCCTGTGCTGTCTCTCTCTCTCTCCTCCTCCTCCTCCTCAGCACTCTCTGTATCCTGTGCTGTCTCTCTCCTCCTCCTCCTCCTCAGCACTCTCTGTATCCTGTGCTGTCTCTCTCCTCCTCCTCCTCAGCAGTCTATGTATCCTGTGCTGTCTCTCTCCTCCTCCTCCTCCTCCTCAGCACTCTCTGTATCCTGTGCTGTCTCTCTCCTCCTCCTCCTCAGCACTCTCTGTATCCTGTGCTGTCTCTCTCCTCCTCCTCCTCAGCACTCTGTATCCTGTGCTGTCTCTCTCCTCCTCCTCCTCCTCCTCCTCCTCAGCACTCTCTGTATCCTGTGCTGTCTCTCTCCTCCTCCTCCTCCTCCTCCTCAGCACTCTCTGTATCCTGTGCTCTCTCTCTCCTCCTCCTCCTCCTCCTCCTCAGCACTCTCTGTATCCTGTGCTTCTCTCTCCTCCTCCTCCTCAGCACTCTCTGTATCCTGTGCTGTCTCTCTCCTCCTCCTCCTCAGCACTCTGTATCCTGTGCTGTCTCTCTCCTCCTCCTCCTCCCTCCTCCTCAGCACTCTCTGTATCCTGTGCTGTCTCTCTCCTCCTCCTCCTCAGCACTCTCTGTATCCTGTGCTGTCTCTCTCCTCCTCCTCCTCCTCCTCCTCCTCAGCACTCTCTGTATCCTGTGCTGTCTCTCTCCTCCTCCTCAGCACTCTCTGTATCCTGTGCTGTCTCTCTCCTCCTCCTCCTCCTCAGCACTCTCTGTATCCTGTGCTGTCTCTCTCCTCCTCCTCCTCCTCCTCAGCACTCTCTGTATCCTGTGCTGTCTCTCTCCTCCTCCTCCTCCTCCTCCTCCTCCTCCTCCTCAGCACTCTCTGTATCCTGTGCTGTCTCTCTCCTCCTCCTCCTCCTCCTCCTCCTCCTCCTCCTCCTCCTCAGCACTCTCTGTATCCTGTGCTGTCTCTCTCCTCCTCCTCCTCAGCACTCTCTGTATCCTGTGCTGTCTCTCTCCTCCTCCTCCTCAGCACTCTGTATCCTGTGCTGTCTCTCTCCTCCTCCTCCTCCTCCTCCTCAGCACTCTCTGTATCCTGTGCTGTCTCTCTCCTCCTCCTCCTCAGCACTCTCTGTATCCTGTGCTGTCTCTCTCCTCCTCCTCCTCCTCCTCCTCCTCAGCACTCTCTGTATCCTGTGCTGTCTCTCTCCTCCTCCTCAGCACTCTCTGTATCCTGTGCTGTCTCTCTCCTCCTCCTCCTCCTCAGCACTCTCTGTATCCTGTGCTGTCTCTCTCCTCCTCCTCCTCCTCCTCCTCCTCAGCACTCTCTGTATCCTGTGCTGTCTCTCTCCTCCTCCTCCTCCTCCTCCTCCTCCTCCTCAGCACTCTCTGTATCCTGTGCTGTCTCTCTCCTCCTCCTCCTCCTCCTCCTCCTCCTCCTCCTCCTCCTCCTCAGCACTCTCTGTATCCTGTGCTTTCTCTCTCCTCCTCCTCCTCCTCCTCCTCCTCAGCACTCTCTGTATCCTGTGCTGTCTCTCTCCTCCTCCTCCTCCTCCTCCTCCTCAGCACTCTCTGTATCCTGTGCTGTCTCTCTCCTCCTCCTCCTCCTCCTCCTCCTCAGCACTCTCTGTATCCTGTGCTGTCTCTCTCCTCCTCCTCCTCCTCCTCCTCAGCACTCTCTGTATCCTGTGCTGTCTCTCTCCTCCTCCTCCTCAGCACTCTCTGTATCCTGTGCTGTCTCTCTCCTCCTCCTCCTCAGCAGTCTCTGTATCCTGTGCTGTCTCTCTCCTCCTCCTCAGCACTCTCTGTATCCTGTGCTGTCTCTCGTCTCTCTCCTCCTCCTCCTCCTCCGCACTCTCTGTATCCTGTGCTGTCTCTCTCCTCCTCCTCCTCCGCACTCTCTGTATCCTGTGCTGTCTCTCTCCTCCTCCTCCTCCTCAGCACTCTCTGTATCCTGTGCTGTCTCTCTCCTCCTCCTTCTCCTCCGCACTCTCTGTATCCTGTGCTCTCTCTCTCCTCCTCCTCCTCAGCACTCTCTGTATCCTGTGCTGTCTCTCTCTCTCCTTCCTCCTCCTCCTCCTCCTCCTCCTCCTCAGCATCCTCTCTGTATCCTGTGCTGGTCTCTCTCCTCCTCCTCCTCCTCAGCACTCCTCTGTATCCTGTGCTGCCTCTCTCCTCCTCCTCCTCCTCTTCACTCCTCAGCACTCTCCGTGTATCCTGTGACTGTCTTCTCTCCGTCCTTCCTCCTCAGCACTCTCTGTATCCTGTGCTGTCTCGTCTCCTCCTCCTCTTCTCCCTCAGCACTCTCTGTAATCCCTGTGCTGTCTCTCTCCTCCTCCCTCCTCAGCACTCTGTATCCTGTGCTGTCTCTCTCCTCCTCCTCCTCCTCCTCCTCCTCAGCACTCTCTGTTATCCCTGTGCTTTCTCTCTCTCCTCCTCCTCCTCCCTCAGCACTCTCTGTAATCCTGTGCTGTCTCTCTCCTCCTCCTCCTCAGCACTCTCTGTATCCTGTGCTGTCTCTCTCCTCTTCCTCCTCCTCCTCAGCACTCTCTGTATACTGTGCTGTCTCTCTCTCCTCCTCCTCCTCCTCCTCCTCAGCACTTCTCTGTATCCTGTGCTGTCTCTCTCCTCCTTCTCCTCCTCCTCCTCCTCCTCCTCCTCCTCAGCACTCTCTGTATCCTGTTGCTGTCTCTCTCCTCCTCCTCCTCCTCCTCCTCCTCCTCCTCAGCACTCTCTGTATCCTGTGCTTTCTCTCTCCTCCTCCTCCTCCTCCTCCTCAGCACTCTCTGTATCCTGTGCTGTCTCTCTCTCCTCCTCCTCCTCCTCAGCACTCTCTGTATCCTGTGCTGTCTCTCTCCTCCTCCTCCTCCTCAGCACTCTCTGTATCCTGTGCTGTCTCTCTCCTCCTCCTCCTCAGCAGCACTCTCTGTATCCTGTGCTGTCTCTCTCCTCCTCCTCCTCAGCACTCTCTGTATCCTGTGCTGTCTCTCTCCTCCTCCTCCTCAGCAGTCTCTGTATCCTGTGCTGTCTCTCTCCTCCTCCTCAGCACTCTCTGTATCCTGTGCTGTCTCTCTCCTCCTCCTCCTCCTCCTCCTCCTCCGCACTCTCTGTATCCTGTGCTGTCTCTCTCCTCCTCCTCCTCCTCCTCCGCACTCTCTGTATCCTGTGCTGTCTCTCTCCTCCTCCTCCTCCTCCTCCGCACTCTCTGTATCCTGTGCTGTCTCTCTCCTCCTCCTCCTCCTCCTCCGCACTCTCTGTATCCTGTGCTGTCTCTCTCCTCCTCCTCCTCCTCCTCCTCCTCAGCACTCTCTGTATCCTGTGCTGTCTCTCTCCTCCTCCTCCTCCTCCTCAGCACTCTCTGTATCCTGTGCTGTCTCTCTCCTCCTCCTCCTCCTCCTCCTCAGCACTCTCTGTATCCTGTGCTGTCTCTCTCCTCCTCCTCCTCCTCCTCCTCCTCCTCCTCCTCAGCACTCTCTGTATCCTGTGCTGTCTCTCTCCACCTCCTCCTCCTCCTCAGCACTCTCTGTATCCTGTGCTGTCTCTCTCCTCCTCCTCCTCAGCACTCTCTGTATCCTGTCTCTGTATCCTGTGCTGTCTCTCTCCTCCTCCTCCTCCTCCTCCTCCTCAGCACTCTCTGTATCCTGTGCTGTCTCTCTCCTCCTCCTCAGCACTCTCTGTATCCTGTGCTGTCTCTCTCCTCCTCCTCAGCACTCTCTGTATCCTGTGCTGTCTCTCTCCTCCTCCTCCTCCTCCTCCTCCTCAGCACTCTCTGTATCCTGTGCTGTCTCTCTCCTCCTCCTCCTCCTCCTCAGCACTCTCTGTATCCTGTGCTGTCTCTCTCCTCCTCCTCCTCCTCCTCCTCAGCACTCTCTGTATCCTGTGCTGTCTCTCTCCTCCTCCTCCTCAGCACTCTCTGTATCCTGTGCTGTCTCTCTCCTCCTCCTCAGCACTCTCTGTATCCTGTGCTGTCTCTCTCTCCTCCTCCTCCTCCTCAGCACTCTCTGTATCCTGTGCTGTCTCTCTCCTCCTCCTCCTCCTCCTCAGCACTCTCTGTATCCTGTGCTGTCTCTCTCCTCCTCCTCCTCCTCCTCCTCAGCACTCTCTGTATCCTGTGCTGTCTCTCTCCTACTCCTCCTCTTCCTCCTCCTCAGCACTCTCTGTATCCTGTGCTGTCTCTCTCCTCCTCCTCCTCCTCCTCCTCAGCACTCTCTGTATCCTGTGCTGTCTCTCTCTCCTCCTCCTCCTCCTCCTCAGCACTCTCTGTATCCTGTGCTGTTTCTCTCCTCCTCCTCCTCCTCAGCACTCTCTGTATCCTGTGCTGTCTCTCTCCTCCTCCTCCTCCTCAGCACTCTCTGTATCCTGTGCTGTCTCTCTCCTCCTCCTCCTCCTCCTCAGCACTCTCTGTATCCTGTGCTGTCTCTCTCCTCCTCCTCCTTCTCCTCAGCACTCTCTGTATCCTGTGCTGTCTCTCTCCTCCTCCTCCTCCTCCTCAGCACTCTCTGTATCCTGTGCTGTCTCTCTCCTCCTTCTCCTCCTCCTCCTCCTCCTCAGCAGTCTCTGTATCCTGTGCTGTCTCTCTCCTCCTTCTCCTCCTCCTCCTCAGCAGTCTCTGTATCCTGTGCTGTCTCTCTCCTCCTTCTCCTCCTCCTCCTCCTCAGCAGTCTCTGTATCCTGTGCTGTCTCTCTCCTCCTTCTCCTCCTCCTCCTCAGCAGTCTCTGTATCCTGTGCTGTCTCTCTCCTCCTTCTCCTCCTCCTCCTCAGCAGTCTCTGTATCCTGTGCTGTCTCTCTCCTCCTCCTCCTCCTCCTCAGCCTCAGCACTCTCTGTATCCTGTGCTGTCTCACTCCTCCTCCTCCTCCTCCTCAGCACTCTCTGTATCCTGTGCTGTCTCTCTCCTCCTCCTCCTCCTCCTCCTCCTCCTCCTCCTCCTCCTCCTCCTCAGCACTCTCTGTATCCTGTTCTGTCTCTCCTCCTCCTCCTCAGCACTCTCTGTATCCTGTGCTGTCTCTCTCCTCCTCCTCCTCCTCCTCAGCACTCTCTGTATCCTGTGCTGTCTCTCTCCTCCTCCTCCTCCTCCTCCTCCTCAGCACTCTCTGTATCCTGTGCTGTCTCTCTCCTCCTCCTCCTCCTCCTCCTCCTCCTCAGCACTCTCTGTATCCTGTGCTGTCTCTCTCCTCCTCCTCCACCTCAGCACTCTCTGTATCCTGTGCTGTCTCTCTCCTCCTCCTCCTCCTCCTCAGCACTCTCTGTATCCTGTGCTGTCTCTCTCCTCCTCCTCCTCCTCCTCCTCCTCCTCAGCACTCTCTGTATCCTGTGCTGTCTCTCTCCTCCTCCTCCTCCTCCTCCTCCTCAGCACTCTCTGTATCCTGTGCTGTCTCTCTCCTCCTCCTCCTCCTCCTCCTCCTCCTCCTCCTCAGCACTCTCTGTATCCTGTGCTGTCTCTCTCCTCCTCCTCCTCCTCCTCAGCACTCTCTGTATCCTGTGCTGTCTCTCTCCTCCTCCTCCTCCTCCTCCTCCTCCTCCTCCTCCTCAGCACTCTCTGTATCCTGTGCTGTCTCTCTCCTCCTCCTCCTCCTCCTCAGCACTCTCTGTATCCTGTGCTGTCTCTCCTCCTCCTCCTCCTCCTCCTCCTCCTCCTCCTCCTCCTCACTCTCTGTATCCTGTGCTGTGTCTTTCCTCAGGTCTCGCCTCAGGTTGTTCGTTCCTGTCCGGTCCGGGATGATTGAGGTTGTGGCTCGGCTGGTGCGGGGTCCGGTCCTCTTAGCCGGTGAGATCCTGGAGTGTGCGGTTTCCTTCACCAACCCCCTGTCTGCGCTCTCCACCTCCGCCAGCAGGTATGTGCTATCTCTCTCTTGGTGGGGGTCTCTCTCTCTCTCTCTCTCTCTCTCTCTGGGTGGGGGGCCCCTGGGTGGGTGCTCTCTGTCTGTCTGGGTGGGGGGCCCCGGGTGGGCGCTCTCTCTCTGGGTGGGGGCCCCGGGTGGGCGCTCTCTCTCTGGGTGGGGGCCCCGGGTGGGCGCTCTCTCTCTCTGGGTGGGGGCCCCGGGTGGGCGCTCTCTCTCTCTGGGTGGGGGCCCCGGGTGGGCGCTCTCTCTCTCTGGGTGGGGGCCCCGGGTGGGCGCTCTCTCTCTCTGGGTGGGGGCCCCGGGTGGGCGCTCTCTCTCTCTGGGAGGGGGCCCCGAGTGGGCGCTCTCTCTCTCTGGGTGGGGGCCCCGGGTGGGCGCTCTCTCTCTCTGGGTGGGGGCCCCGGGTGGGCGCTCTGTCTTGGTGGGCTCTCTCTCTGGGTGGGGGCTCCGGGTGGGCGCTCTGTCTGGGTGGGGGGCCCCGGGTGGGCGGGCGCTCTCTGTCTGGGTGGAGGTCCCTGGGTGGGTGCTCTCTCTCTGGGTGGGGGGCCCCGGGTGGGCGCTCTGTCTGGGTGGAGGTCCCTGGGTGGGTGCTCTCTCTCTGGGTGGGGGGCCCCGGGTGGGCGCTCTGTCTGGGTGGAGGTCCCTGGGTGGGCGCTCTCTGTCTGGGTGGAGGTCCCTGGGTGGGCGCTCTCTGTCTGGGTGGAGGTCCCTGGGTGGGCGCTCTCTGTCTGGGTGGAGGTCCCTGGGTGGGCGCTCTCTGTCTGGGTGGAGGTCCCTGGGTGGGCGCTCTCTGTCTGGGTGGAGATCCCTGGGTGGGCGCTCTCTGTCTGGGTGGAGATCCCTGGGTGGGCTCTCTCTCTCTGGGTGGGGGGGCACCGGGTGGGCGCTCTGTCTGGGTGGGCTCTCTCTCTGGGTGGGGGCTCCGGGTGGGCGCTCTCTCTCTGGGTGGAGGTCCCTGGGTGGGCTCTCTCTCTGGGTGGGGGCCCCGGGTGGGCGCTCTCTGTCTGGGTGGGGGGCCCCGGGTGGGCGGGTGCTCTCTGTCTGGGTGGAGGTCCCTGGGTGGGCTCTCTCTCTCTGGGTGGGGGGGCCCCGGGTTGACGCTCTCTGTCTGGGTGGAGGTCCCTGGGTGGGCTCTCTCTCTCTGGGTGGGGGGGCCCCGGGTGGGCGGTCTGTCTGGGTGGAGGTCCCTGGGTGGGCTCTCTCTCTCTGGGTGGGGGGCCCCGGGTGGGCGCTCTGTCTGGGTGGAGGTCCCTGGGTGGGTGCTCTCTCTCTGGGTGGGTGCTCTCTCTCTGGGTGGGGAGCCCCGGGTGGGCGCTCTTTCTGGGTGGGGGCCCCGGGTGGGCGCTCTCTGTCTGGGTGGAGGTCCCTGGGTGGGCGCTCTCTGTCTGGGTGGAGGTCCCTGGGTGGGCTCTCTCTCTCTGGGTGGGGGGGCCCCGGGTGGGCGCTCTTTCTGGGTGGGCTCTCTCTCTCGGTGGGGGCTCCGGGTGGGCGCTCTCTCTCTGGGTGGAGGTCCCTGGGTGGGCTCTCTCTCTCTGGGTGGGGGGCCCCGGGTGGGCGGGCGCTCTCTGTCTGTGTGGAGGTCCCTGGGTGGGCTCTCTCTCTCTGGGTGGGGGGGCCCCGGGTGGGCGCTCTGTCTGGGTGGAGGTCCCTGGGTGGGTGCTCTCTCTCTGGGTTGGGGGCCCCGGGTGGGCGCTCTGTCTGGGTGGAGGTCCCTGGGTGGGCGCTCTCTGTCTGGGTGGAGGTCCCTGGGTGGGCGCTCTCTGTCTGGGTGGAGGTCCCTGGGTGGGCGCTCTCTGTCTGGGTGGAGGTCCCTGGGTGGGCGCTCTCTGTCTGGGTGGAGGTCCCTGGGTGGGCTCTCTCTCTCTCGGTGGGGGGGCCCCGGGTGGGCGCTCTGTCTGGGTGGGCTCTCTCTCTGGGTGGGGGCTCCGGGTGGGCGGTCTCTCTCTGGGTGGGGGGCCCCGGGTGGGCGCTCTCTCTCTCTCTGGGTGGGGGGCCCCGGGTGGGTGCTCTCTCTCTCTCTCTCTCTGGGTGGGGGCTCCGGGTGGGCGCTCTCTGTCTGGGTGGAGGTCCCTGGGTGGGCTCTCTCTCTCTGGGTGGGGGGGCCCCGGGTGGGCGCTCTGTCTGGGTGGGGGCTCCGGGTGGGTGCTCTCTGTCTGGGTGGAGGCCTCTGGGTGGGGGGCCCCGGGTGGGCGCTCTCTCTCTGGGTGGGGGGCCCCGGGTGGGCGCTCTCTCTCTCTCTCTCTCTGGGTGGGGGGCCCCGGGTGGGCGCTCTCTCTCTGGGTGGGGGGCCCCTCTCTCTGGGTGGGGGGCCCCGGGTGGGTGCTCTCTCTCTCTCTCTCTCTCTCTGGGTGGGGGCTCCGGGTGGGCGCTCTCTGTCTGGGTGGAGGTCCCTGGGTGGGCTCTCTCTCTCTCTGGGTGGGGGGGCCCCGGGTGGGCGCTCTGTCTGGGTGGGGGCTCCGGGTGGGTGCTCTCTGTCTGGGTGGAGGCCTCTGGGTGGGTGCTCTCTGTCTGGGTGGAGGCCTCTGGGTGGGTGCTCTCTGTCTGGGTGGGGGGCCCCGGGTGGGCGCTCTCTCTTTCTGGGTGGGGGGCCCCGGGTGGGCGCTCTCTCTCTCTCTCTCTGGGTGGGGGCTTCGGGTGGGCGCTCTCTGTCTGGGTGGGGGGCCCCGGGTGGGCGCTCTCTCTCTGGGTGGGGGGCCCCGGGTGGGCGCTCTCTCTCTCTCTCTGGGTGGGGGGCCCCGGGTGGGCGCTCTCTGTCTGGGTGGGGGGCCCCGGGTGGGCGCTCTCTCTCTCTCTGGGTGGGGGCTCCGGGTGGGCGCTCTCTGTCTGGGTGGGGGGCCCCGGGTGGGCGCTCTCTCTCTCTCTCTCTCTCTCTCTCTCTCTCTGGGTGGGGGGCCCCGGGTGGGCGCTCTCTCTCTGGGTGGGGGGCCCCGGGTGGGCGCTCTCTCTCTGGGTGGGGGGCCCCGGGTGGGCGCTCTCTCTCTCTCTCTCTCTCTGGGTGGGGGGCCCCGGGTGGGCGCTCTCTCTCTGGGTGGGGGGCCCCGGGTGTGACTTCTTCACCCCTTCCTCTTGCAGTGAGACCCTCGCCTGGGCCAGTGCACAGATACACTGTCAGTTCCATGCCAGTGACAGCCGTGTGCAGCTCCCGGCCAGTGAGGAGCCCCGGCAGGACGTGCAGGCAGAGAATGAGACTGTGTTCATCCCTAACAGAGGTGTGTGACCCCCTCCCTGTCCCTGCAGCGCCCCCTACAGCCTCACTCACATCCTCCTGTCTCCCCAGGTGAGCGCGGGCAGTGCATCCTGTCTACTCCTCCCAAGATCCTGTTCTGTGACCTGCGGCTGGACCCCGGGGAGACCAAAACATGTAAGGATGGGGGACAGGTTCCTTGTGGGGGGGGTTCCGATGGTCGGGCGGGATCAGCGTTGATGTGGTTTCCGGTGGTTGTGGTGGTCGGGCAGGATCGGGGTTGCGGTGGTCGGGCAGGATCGGGGTTGCGGTGGTCGGGCAGGATCGGGGTTGCGGTGGTCGGGCAGGATCGGGGTTGCGGTGGTCGGGCAGGATCGGGGTTGCGGTGGTCGGGCAGGATCGGGGTTGCGGTGGTCGGGCAGGATGGGGTCTTCCTGTGTTGGGATATCAGCACATCACCGGCTCTTCCTCCTCTTCCAGACTCCTACAGTGAGACGCTGCCCCTCACCGCTCCGCCATCTTTCAGGGGTCAGTCGGTTAAATATGTTTACAAGCTGACGATTGGCTGCCAGAGGGTGAACTGCCCCATCCAGCTGCTGCGCCTTCCCTTCCGGGTCCTCCTACTGCACGGTAAGGGGTCCAGGGCATTTACCTGGAGTAGTGGATATGCCCCCTCCCCCTATCTATCACCAGTGCCTCCTCCTCCCATCCCACACCGCTGACTCCTCCTCCTCTTCCCATCCCACACCGCTGACTCCTCCTCCTCTTCCCATCCCACACCGCTGACTCCTCCTCCTCTTCCCATCCCACACCGCTGACTCCTCCTCTTCCCATCCCACACCGCTGACTCCTCCTCCTCTTCCTCCTCTCCCCATCCCACACCGCTGACTCCTCCTCCTCTTCCTCCTCCTCTTCCTCCTCTCCCCATCCCACACCGCTGACTCCTCCTCCTCCCCCATCCCACACAGTTAACTCCTCCTCCTCCCCATCCCACACAGCTAACTCCTCCTCCTCCCCATCCCACACTGCTGACTCCTCCTCCTCCTCTCCCCATCCCACACTGCTGACTCCTCCTCTCCCCATCCCACACTGCTGACTCCTCCTCCTCCTCTCCCCATCCCACACTGCTGACTCCTCCTCCTCTCCCCATCCCACACTGCTGACTCCTCCTCCTCCTCCTCCCCATCCCACACAGCTAACTCCTCCTCCTCCTCCCCATCCCACACTGCTGACTCCTCCTCCTCCTCTCCCCATCCCACACTGCTGACTCCTCCTCTCCCCATCCCACACTGCTGACTCCTCCTCCTCCTCTCCCCATCCCACACCGCTGACTCCTCCTCCTCTCACCATCCCACACTGCTGACTCCTCCTCCTCTCTCCATCCCACACCGCGGACTCCTCCTCTCTCCATCCCACACCGCTGACTCCTCCTCCTTCTCCTCTCTCCATCCCACACCGCTGACTCCTCCTCCTCCTCCTCCTCTCTCCATCCCACACCGCTGACTCCTCCTCCTCCTCTCTCCATCCCACACCGCTGACTCCTCCTCCTCCTCTCTCCATCCCACACCGCTGACTCCTCCTCCTCCTCTCCCCATCCCACACCGCTGACTCCTCCTCCTCCTCCTCTCCCCATCCCACACCGTTGACGACTCCTCCTCCTCCTCTCCCCATCCCACACCGTTGACGACTCCTCCTCCTCCTCTCCCCATCCCACACCGTTGACGACTCCTCCTCCTCCTCCTCCTCCTCTCCCCATCCCACACCGTTGACGACTCCTCCTCTCCCCATCCCACACCGCTGACTCCTCCTCCCACACCGCTGACTCCTCCTCCTCCTCCTCCTCCTCTCCCCATCCCACACCGCTGACTCCTCCTCCTCTCCCTATCCCACACCGCTGACTCCTCCTCCTCCTCCTCTCCCCATCCCACACGGCTGACTCCTCCTCCTCCTCTCCCCATCCCACACGGCTGACTCCTCCTCCTCCTCCTCTCCCCATCCCACACCGCTGACTCCTCCTCCTCCTCCTCTCCCCATCCCACACCGCTGACTCCTCCTCCTCCTCTCCCCATCCCACACCGCTGACTCCTCCTCCTCCTCCTCTCCCCATCCCACACCGCTGACTCCTCCTCCTCCTCCTCCTCTCCCCATCCCACACCGCTGACTCCTCCTCCTCCTCCTCCTCCTCTCCCCATCCCACACCGCTGACTCCTCCTCCTCCTCCTCTCCCCATCCCACACCGCTGACTCCTCCTCCTCCTCCTCCTCCTCTCCCCATCCCACACCGCTGACTCCTCCTCCTCCTCCTCTACCCATCCCACACCGCTGACTCCTCCTCCTGTCCCTCCTCCTCCTCTCCCCATCCCACACCGCTGACTCCTCCTCCTGTCCCTCCTCCTCCTCTCCCCATCCCACACCGCTGACTCCTCCTCCTGTCCCTCCTCCTCCTCTCCCCATCCCGCACCGCTGACTCCTCCCCCTCCTCTTCCTCCTCTCCCCATCCCGCACCGCTGACTCCTCCCCCTCCTCTTCCTCCTCTCCCCATCCCGCACCGCTGACTCCTCCCCCTCCTCCTCCTCCTCTCCCCATCCCGCACCGCTGACTCCTCCTCCTCCTCCTCCTCCTCCTCCTCCTCTGATCGCTGATCCATGCTTTGTCTCCCAGCCCTGCAGGGTTTCCGGCCGTTACAGGAAGATGAGGTTGCTCCTTCCAATCCTTTCCTGGATGATGATGAGATCGGTAAGAAGGACTCCGGACTCCTGGACTCCGCGGTGGAGATCCTAATGAACGCAACGTCCCGGAGAACCTTACGTAGGTGGATCTATATATAATACTGCCCCCTGCTGTCCCCCACAGACCAGTATAACATCAGTAACACCCAGGGACGGGTCACCACCTTCTGTATATATAAAATACCGCCCCCTGCTGTCCCCCACAGACCAGTATAACATCAGTAACACCCGGGGACGGGTCACCACCTTCTGTGTATATATAATACCGCCCCCTGCTGTCCCCCACAGACCAGTATAACATCAGTAACACCCGGGGACGGGTCACCACCTTCTGTGTATATATAATACCGCCCCCTGCTGTCCCCCACAGACCAGTATAACATCAGTAACACCCGGGGACGGGTCACCACCTACTGTGTATATAAAATACCGCCCCCTGCTGTCCCCCACAGACCAGTATAACATCAGTAACACCCGGGGACGGGTCACCACCTTCTGTATATATAAAATACCGCCCCCTGCTGTCCCCCACAGACCAGTATAACATCAGTAACACCCGGGGACGGGTCACCACCTTCTGTATATATAAAATACCGCCCCCTGCTGTCCCCCACAGACCAGTATAACATCAGTAACACCCGGGGACGGGTCACCACCTTCTGTGTATATATAATACCGCCCCCTGCTGTCCCCCACAGACCAGTATAACATCAGTAACACCCGGGGACGGGTCACCACCTTCTGTATATATAAAATACCGCCCCCTGCTGTCCCCCACAGACCAGTATAACATCAGTAACACCCGGGGACGGGTCACCACCTTCTGTATATATAAAATACCGCCCCCTGCTGTCCCCCACAGACCAGTGTAACATCAGTAACACCCGGGGACGGGTCACCACCTTCTGTATATATAAAATACCGCCCCCTGCTGTCCCCCACAGACCAGTATAACATCAGTAACACCCGGGGACGGGTCACCACCTTCTGTGTATATATAATACCGCCCCCTGCTGTCCCCCACAGACCAGTATAACATCAGTAACACCCGGGGACGGGTCACCACCTTCTGTGTATATATAATACCGCCCCCTGCTGTCCCCCACAGACCAGTATAACATCAGTAACACCCGGGGACGGGTCACCACCTTCTGTATATATAAAATACCGCCCCCTGCTGTCCCCCACAGACCAGTATAACATCAGTAACACCCGGGGACGGGTCACCACCTTCTGTATATATAAAATACCGCCCCCTGCTGTCCCCCACAGACCAGTATAACATCAGTAACACCCGGGGACGGGTCACCACCTTCTGTATATATAAAATACCGCCCCCTGCTGTCCCCCACAGACCAGTATAACATCAGTAACACCCGGGGACGGGTCACCACCTTCTGTGTATATATAATACCGCCCCCTGCTGTCCCCCACAGACCAGTATAACATCAGTAACACCCGGGGACGGGTCACCACCTTCTGTATATATAAAATACCGCCCCCTGCTGTCCCCCACAGACCAGTATAACATCAGTAACACCCGGGGACGGGTCACCACCTTCTGTATATATAAAATACCGCCCCCTGCTGTCCCCCACAGACCAGTGTAACATCAGTAACACCCGGGGACGGGTCACCACCTTCTGTATATATAAAATACCGCCCCCTGCTGTCCCCCACAGACCAGTATAACATCAGTAACACCCGGGGACGGGTCACCACCTTCTGTATGAAATTTACTCACCTGAATTTTTTTTTCCTGCAGTCTGTAGGCAGCACACGAATGGGTCAATGGATTCCTGTTGACCCGGACACAGAAGGGTTAATCTAGCAATGAAACACAAAATAGATTAATAAGCTGTACCTGGTGATCCCCCTAAGAGAGTGAACACCCCAACACTTGTATTGTGTGCAGCAATTATCTTTAATGGGGGGTGTATTGTGCTGCCTACGGACTCCAGGAAATAAAAATTTCAGGCCAGTAAATTCTATGCTTCCTGATCGTCCTTTGCAGCACAAGAATGAGACATTCAAAGCAATAAAACGAAAAAGGGGTTGGGAATAACGAATCACTAGCTCCTTGGAGAACGCTCCTGCCAAAGGCCGATCCCTCAGATGCTGAGAAGTCCAAGCGTAGTGCCTGACAAAAGTGGACGCAGATGGCCAGGTTGCAGCGTTTCAGATTTTTTTCCCTAGGGAACGTTGCATCTTTCGGCCCATGAAGTTGCAGTCGATCTTGTGGAGTGTGCTCTGATGGTGCGAGGTGACTGTAGGCCTTCTGAAGAGTACCAGAATCTGATCAAGTCTTTAACCCCTTAAAGGACAACTCCGGCGGGACCCCCCCCCCCCCCAAAAAAAAAACCAACACAGACACCATACTCACCATCCCTCCGGTGACGATCGCCACTCCATTCGCCCGCCGTCCGCCTCACCGTCACCTGCGTCCGCCGTCCAGCGATGTCTCCTTCTTCCGGGTCCATGAGAGAGAAAAGGCTGCCAGTGCGCTTTTTCATTGGCTGGAGCGGATCACATGGCTTCCAGCAAGCTCAGCCAATCAGGGCTGAGCAAGCTGGAAGCCATGTGATGCGCTCCAGCCAATGAAAAGGCTGCTGGTGCGCATGTGCACCAGCAGCCTTTTCTCTCCCATTCACTCTCAATGAAGACGCCGAGGAGGAAGAAGACCCGGACCGCCCCTGGCTCTGACATCACCCGACACCAGAGAAGAGGACCGTGACGACCGTAATAGGTAATGTATATATTCTTTAACTTCCGGGGTGGGGGGTCGGGGGTCGGAAAGTGGGGGAACAGGGCCAGACCGGGTATTTAACCACATTACAAAGTTATATAACTTTGTAATGTGTGTTAAATAAGCCAAAAAATTTTTTCGCCGGAGTTGTCCTTTAAGGACAGAGACAAATTTTTATGAATATGACCAGTGTCACTTTAGTCATTAATAACTTCGGGATGCTTTTACCTATCCGGCTGATTCTGAGATTGTTTTCTCCTGACATATTGTACTTCACATTTCTGGTAAATTGGAGTCGATACTCATAACAAATCTTTATGAAAAACACCAAAATAACGTGAAAAATTGTGAAAAAATGCATTTTTCCAACTTTGAAACCTTCCTGCTTATACAGAAAATGATTATACCACATAAATTATGTATTAAATAGCATTAGCAACATGTCTACTTTATGTTGGCGGCATTTATTAAACTATATTTCATTTTTTTTAGATAATAGGAAGCTTAAAACATTAGCAGCAATTTTCCAAATTTTCTGTAAAATTTCAAAATCAGATATTTTCAGGGACCTGTTCAGGTTGAAAGTGTATTTGAGGGGCCTGTATGTTAGAAAGCCCCACAAAGCACCCCATTTCAGAAACTGCACCCCCCAAACTCTGCAAAAGCACATCCAGAAAGTGTTTTAACCCTTTAGGGGAGTCACAGAAATAAAAGCTAAGTGTGTAAGAAATTTGAAAATTTTTATTTTCTGTGCAGAGATTTTATTGTAATCCAATATTTTTCATAATTATAAACCTATTACCAGAGAAATGCACCCCAATATTGATTGCCCCGTTTCTGCAGTTTATAGAAATACCCCATATGTGGCCCTATTGCGCTATTTGACGCAACCACAAGCCTCAGATATAAGGGAGCGCCTAGTGAATTTCAACGCCTCCGTTATATTTGGTCATTTCTGACTGTACCACTTCAGGTTGGCAGAGGCTCTGGGGTGCCAAAACCTAAAAAACACCCCTAAAGGGACACCATTTAGAAAACTACACCCCTCAAGGAATGTAACAAGGGGTGCGGTGAGCATCTGGACCCCACAGGTGCTTCACAGATTTTCAGAACAATGTGGTGTAAAAACGGAAAAATTCTATTTTTTACACTAAAACGTTGTTCTAGCATTCATTTTTCATTTTTACAAGGGGATAAAAGAAAAAAAAAAAAACACCAAACGTGTAGCACAGTTTCTCCCGAGTACAGAAATACCCCACATGTGGCGATAAAGTGCCAAGCGGGCGCAGGACGAGCCTCCAAAGGGAAGGAGCGCCATTTGTCCTTTGCAAGCTGGATTTTACTGGAATGGATTTCAAGGGCCATGTTGCATTTACAGAGCCCTCGTGCTGCCAAAACACTGGAAACCCCCCACAAGTGACCCCATTCTGGAAACTACACCCCTCAAGGAATCTAACAAGGGGTTCAGTGAGCATATGGACCCCACTGGTGACGGGCACAAATGTGGAACAATGTGACGTGAAAGGGAAAATTTTCATTTTTTCACTTTCTCGGCACAAATGTGCCCGTCATCCAGGGGTCCATATCCTCACTGCACCCCTTGTTAGATTCCTTGAGGGGTGTAGTTTCCAGAATGGGGTCACTTGTGGGGGGTTTCCAGTGCTTTGGCAGCACGAGGGCTCTGTAAATGCGACATGGCGTTCATCATCCATTCTAGCCAAATCCAGCCTCCAAAATCCAAATGGCGCTCCTTCCCTTCGGAGGCTTGCCCTGCACCCACATGGCGCTTTATGTCCACATGTGGGGTATTTACAGACTCAGGGGAAATTGCTCTACAAATTTTGTGTGTTTTTTTTCTCTTTTAACCCCTTGTGAAAATGAAAAATTTAAGGCTAAACCAACATTATAGTGTAAAAAATGTAATATTTCATTTTCACGCCACATTGTTCCACATTTGTGCCCGTCACCAGTGGGGTCCATATGCTCACTACACCCCTTGTTACATTCCCTGAGGGGTGCAGTTTCCATAATGGAGTCAATTGTGGGGGGTTCAACTGTCTTGGCAACACAGGGGCCTTTTAAATGCAAAATGGCCCCTCGAAATCCATTCCAGCCAAATCCAGCCTTCAAAAACCAAATGGCGCTCCTTCCCTTTGGAGGCTTACCCTGCACCCGCATGGCGCTTTATGTCCACATGTGGGATATTTCCATACTCAGGGGAAATTGCGCTACACATTTAGTGGTTTTTTTTTAAATCTTTTAACCCCTTGTGAAAATGAAAAAATCAAGACAAGATCAATGATTTAGTGTAAAAATTAAACATTTTTTACACTAAATGTTGGTCTAGCCTTGATTTTTTTCCTTTTCCACAAGGGGTTAAAAAAGAAAGTGAACACAAAACGTGTAGGGTAAATACCCCTACACGAAAATACCCCACATGTGGACATAATGTGCCATATGGGCACAGGGCAAGCCACCAAAGGGACAGAGCGCCATTTAGAGGCTGGAATGGAGGATGGAGGCCATGTCGCAATTACAAAGCTCCTGTGCTGCCAGAACAGTAGAAACTCCCCACAAGTGACCCCATTATGGAAACTACACCCCATAAGGAATCCAACAAGGGGTGCAGTGAGGATATGGACCCCACTGGTGATGGGCACTTACGTAGAACATGTGCCGAGAAAATAAAAAATACAATTTTTTTCATTTTCACGTCCCAAATGTGGCCGTCACCAGGGAGCTATATCCCTGCTGCCCCCCTTGTTAGATTCCTTATGGGGTGTAGTTTCCAGAATGGGGTCACTTGTGGGAGGTTTCTACTGTCCTGGCCGCACAGAGGTTTTGTAATTGCATCATGGCATCCTCTAATGGGAATGGCGGCCATACCTACTTAGCTGGGGAAAAGGGACAATTCTAATTTATTTGGGGGTATTGGGCCAATTATTGGTTTATAAGGTTGGAAATGACAGGTGTCCATCAAATTCAACCTGTGTTGATCCAGAGGAAGGCAAAAACCCCTCGTGAGGCAGACCACAGTAGCCTCATCACTGGGAAAAATTCCTTCCCGACTCCATAATGGCGATCAGAATAGTCCCTGGTTCAACGTGACCCCTGAAATAGGAATAAGGGACAGAATTTAGATAATGTAGAACCCCAATGACGTGTGGTGCGCCTTGAAGCGATCCAGTATGCAGAGGCCGGGGTGATCAGGACAGGTGTCACACTGGAAAATGGTGTCCTTCCTGATCCCCCTGTTACCCCACACTCTGTACTTCTTCTGGGGTCTCCCTTTCTCCAGTGTGGGGGACGTCACCTGGAAAATGTTGTCCTGGTGCGATACGGGGTCCTTCATATCCAGAAGCGCTGGGTCCGCTCCATGGCTGCTAAATATTAGGGCTCTATTACTACTTCTGATATGTTCGGATCATGCCGCAAGCTACAGGGCAGCGAGGGACCGGAAGAGGGGGGGGTGGTATAAAAGTTATCCGTACGGGTGGTAACCTTTATCCAGCAGTGGGAAGATCAGTTCCTGGACGATCTCCCCACTAACTCCGAGGATGGGGGGGGGGGGAGGGGGCATCTGGGGGCAGGATTCGGGTGTCCCTTCCTTCATACACTGTAATGGTACATGCACACAGGATAACCCTTTGTGCATTCCGCAGCTGGCACCTGCCGGTGGACTGATGCAGGCGCGCGTCTCCGCTCGTGTCACACTCCATTCTATGCATGGGTGGATTCCGCCCTCTGTCCAAAGAATGAACGTGTTCATTCTTTGGACGGACAACGGAATCCGCCCGTGCATAGAATAGAGTCTATGACACGGGCGGAGATGCGTGCCTGCATCAGTCCGCCAGCGGGTGCTAGCTGCAGAATGCACAAAGGGTTATCCTTCGCCATTCCGCAGTGTGCACCTACCCTAAATCTGTAAGTGTACCCTGAGGTACACTCACAGAGTTTGTAGAATTTCACGCCATACCGTGATCTCTTATTGGGACGGTACTGGCGGAAAAGACGTGTCTGGGGGGCAGCGTACGCTACGCTACCCCCAGACACGTCACTTGATGATGATGATGATGATGATGATGAGGATGAATGGAGGAAAGAAGGATCCCCCCTATTCATTCTCACTGGCTGTTTCGGTGTCGGAGGCAATAATAACGTATGCGTCCGACGCCGAAAACACCCTGGGGGCCATCTTTATACGGGGACTAGTATATGGGGTATGTAAATGTTTATTATAAAACTTTATTTCATGTAGTGTGGTGTAATGTAGTGTTTTTTAAGTTTTTTTGACAGTAAGAAAATAATATCCCTACGCCAAGAAAGGAGCTGCTGATAAATGCCGCACTTACGTGCGGCACTTATCAGCAGACAGTGGCGGTAGGATATAGGGGCGAAAAACGCTCCTACGCCAAAAAGGAGGAGTTGCTGATCAGTGGCGCACTTACGTGCGATGCTGATCAGTACTCAGCGGCGTTAGGGCGCAAAAAAAGTAAAAAAAAAAAAAAAAAATCTTTTTAACCCAAAGCAACTGATCAGTGAATGAAATCCACTGATCAGCCGCTAGGGGGCAGTAGAGCGACGCTGCCGGAGATTACCGAGGCCCGCCGAAAACGAAGACCCGAGTGTTTCCGAAGATTTCCGACGCTGGACGAACGAACGAACCCGGAAGCGACGCGAGGACGGCGCAGACCGCAGATCTTCGCTCCGGACGGCCAGATCAGGTGAGTATGGTACACCTGCACCACACACACCTGTTCTGCACCTCTCAGCTACCTAGCTGGGGGGTGCAGAACTCGGCAATACTGTTTTTTACAGTATGATCGCCGCGATGGGCCGGCCGGTACTGGCCGGCCTATCATGGCGATCGTGGGGGTGGCACCGTGGCCATCTTTGTTGGGGACACTTATGGCGATTGGTGCTATCTCGGACAGCACCAATCGCCATTGCTTTCCAGGTCACCGATGACCCGGAAAGCTGTTTTCAGCTGCTATATGCTGATCTGTATTGATCAGCATATAGCAGCGATCGTCGGCACGGGAGGGGTTAATCACCCCCGTGCCGACGAGCAGAGATGGCCTGCTATACATTACAGCAGGCCATCTTCCCCGACCGCTGTGTGTGAACACACAGCGATCGGGGAAACATCGGGCGTACCTATACGCCCGTTTGCGTTAAAGCCCACCCTGCGGGGGCGTATAGGTATGCCCGATGTCGTTAAGGGGTTAATCCAGCGGGCTAGAGGTGGTTGCTAGCTGTACTGCCTTTGTGTTCATATTGAATAAACAAGGCTTCAGATTTTCTGAAAGAAGCGCTTCTTTCCAGGTAAGTAGAGCGAGATGGATCTTGGTTTTCTTCCACCACTGGTAGGACTATTTCCTGATTGATATGTGCAGTAGACGGAACCTTCGGGAGACAACCTGGCATTGTTCTTAAGACTACTGTCAGAGAGTAATCTTAGGTAAGGTTCTTTACAGGACAGCGCATGAAGCTCGCTTATTCTTTTAGCGGACGTGATGGCGATTAAGAATCGAGTCTTCCATGATAACCACTCGCAAGTATCGAGAGGCTCCTTCACCAGACTTTTCAAGACCATTGAGAGATTGCAGGATGGAACTGGGTTATGAAAAGTTAGCCTCAGCTTCGCCACTGCTCTGAAAAACCAAGAAATCAGGGGGGTTCTGGAAAAAACGCCATCCAAGTGGGCATTAATTGCAGTTAAGTGGACTTTGAGAGTATTGAGTTTAAAGCCCTTTTGAAACCCCTCTTGTAGAAATTGTAGACCCGATGGAATGTCTCTGATATTCTTCTGATTATCTTCACACCAAGCGGTATATAGGTGCCAAATCTGGATTAAACTTTAAGGGTACAAACCCACACACTGTATACGCAACAAATACGCTGCAGATTTGATGCTGTGTTCAGTTATTTAGATCTAATCTGCTGCGTATTTGCTGTGTATCGCAGCAGTAAATACGCTGCGTATATGGTGTGTGGGTTTATACCCTTAGAGTACTTGTCTTGCCAGATGTTATAACTTCCTTAGAAAAGCCTTTATTCTCTAGAGCCCGTCTGACAAATTCCATGCTGTCCGATGGAGACTGGAAAGATTGGGATGGTATCACCCCCCCTTGTAACAGATCTGGTTGTTGAGTTAATTTCCAACATTCTTTTCTCAATAAACTCCACATGAGTGGAAACCAAGCCTTTTGAGTACGGAATGACTACTGTTGCTTTCACTTTCTCGTCCCGGATTTTCTTCAAGACTCTTGGAATTAACAGGATTGAGGGAAAAGCATATACAAACATTCCCTTCCAAGGGATCGAGAGTCCGTCCACCGCAAAGGGCTGATCTGTTCTAGAGAGGGTGTAGGACTTCCGAAGTTTTGTGTTGGCACAGGCGGCCATTACATCCATATCCGGTTGTCCCCATCTGTCCACGAACTGATGGAAGATTGAGGACTTCAGCTCTCACTCCCCTGGGAGAATTGACCTCCTGCTGAGCCAGTCCGCCTGTGTGTTCAGAACTGTTTTGATATGCACGGCTGATAATGAGAGGTGATTGACCTCGGACCACCTCATCAGACAGCTGCATACTTTCTGCAAGGTGATGGACCTTGTTCCCCCCTGCTTGTTTAGGTAAAAAACACAGGTAAGATTGTCTGTCTGAATCTGCACCGATTTCTGATGGAGAACCTGGGTGAAGTGCATAAGAGCCAACCTGATGGCTCCCAGCTCTTTCATGTTGGAGGAGTAATAAAACTCTGTCTTGGACCACTTCTTCTGAACCCATTGGACTTCTACATGGGCACCCCAACCCGAGCCGGAGGTATCCGTGGTGAGGACTGTTAAGGGTGGTATTATCAGATTCCTCCCCAGATGAAGGCGAGATGGTATAAGCCACCACTTAAGATCTTGCTTGACCCGTGGCGTGACCGACATCTTTGAATCCAGGTGGCCCAATGACTTTCAATTAGATATGAGCGAACCTGGAGCATGCTCGAGTCCACCCGAACCCGATCGTTCGGCATTTGATTAGCAGGGGCTGCTGGAGTTGGATAAAGCCCTAAGGCTATGTGGAAAACATGGATATAGTCATTGGCTGTATCCATGTTTTCCAGATAACCTTAGAGCTTTATCCAAGTTCAGCAGCCACCACTAATCAAATGCCGAACGATCGGGTTCGGATGGACTCCAGCATGCTCCAGGTTGGCTCATTTCTACTACCAATATTTGAGAATTTGTTTGGAGAACTTGAATATGAGCTTTCGCCCACTGCACTGCTTCGATTGAGGATGTTAAAATTCCCAACACTCTCGCTGAAAACCGAAGAGCACTGTTCTTTGGAGATCAGGGTAGAGATCGCTTTCCTGATCCTGAGGGTGGCGATCGAGCCGGCGCAGGGGGCTGCGGATGAGCGGGGGGCCGGGCTGCCAGACTTCAACGCGACGACTGTTTACACTGAACGATCGGTGAATTTTTCGCGAACGACGATTTAAGAACAAGTTAAAAGATCAAAGTGAACGATTTCTCGCTCGTCGTTCGCTGCGTTTACACGTACGATTATCGTTCGAATTTGATCGTTATCGTGCAAATTCGCACGATAATCGTTTTGTGTAAATGCAGCATTAGATGAGCTGTTAGGACAACAGCAATCTTTGTGAACACCCGTGGGGCGGAGGTTATGGCAGACACGTGAACTGTAGATGAGTCACTGTGTGCTGATGGAGATGTGCCACTCTCAGGAATCTCCAATGTTTCTTCAGAATTGGGACGTGCAGGTAAGAATCCCGTAGGTCAATGGTAGTCATGTAGTCTCCCTCCTGGATATTCAGCACGGCTGACTGGATGGTCTCCATCTTGAATTTTTTTCTTCAGGAAAAATTTGTTAAGGTAAGTCAGATCTATGACAAGTCTCCAGCCTCCTCTGGCCTTTGACACTGGAAACATCGGAGAATATACTCCCGAGCCTCTTTCTTCTTCTGGGACAATTTCTAGTGCTTTTTTCTGGATGAATTCTTGAAGAAGCTGATGAACTACTTGATTTTTTTCCCTTTGTTTAGAATAAATGTGTCTGGTGGTTGATCCCTTAGTTCCAGAGAATATCCTCCTGTAATGGTGGATGTGACCCAGGCCTCTGAGGATGTTCTTGACCAGACTTTCTCAAAATCCAACAGCCTTGCACCAAGCGGAGGAGGTGGAGGCCTGGTGTCATGCACGGTCATCTTTGACGGAGTCTGACTTATTTTTGAGGGCAGGTCTTGACTGCTTGATGTTCCCTCTGTACTGTCCCTTTCCACAAAAATAGTTTTTAAAAGACCTGTAGGACTTCTTCTTTTGAGGGAAGGCCGGCCCTTTTATTTTCTGTTAGTTTGTTCAAGATCCCCTCCAACTGAGGACCAAAAAGGGAAGATGGATGGAATGGCAATGATACAAAATGGTCCTTGGATGAGATATCTCCGGACCATTGCTTTGTCCAGAGCGCCCTTCTAGTGGCATTAGACAATGCTTTGGAGTTGTATTTCAGACTATGGCATAAAAACTCTGCTGCAGATTTCATCACCGATAAGTTGTTAACCAGGTCTTCTCTGGGTACCCCATCTTCAATATCACTATGTAGCTGGCTTAACCAGAGACGTAGTGCTCTTGCCACTGGTATTGAAGCCGTAGACAGGGCTGTGGAGTCGGTCTTGGAGCTGCGGCTTGCCGACTCCACAGCCCTGGACTAGCTAACCTTGATGGTGATGCTTTTGCCGCATAACTTCTTTTAGATAATGCGTCAGCTTTCCTTTCCATTGGGTCAGTTAGCAAGGATGGCAGGTAAATCCACATCCATCTTCAGCAGATTCAGATGAGGATGCTGGATCCTGTCTGGGATGTTTGTGACGTTACCCCCTGCGATATAAATGCTGACTTGGGGCGCATCTGAGAATGTGATACTGAAGACATCATAAAGTGAACAACCCGTCCCCTGCCGACACCATACCTCCTATAGCATCAGGATCCGCTGCCCAGGCAGAGAGCGGCACCCGGCTTTTATACTGGAAAGCCTGCGAACAGCCTTGCACATGCGCACTTCCCACTTCCGGACGCCGTTCAGAAGACTTCTAGGACTGTGCCGCCATCTTAGGCGTGGGACGCGGCTTAGATGCTTCCCTTCATGACAGTTCACAGACCGGACACAATGCCGATACATACAGAGGTGACAGTATGTGATAGGATAAGGGTTGTCTTAACTCACCTAGGTAAGGGCTAGTGCTGAGCACTAGATTCATGGATGGTGCATATGAATAGGTGCCTACCAGGCACATGACTTCAGCTGAGGCACCCCGTTAACCCTTGGTATACGGCTGGAACTCCTGTTAGTCCCAGGGACCGGGATAACCCACGCTATAGAGGCAGGCACCTCTTCTTTATTCATAACACCCTTCTGGACCAAGAAGAGAAACAAATACAAGTGTTGAGGTGTTCACTCTCTTAGGGGGATCACCAGGTACAGCTAATTAATCTATTGTGTGTTTTATTGTTAGATTAACCCTTCTGTGTCCAGGTCAACGGGAATCCATTCACCCATTTATGTGCTGCCAAGGACGATCAGGAAATATATATTACCGCCCCCTGCTGTCCCCCACAGACCAGTATAACATCGGTAACACCCGGGGACAGGTCACCACCTTCTGTATATATGTATATAATACCGCCCCCTGCTGTCCCCCACAGACCAGTATAACATCTGTAACACCCGGGGACGGGTCACCACCTTCTGTATATACACTCACCGGCCACTTTATTTGGTGCACCTGTCCAACTGCACGTTACCACTTAACTTCTAATCAGCCAATCACATGGCGGCAACTCAGTGCATTTAGGCATGTAGACATGGTCAAGACAATCTCCTGCAGTTCAAACCGAGCATCAGTATGGGGAAGAAAGGTGATTTGAGGCCTTTGAACGTGGCATGGTTGTTAATGCCAGAAGGGCTGGTCTGAGTATTTCAGAAACTGCTGATCTACTGGGATTTTCACGCACAACCATCTCTAGGGTTTACAGAGAATGGTCCGAAAAAGAAAAACCATCCAGTGAGCGGCAGTTCTGTGGGCGGAAATGCCTTGTTGATGCCAGAGGTCAGAGGAGAATGGGCAGACTGGTTCCAGCTGATAGAAAGGCAACAGTGACTCAAATAGCCAACCGTTACAACCAAGGTAGGCAGAAGAGCATCTCTGAACGCACAGTACGGCCAACTCTGAGGCAGATGGGCTACAGCAGCAGAAGACCACACCGGGGGCCACTCCGCTCAGCTAAGAACAGGAAACTGAGGCTACAATTTGCACAAGCTCATCGAAATTGGACAGTAGAAGATTGGAAAAACGTTGCCTGGTCTGATGAGTCTCGATTTCTGCTGCGACATTCGGATGGTAGGGTCAGAATTTGGCGTCAACAACATGAAAGCATGGATCCATCCTGCCTTGTATCAACGGTTCAGGCTGGTGGTGGTGGTGTCATGGTGTGGGGAATATTTTCTTGGCACTCTTTGGGCCCCTTGGTACCAATTGAGCATCGCAACGCCACAGCCTACCTGAGTATTGTTGCTGACCATGTCCATCCCTTTATGACCACAATGGACCCAACATCTGATTGCTACTTTCAGCAGGATAATGCGCCATGTCATAAAGCTAGAATCATCTCAGACTGGTTTCTTGAACATGACAATGAGGTCACTGTACTCCAATGGCCTCCACAGTCACCAGATCTCAGTCCAATAGAGCATCTTTGGGATGTGGTGGAACGGGAGATTGGCATCATGGATGTGCAGCCGACAAATCTGCGGCAACTGTGTGATGTCATCATGTCACTATGGACCAAAATCTCTGAGGAAGCTTCCAGCACCTTGTTGTATCTATGCCACCAAGAATTGGGGCAGTTCTGAGGGCAAAAGTGGGTCCGACCCGTTACTAGCATGGTGTACCTAATAAAGTGGCCAGTGAGTGTATGTATATAATACCGCCCCCTGCTGTCCCCCACAGACCAGTATAACATCAGTAACACCCGGGGACGGGTCACCACCTTCTGTGTATATATAATACCGCCCCCTGCTGTCCCCCACAGACCAGTATAACATCAGTAACACCCGGGGACGGGTCACCACCTTCTGTATATTCCGGACGGTATATAAGCTCGGGGAGGACGTGATCGGAACGTTCAACTTCTGTGATGGGGAGATCCCGTGCTTACAGGTGAGGTGCAGATCATCCCCCCCCCATCCTCCTCCATGCTGATCGCTGATCACTTTTTGCCCTTCTCCTTCAGTACTCGGTGTCTCTGCAGACAGAGGAGTGTGTGCAGGAGGAGTACAGGCGCTCCCGGGGACAGCCGCCATCTCTCAGCACTCACGCCCAGCACCACGAGTCCTGTCTGCACGCCGCCAGCAGCCACTTCAGCCTGCCCATCCCCCTCAGCTCCTGCCCCGGATTCAGCACCAATATAGGTGAGATGGAGGTGTAATGTAGAGAGGGGAGATGGCGGCGCAATAAACATGGAGGGGAGATGGCGGCGCAATATACATGGAGGGGCGTTGGCAGCGCAATATACATGGAGGGGTGTTGGCGGCGCCATATCTCTTCTCCTGTGTGTTATTGTGCGGCACGCTGTATCTCTGCTCCTGTGTGTATTATGCGGCACGCTGTATCTCTGCTCCTGCGTGTATTATGCGGTACGCTGTATCTCTGCTCCTGCGTGTATTATGAGGTACGCTGTATCTCTTCTCCTGTGTGTTATTGTGCGGCACGCTGTATCTCTGCTCCTGTGTGTATTATGCGGCACGCTGTATCTCTGCTCCTGTGTGTATTATGCGGCACGCTGTATCTCTGCTCCTGTGTGTATTATGCGGCACGCTGTATCTCTTCTCCTGTGTGTTATTATGCGGTACGCTGTATCTCTTCTCCTGTGTGTTATTATGCGGTACGCTGTATCTCTGCTCCTGTGTGTATTATGCGGTACGCTGTATCTCATCTCCTGTGTGTATTATGCGGTACGCTGTATCTCTTCTCCTGTGTGTTATTATGTGGTACGCTGTATCTCTGCTCCTGTGTGTATTATGCGGTACGCTGTATCTCTGCTCCTGTGTGTATTATGCGGTACGCTGTATCTCATCTCCTGTGTGTATTATGCGGTACGCTGTATCTCATCTCCTGTGTGTTATTATGCTGCACGCTGTATCTCTGCTCCTGTGTGTTATTGTGCGGTACGCTGTATCTCTGCTCCTGTGTGTTATTATGCGGCACGCTGTATCTCTGCTCCTGTGTGTATTATGCGGCACGCTGTATCTCTGCTCCTGTGTGTATTATGCGGCACGCTGTATCTCTGCTCCTGTGTGTATTATGCGGCACGCTGTATCTCTGCTCCTGTGTGTATTATGCGGTACGCTGTATCTCTGCTCCTGTGTGTATTATGCGGTACGCTGTATCTGCTCCTGCGTGTATTATGCGGCACGCTGTATCTCTGCTCCTGTGTGTATTATGCGGTACGCTGTATCTCTGCTCCTGTGTGTATTATGCGGCACGCTGTATCTCTGCTCCTGTGTGTTATTGTGCGGTACGCTGTATCTCTGCTCCTGTGTGTATTATGCGGTACGCTGTATCTCTTCTCCTGTGTGTTATTGTGCGGTACGCTGTATCTCCTCTCCTGTGTGTTATTGTGCGGCATGCTGTATCTCTGCTCCTGTGTGTTATTATGCGGTACGCTGTATCTGCTCCTGCGTGTATTATGCGGCACGCTGTATCTCTGCTCCTGTGTGTTATTGTGCGGTACGCTGTATCTCTGCTCCTGTGTGTATTATGCGGTACGCTGTATCTCTGCTCCTGTGTGTTACTGTGCGGTACGCTGTATCTCTGCTCCTGTGTGTTACTGTGCGGTACGCTGTATCTCTTCTCCTGTGTGTTATTATGCGGTACGCTGTATCTCATCTCCTGTGTGTATTATGCGGTACGCTGTATCTCATCTCCTGTGTGTTATTATGCGGTACGCTGTATCTCATCTCCTGTGTGTATTATGCTGCACGCTGTATCTCTGCTCCTGTGTGTTATTATGCGGCACGCTGTATCTCTGCTCCTGTGTGTTATTATGCGGCACGCTGTATCTCTTCTCCTGTGTGTTATTGTGCGGTACGCTGTATCTCTGCTCCTGTGTGTATTATGCAGCACGCTGTATCTCTTCTCCTGTGTGTTATTGTGCGGTACGCTGTATCTCTGCTCCTGTGTGTTATTGTGCGGTACGCTGTATCTCTGCTCCTGTGTGTATTATGCGGCACGCTGTATCTCATCTCCTGTGTGTATTATGCGGCACGCTGTATCTCTTCTCCTGTGTGTTATTATGCGGTACGCTGTATCTCTGCTCCTGTGTGTATTATGCGGTACGCTGTATCTCTGCTGCTGCGTGTATTATGCGGTACGCTGTATCTCTGCTCCTGTGTGTATTATGCGGTACGCTGTATCTCATCCCTTCTGCAGTCTCCCTCAGGTGGCGTCTTCACTTTGAGTTTGTGACGGCCCGGGACCCTGTAGAAGCCCCCACCGTGCCGGAGAACCAGGCGGAGATCATCACCTGGACGGGGGCGGAGCACATAGACGTGGACACCTTCAGCTGGGACCTGCCCATCAGAGTGCTGCCCACCAATCCCCTGCTGGCCTCCTACGTCTCCCCCGCCTCCTCCTCACACTCTATCTGCATATAGCACGGACATCGCCCCCTGCTGGGGACTCCTAGAGAAGACTGGGACTATTGTGTGTGTGTGGTGGCCCCCCAGAGTAGGAGGAACTGCACCCCCCCCCCCCCGTGTCACCCCACAGTAGGAGGAGCGCCCCCCCCCCCCCCTGGGGCATCCCAAAGTGGGAGGAGCCCCCAACTGTTGTGTCTCTTGTCACCATGAAGATGTGTAACATGTGGAGAGGGCGGCCATAACCCATGTGTTACCTGAGGTGGGTGTGTAGCAGGTATCAGCACACAGGGGGCGCTCTGGTAGTTACCCTGAGGCGGGTGTGTAGCAGGTAGTTACCCTGAGGCGGGTGTGTAGCAGGTATCGGCACACAGGGGGCGCTCTGGTAGTTACCCTGAGGCGGGTGTGTAGCAGGTAGTTACCCTGAGGCGGGTGTGTAGCAGGTAGTTACCCTGAGGCGGGTGTGTAGCAGGTAGTTACCCTGAGGCGGGTGTGTAGCAGGTAGTTACCCTGAGGCGGGTGTGTAGCAGGTAGTTACCCTGAGGCGGGTGTGTAGCAGGTAGTTACCCTGAGGCGGGTGTGTAGCAGGTATCGGCACACAGGGGGCGCACTGGTAGTTACCCTGAGGCGGGTGTGTAGCAGGTATCGGCACACAGGGGGCGCTCTGGTAGTTACCCTGAGGCGGGTGTGTAGCAGGTATCGGCACACAGGGGGCGCTCTGGTAGTTACCCTGAGGCGGGTGTGTAGCAGGTATCGGCACACAGGGGGCGCTCTGGTAGTTACCCTGAGGCGGGTGTGTAGCAGGTATCGGCACACAGGGGGCGCTCTGGTAGTTACCCTGAGGCGGGTGTGTAGCAGGTATCGGCACACAGGGGGCGCTCTGGTAGGCTTTATTGGTAAGCATAGCATGAGGATACACCTGTAGAGGGGAGCGCGGGGCTCAGTGGTCATACACAATATGGCGGCCCGGCAGGTCTTCCATGGAGGTTTCCCTGCTGGGGTCTTTGGGGGCTCAGGCTGTGGGGGAGCAGCAGTCTCTGGACACACACAGAGGTTATGGTGCGGGGGGCTCCTCTATCTCTCCAGCTGGGGGGGATACACGGCCTCTGTGGACGGTTCCGGCGTTCCTGTGGACCCCCATTCATAGTCGGCGCTGTGCACACACGGCAGCTCCGGATTGGCTTTCTGCACCATAGAGATCTGGCAGGTCCGGGGGTCGTAGCGAGCCTCGCACCAGGATGGGAAGTCAATGGGGGGCCGGGTTCTGGAAAGAGAAATGTGTGACATTAAAATGTGGTGATGTCTGTGCCCGGCGTGTTCTCATCTCCTGCACCCCACCAGGGACGGCCTCGCCGGGGATATGGGGGGGCACAAGGGGGATACAGGGGGGGCACAAGGGGAATACAGGGGAGTCAGGAGGGGGATATAGGGGGGCACAAGGGGGATATGGGGAGGATACAGGGGGGCACAAGGGGAATACAGGGGAGGATACAGGGGAGTCAGGAGGGGGATATAGGGGGGCACAAGGGGAATACAGGGGAGTCAGGAGGGGGATATAGGGGGGCACAAGGGGGATATGGGGAGGATACAGGGGGGCACAAGGGGAATACAGGGGAGTCAGGAGGGGGATATAGGGGGGGCACAAGGGGGATATGGGGAGGATACAGGGGGGGCACAAGGGGAATACAGGGGAGGATACAGGGGGGGCACAAGGGGAATACAGGGGGGGCACAAGGGGAATACAGGGGAGGATACAGGGGAGTCAGGAGGGGGATATAGGGGGGCACAAGGGGGATATGAGGAGGATACAGGGTATAGGGGGGGCACAAGGGGAATACAGGGGAGTCAGGAGGGGGATACAGAAAGGGTCACAACATGAGTCCTCCCTGTACAGCGTTGCCCCTAGCTGTGAGGGGTGGGGGACAATTGGATGGGTGGGGGGGAGGGGTTGTGATGAGGTCCTAGACCCCACATGGACTGGACCCCATGAGAATCTGGAGGAAGAGATGGGGGTCACACAGCCCCAGATACACAGCAAAAGAGTAGTCCTGTAGTCAGAGCATCAGTGGCAATGCCCACTGTGCCCCTGAGCTCCCCAGTGCCCGCCGCCTCCCGGCGCTCCCCAGTGCCCGCCGCCTCCCTGAGCTCCCCAGTGCCCCTGAGCTCCCCAGTGCCCGCCGCCTCCCGGCGCTCCCCAGTGCCCGCCGCCTCCCTGAGCTCCCCAGTACCCACCGCTCCCCAGTGCCCGCCGCCTCCCTGAGCTCCCCAGTGCCCGCCGCCTCCCTGAGCTCCCCAGTACCCGCCGCCTCCCTGAGCTCCCCAGTGCCCGCCGCCTCCCTGAGCTCCCCAGTACCCACCGCTCCCCAGTGCCCGCCGCCTCCCTGAGCTCCCCAGTGCCCGCCGCCTCCCTGAGCTCCCCAGTACCCGCCGCCTCCCTGAGCTCCCCAGTGCCCGCCGCCTCCCTGAGCTCCCCAGTACCCGCCGCCTCCCTGAGCTCCCCAGTGCCCACCGCCTCCCTGAGCTCCCCAGTGCCCACCGCCTCCCTGAGCTCCCCAGTGCCCGCCGCCTCCCTGAGCTCCCCAGTGCCCGCCGCCTCCCTGAGCTCCCCAGTGCCCGCCGCCTCCCTGAGCTCCCCAGTGCCCACCGCCTCCCTGAGCTCCCCAGTGCCCACTGTGCCCCTGAGCTCCCCAGTGCCCGCCGCCTCCCGGCGCTCCCCAGTGCCCACCGCTCCCCAGTACCCGCCGCCCCCCTGAGCTCCCCAGTACCCGCCGCCTCCCTGAGCTCCCCAGTGCCCGCCGCCTCCCTGAGCTCCCCAGTGCCCGCCGCCTCCCGGCGCTCCCCAGTGCCCGCCGCCTCCCTGAGCTCCCCAGTGCCCCTTGCCCCACTGAGCTCCCCAGTGCCCGCCGCTCCCCAGTGCCCGCCGCCCCCCTGAGCTCCCCAGTGCCCACCGCCCCCCTGAGCTCCCCAGTGCCCGCCGCTCCCCAGTGCCCACCGCCCCCCTGAGCTCCCCAGTGCCCACCGCCTCCCTGAGCTCCCCAGTGCCCACCGCCCCCCTGAGCTCCCCAGTGCCCACCGCCTCCCTGAGCTCCCCAGTGCCCGCCGCCCCCCTGAGCTCCCCAGTGCCCACCACCTCCCAGTACCCGCCGCCCCCCTGAGCTCCCCAGTGCCCGCCGCCTCCCTGAGCTCCCCAGTGCCCGCCGCCTCCCTGAGCTCCCCAATGCCCGCCGCCTCCCTGAGCTCCCCAGTGCCCGCCGCCTCCTGGCGCTCCCCAGTGCCCGCCGCCTCCCTGAGCTCCCCAGTGCCCGCCGCCCCCCTGAGCTCCCCAGTGCCCGCCGCCTCCCTGAGCTCCCCAGTGCCTGCCGCCTCCCTGAGCTCCCCAGTGCCCGCCGCCTCCCTGAGCTCCCCAGTGCCCGCCGCCTCCCGGCGCTCCCCAGTGCCCGCCGCCTCCCTGAGCTCCCCAGTGCCCGCCGCCTCCTGGCGCTCCCCAGTGCCCGCCGCCTCCCTGAGCTCCCCAGTGCCCGCCGCCCCCCTGAGCTCCCCAGTGCCCACCGCCTCCCTGAGCTCCCCAGTGCCCACCGCTCCCCAGTGCCCACCGCCTCCCTGAGCTCCCCAGTGCCCACCACCTCCCAGTACCCGCCGCCTCCCTGAGCTCCCCAGTGCCCACCGCCTCCCTGAGCTCCCCAGTGCCCACCACCTCCCAGTACCCGCCGCCTCCCTGAGCTCCCCAGTGCCCACCGCCCCCCTGAGCTCCCCAGTGCCCACCGCCTCCCTGAGCTCCCCAGTGCCCACCACCTCCCTGAGCTCCCCAGTGCCCACCGCTCCCCAGTGCCCACCGCCTCCCTGAGCTCCCCAGTGCCCACCGCCCCCCTGAGCTCCCCAGTGCCCACCGCCCCCCTGAGCTCCCCAGTGCCCACCGCCCCCCTGAGCTCCCCAGTGCCCACCGCCTCCCTGAGCTCCCCAGTGCCCACCACCTCCCTGAGCTCCCCAGTGCCCACCGCTCCCCAGTGCCCACCGCCTCCCTGAGCTCCCCAGTGCCCACCGCCCCCCTGAGCTCCCCAGTGCCCACCGCCCCCCTGAGCTCCCCAGTGCCCACCGCCTCCCTGAGCTCCCCAGTGCCCACCGCTCCCCTGAGCTCCCCAGTGCCCACCGCCCCCCTGAGCTCCCCAGTGCCCACCGCCTCCCTGAGCTCCCCAGTGCCCACCGCTCCCCTGAGCTCCCCAATGCCGGATCGCCTAATACACAGGTATAACCCAATCCCACCCATGAACCGGCATTGGGTGCACAGGTCCTATATCAGTAACGGCCTGAAGATGACGTCACCAGGAGGCCGGGCTACAATGAATATGCATGCCAAGCAGGGAGGAGGCAGTAGTGGTGCGGCGTCCCAAAGTGCTGCACCAACGCCTCACGCTTCTCCTCTGACACTTCCAATGTAACTGGCCAGACTGTGGGCAAACTACAGCAATGGGGGCAAAAAGAAAGGTACCACCCAATGGGGGACACACATCTGCACTACACACGGATTCCCTTCATGGGTGCCTTCACATGTACCGTATCACTGCGTGTTTCTCACACAAAACTCGCATCAAACTCACATGAAAGTAGCTGCGCCAGTGAGAATCACCAGTGAGAATACACACAATGACTTGGTAGCAATCAGTATCACTGTGAATTTATGCGCGAGAAACTCGCAGCGATACGGTACGTGTGAAGGCAGCCTAAGGCCTTGGTGGGGCTGGCCTTCCCTGCGGCAAGTGTGCTGTCTGAACAGGTGTTTAACACTGCAGGAGGTGTCATCACACAAGCGTCTCCTCCTTTGCTCTATTCCCTCCTGTGCTCTATTCCCTCTGTATAACGCTGTTATCCTTTGCTCTATTCCCTCTGTATAACGCTGTTATCCTTTGCTTTATTCCCTCTGTATAACACTGTTATCCTGTGCTCTATTCCCTCTGTATAACACTGTTATCCTTTGCTCTATTCCCTCTATATAACACTGTTATCCTGTGCTCTATTCCCTCTGTATAACACTGTTATCCTTTGCTCTATTCCCTCTGTATAACGCTGTTATCCTGTGCTCTATTCCCTCTGTATAACGCTGTTATCCTTTGCTTTATTCCCTCTGTATAACGCTGTTATCCTGTGCTCTATTCCCTCTGTATAACACTGTTATCCTTCGCTCTATTCCCTCCATATAACGCTGTTATCCTTTGCTCTATTCCCTCTATATAACGCTGTTATCCTGTGCTCTATTCCCTCCATATAACACGGTTATCCTTTGCTCTATTCCCTCTGTATAACGCTGTTATCCTGTGCTCTATTCCCTCTGTATAACACTGTTATCCTTTGCTCTATTCCCTCTGTATAACGCTGTTATCCTGTGCTCTATTCCCTCCGTATAACGCTGTTATCCTGTGCTCTATTCCCTCCGTATAACGCTGTTATCCTTTGCTCTATTCCCTCCTGTGCTCTATTCCCTCCATATAACGCTGTTATCCTGTGCTCTATTCCCTCTGTATAACACTGTTATCCTTCGCTCTATTCCCTCCATATAACGCTGTTATCCTGTGCTCTATTCCCTCTGTATAACGCTGTTATCCTGTGCTCTATTCCCTCTGTATAACACTGTTATCCTGTGCTCTATTCCCTCCATATAACACTGTTATCCTTTGCTCTATTCCCTCTGTATAACGCTGTTATCCTTCGCTCTATTCCCTCTGTATAACGCTGTTATCCTGTGCTCTATTCCCTCTGTATAACGCTGTTATCCTTTCCTCTATTCCCTCTGTATAACGCTGTTATCCTTTCCTCTATTCCCTCCGTATAACGCTGTTATCCTGTGCTCTATTCCCTCTGTATAACACTGTTATCCTGTGCTCTATTCCCTCCATATAACACTGTTATCCTTTGCTCTATCCCCTCTGTATAACACTGTTATCCTTCGCTCTATTCCCTCTGTATAACGCTGTTATCCTGTGCTCTATTCCCTGTGTATAACACTGTTATCCTGTGCTCTATTCCCTCTGTATAACACTCTTATCCTTTGCTCTATTCCCTCCATATAACGCTGTTATCCTGTGCTCTATTCCCTCTGTATAACGCTGTTATCCTTTGCTCTATTCCCTCTGTATAACGCTGTTATCCTTTGCTCTATTCCCTCTATATAACGCTGTTATCCTGTGCTCTATTCCCTCCATATAACACTGTTATCCTGTGCTCTATTCCCTCTGTATAACGCTGTTATCCTTCGCTCTATTCCCTCCATATAACGCTGTTATCCTGTGCTCTATTCCCTCTGTATAACGCTGTTATCCTGTGCTCTATTCCCTCCATATAACGCTGTTATCCTGTGCTCTATTCCCTCTGTATAACGCTGTTATCCTGTGCTCTATTCCCTCTGTATAACACTGTTATCCTGTGCTCTATTCCCTCCTGTGCTCTATTCCCTCCATATAACGCTGTTATCCTGTGCTCTATTCCCTCTGTATAACGCTGTTATCCTTTGCTCTATTCCCTCTGTATAACGCTGTTATCCTTTGCTCTATTCCCTCTATATAACGCTGTTATCCTGTGCTCTATTCCCTCCATATAACACTGTTATCCTTTGCTCTATTCCCTCCATATAACGCTGTTATCCTGTGCTCTATTCCCTCTGTATAACGCTGTTATCCTTTGCTCTATTCCCTCTGTATAACACTGTTATCCTGTGCTCTATTCCCTCCTGTGCTCTATTCCCTCCATATAACGCTGTTATCCTGTGCTCTATTCCCTCCATATAACGCTGTTATCCTGTGCTCTATTCCCCCTGTATAACGCTGTTATCCTGTGCTCTATTCCCTCTGTATAACGCTGTTATCCTGTGCTCTATTCCCTCTGTATAACACTGTTATCTTGTGCTCTATTCCCTCTGTATAACGCTGTTATCCTGTGCTCTATTCCCTCCTTATAACACTGTTATCCTTTGCTCTATTCCCTCTGTATAACGCTGTTATCCTTTGCTCTATTCCCTCTGTATAACGCTGTTATCCTGTGCTCTATTCCCTCCGTATAACACTGTTATCCTTTGCTCTATTCCCTCTGTATAACGCTGTTATCCTGTGCTCTATTCCCTCTGTATAACGCTGTTATCCTGTGCTCTATTCCCTCTGTATAACGCTGTTATCCTGTGCTCTATCCCCTCTGTATAACGCTATTATCCTTTGCTCTATTCCCTCCATATAACGCTGTTATCCTTTGCTCTATTCCCTCTGTATAACGCTGTTATCCTGTGCTCTATTCCCTCTGTATAACGCTGTTATCCTTTCCTCTATTCCCTCCGTATAACGCTGTTATCCTGTGCTCTATTCCTTTGTATAACACTGTTATCCTGTGCTCTATTCCCTCCATATAACGCTGTTATCCTTTGCTCTATTCCCTCTGTATAACGCTGTTATCCTGTGCTCTATTCCCTGTGTATAACACTGTTATCCTTTGCTCTATTCCCTCTATATAACGCTGTTATCCTGTGCTCTATTCCCTCCATATAACGCTGTTATCCTTCGCTCTATTCCCTCCATATAACGCTGTTATCCTGTGCTCTATTCCCTCTGCTATACCCCCCACCAGTAATAACAGCCCACCTATACCCCCCACCAGTCATAACAGCCCACCTATACCCCCCACCAGTAAGAACAGCCCACCTATACCCCCCACCAGTAAGAACAGCCCACCTATACCCCCCACCAGTAAGAACAGCCCACCTATACCCCCCACCAGTAAGAACAGCCCACCTATTCCCCCCACCAGTCATAACAGCCCACCTATACACCCCACCAGTAAGAACAGCCCACCTATACCCCCCACCAGTAAGAACAGCCCACCTATACCCCCCACCAGTAAGAACAGAGCCCACCTATACCCCCCACCAGTAATAACAAAGTCCATCTCTATCCCCATCGAAAATGATAGGACCAATCAAATAGAGATTACCGGCGCTGGAAAGTTGGGGGTACGTGGCTGTAGGGAACAGTCAGCAGGTTTGTTTGCACAAACCCATGGATAGTTTCCCATTAAGGGAGCTGATACTGCATGGGAAAGGGGCTTTATGGATGGGGGGTTATAGGTGGGTAGGAAGTGTTATTAAAGTGAAACTCCAAACGTGAACTATAGATAAGACATGGGGGCAAGTTCTGTGGACAGCCGTGGGCCCATGGTACAGCTAATCCACCACTGGCATCCACATTGCTGGTGTATGTACTTTCCATGATGCTGGATGCTTCCTGCCATAGAGGAGCTAGCTTACAAGGTCGAAAACCAGCCACCCCCATAGATCCCCAGTAGGTGCATCAGAGGCAGTACGTGGCTGTGATGTGGCTGCGTCCCTGTCAGCACCACGTCTCTGAAGAGTGCCGTACATCGCTCTGACAGGGACCTAGGTAGTGTGATGTCATATGGTTTGGAGGGGGGGGGGGTGTCCTTGTGTTTCATACAATCACATTATCATGGGAATAAAGTAAGTTACGTCAGCATGAAGTGCACCATTGTGTTTCTGAAGAACATCGTCTTAACTTGCCATTTGAAAAATTGAAGTCAAGCTGGTTGCCAAGTTGGTGACATAGCCTAGCACATTGTTTTTATCTTATGGGTGCTTCCTTACCCTAGAGATACTATGTGTGGCTCTTTGGAGGGCTCCTTTATTAGTCCTTTGCCTTCTTGCTATCAGCTCCTGAGTGCAGATGGGCTATAACAACAAATGACAAGCAACAGCACCATTGTGTCTAAGGGAAACGGGAGAGAGTGGCCAATCAGATGCATCCAGATCTCTCTGAAAAAAAACCATGACCAGTTGGGTGGATCCAGGATCTCTGTTGAGAAACATAGCTAGTCAGGTGGATACAAATCGCTATAGAGATAAATAGGTGCTCGGATGGATCTAAATCTCTCAGGAAACAAGACAGGTTGGGTGGATCCAGATCTCTGCAGAGAAACATGGCTGGTCAGTTGGATCCAGATCTCTGTGAAGAAACATGGGCAGTCGAGTGGACCCATATCTCTTTGGAGAAATATGGCCGGTCAGGTAGATCCAGATATCTCTGTGAAGAAACATGGTCAGTCAGATCCAGATCTCTGTGGAGAAACATGACTAGTCAGGTGGTTCCTGATCTGTGTGAAAAAACATGGCCGGCCCGTTGGATCAAGATCGCTGTGGAGAAACATGGCCGGTCAGATGGATCCAGATCTCTGTGGGGAAACGTGGCCGGTCAGATGGATCCAGATCTCTGTGGAGAAACCTGACTAGTCAGGTGGTTCCTGATCTCTGAACAAACATGGCCGGTCCATTGGATCAAGATCTCTGGAGAAACATGGCCGGTCAGATGGATCCAGATCTCTGTGAAGAAACGTGGCCGGTCAGATGCATCCAGATCACTGTGGAGAAACGTGGCTGGTTAGATGGATCCATAACTCAGTGGAAAAATATTGACAGTCCATTGGATCCAGATCACTGTGGTGAGAAGAATATGTATTCCTGTCGCTACCTGGTTCCTCTGGATGGACATTGGACAGTAGGGCTTATCTCAGTATTGTGAATGAACTCATCCCTCAATGGTGGCTGTTTCCCCTATAGCAGAAGGAGAATATGAGCAGAATAATGCACCTTCCACAAAGGTTATCCAGTCAGGACCATGACAGTGAGTTTTCATTGCTTCCATTTCTGGGATGAGGTAGAACAAGTTTTTTAGACCTGTCAAGACCTCCATCCAACCTGCAGTGATCACCTACTAAAACTTATACCACAGGTAGTTCCAAATGAGGCCCGTAGTGCAACTAGATGGACTCTCAGTAGATGGCAGGCCTTCATACTCCTCACTCTTCAGCCCTTGTTGCAGTCGCTCAGATCCTTACACTTGCCCGTTTTCTGGCTTCCAACATAAACTCTTCAGCTCCTGGTATGAGCTGGCAGACTCTCTTGTCACCAGATAATCTAATTTTTTTAATGTATATTACTGTAAATTTACGGAACTTCAAGGGATAAGGATACCGCTCTCATGTTTCCTTTCCAAAAAGGAGACTGCACTGGGGAGTGACAGTCAGGATGCCCCCTTCTTAGAGTTCTCGTCCTGATCACCATCAATATCTGGTTGAACGGGTCGAAGTAATAGTCTGGTCAGATCTCATTTTGAAGCCACATTACGGACTCCACCATGTTTAATGTGCATCTCCAGAACAGGTGATGGAGGTGTGAGCAGAAAGGTCATTTCAGTAGGACAGCCTCGGTTTTTGCTCAGTACTGCAGTCTAAAATTTTTTTAGAGAGATATAGGGATACTCACATGTCGCAGCATCCGACCCCCACCGGGTGCAGGCAGGTGCAGAGCTGGCAGTCCGGACCCGGCCACGATTCACCCAGCTTAAAGCTCTTCCCAGCATAGTGACACACAGCTGTAATACAGAGGCATGAAGATAATGTACAGGAGGGGAGACTGGGAGAAGACTGCAGGGGAGGAGAGGTGACTGGGAGAAGACTGCAGGAAAGGAGAGGTGACTGCAGGAGAGAGGACGACAGGAGAGGTGACTGGGAGAAGACTGCAGGGGAGGAGAGGTGACTGGGAGAAGACTGCAGGGGAGGAGAGGTGACTGCAGGAGAGAGGACGACAGGAGAGGTGACTGGGAGAAGACTGCAGGAAAGGAGAGGTGACTGCAGGAGAGAAGACGACAGGAGAGGTGACTGGGAGAAGACTGCAGGAAAGGAGAGGTGACTGCAGGAGAGAGGACAACAGGAGAGGTCACTGGGAGAAGACTGCAGGGGAGGAGAGGTGACTGGGAGAAGACTGCAGGAGAGAGGACGACAGGAGAGGTGACTGGGAAAAGACTGCAGGAAAGGAGAGGTGACTGGAGGAGAGAGGACGACGGGAGAGGTGACTGGGAGAGGACTGCAGGGGAGGAGAGGTGACAGGGAGAAGACTGCAGGAAAAAAAGGTGGCTGCAGGAGAGAGGACGACAGGAGAGGTGACTGGGAAAAGACTGCAGGAAAGGAGAGGTGACTGCAGGAGAGAGGACAACAGGAGAGGTGACTGGGAGAAGACTGCAGGGGAGGAGAGGTGACTGGGAGAAGACTGCAGGGGAGGAGAGGTGACTGGGAGAAGACTGCAGGAAAGGAGAGGTGACTGCAGGAGAGAGGACGACAGGAGACGTGACTGGGAGAAGACTGTAGGAAAGGAGAGGTGACTGCAGGAGTGAAGACGACAGAGGTGACTGGGAGAAGACTGCAGGGGAGGAGAGGTGACTGGGAGAAGACTGCAGGGGAGGAGAGGTGACCACAGGAGAGGTGACTGGGAGAAGACTGCTGGAGAGAGGACGACAGGAGAGGTGACTGGAAAAAGACTGCAGGAAAGGAGAGGTGACTGCAGGAGAGAGGACGATGGGAGAGGTGACTGGGAGAGGACTGCAGGGGAGGAGAGGTGACAGGGAGAAGACTGCAGGAAAAAAGAGGTGGCTGCAGGAGAGAGGACGACAGGAGAGGTGACTGGGAAAAGACTACAGGAAAGGAGAGGTGACGACAGGAGAGGTGACTGAGAAGACTGCAGGGGAGGAGAGGTGACCACAGGAGAGGTGACTGGGAGAAGACTGCAGGAAAGGAGAGGTGACTGCAGGAGAGAGGACGACAGGAGAGGTGACTGGGAGAAGACTGCAGGAAAGGAGAGGTGACTGCAGGAGAGAAGACGACAGGAGAGGTGACTGGAAAAAGACTGCAGGAAAGGAGGGGTGACTGCAGGAGAGAGGACGACGGGAGAGGTGACTGGGAGAGGACTGCAGGGGAGGAGAGGTGACAGGGAGAAGACTGCAGGAAAGGAGAGGTGACTGCAGGAGAGAGGACGACAGGAGAGGTGACTGGGAAAAGACTGCAGGAAAGGAGAGGTGACTGCAGGAGAGAGGACGACAGGAGAGGTGACTGGGAAAAGACTGCAGGAGAGAGGACGACAGGAGAGGTGACTGGGAGAAGACTGCAGGGGAGGAGAGGTGACCACAGGAGAGGTGACTGGGAGAAGACTGCAGGGGAGGAGAGGTGACCACAGGAGAGGTGACTGGGAGAAGACTGCAGGGGAGGAGAGGTGACCACAGGAGAGGTGACTGGGAGAAGACTGCAGGGGAGGAGAGGTTACCACAGGAGAGGTGACTGGGAGAAGACTGCAGGGGAGGAGAGGTGACCACAGGAGAGGTGACTGGGAGAAGACTGCAGGGGAGGAGAGGTGACCACAGGAGAGGTGACTGGGAGAGGACTGCAGGGGAGGAGAGGTGACTGGGAGAAGACTGCAGGGGAGGAGAGGTGACTGGGAGAGGACTGCAGGGGAGGAGAGGTGACTGCGGGAGAGAAGACGACAGGAGAGGTGACTGGGAGAAGACTGCAGGAAAGGAGAGGTGACTGCAGGAGAGAGGACGACAGGAGAGGTGACTGGGAGAAGACTGCAGGAAAGGAGAGGTGACTGGGAGAGGACTGCAGGAAAGGAGAGGTGACTGCAGGAGAGAGGACGACAGGAGAGGTGACTGGGAGAAGACTGCAGGAAAGGAGAGGTGACTGGGAGAGGACTGCAGGAAAGGAGAGGACTGCGGGAGAGAAGACGACAGGAGAGGTGACTGGGAGAGGACTGCAGAAAAGGAGAGGTGACTGGGAGAGGACTGCAGGAAAGGAGAGGTGACTGCGGGAGAGAAGACGACAGGAGAGGTGACTGGGAGAAGACTGCAGAAAAGGAGAGGTGAATGGGAGAGGACTGCAGGAAAGTAGAGGTGACTGGGAGAGGACTGCAGGAAAGAAGAGGTGACTGCAGGAGAAAAGACGACAGGAGAGGTGACTGGGAGAAGACTGCAGGAAAGGAGAGGAGACTGCAGAAGAGAGGACGACAGGAGAGGTCACTGGGAGAGGTGACTACGAGAGGACTGCAGTAATCTTCTATCCTATCCTCTCCATACATCTCTACCCTAATCTCCTGATGCCTCCTCACATACTGTCCTCTCCTCTCCATACATCTCTACCCTAATCCCCTGATACCTCCTCACATACTGTCCTCTCCATACATCTCTACCCTAATCTCCTGATGCCTCCTCACATACTGTCCTCTCCTCTCCATACATCTCTACCCTAATCTCCTGATACCTCCTCACATACTGTCCTCTCCTCTCCATACATCTCTACCCTAATCTCCTGATACCTCCTCACATACTGTCCTGTCCTCTCCATACATCTCTACCCTAATCTCCTGATACCTCCTCACATACTGTCCTCTCCATACATCTCTACCCTAATCTCCTGATACCTCCTCACATACTGTCCTGTCCTCTCCATACATCTCTACCCTAATCTCCTGATACCTCCTCACATACTGTCCTGTCCTCTCCATACATCTCTACCCTAATCTCCTGATACCTCCTCACATACTGTCCTCTCCTCTCCATACATCTCTACCCTAATCTCCTGATACCTCCTCACATACTGTCCTCTCCATACATCTCTACCCACATACTGTCCTCACATACTGTCCTCTCCTCTCCATACATCTCTACCCTAATCTCCTGATACCTCCTCACATACTGTCCTGTCCTCTCCATACATCTCTACCCTAATCTCCTGATACCTCCTCACATACTGTCCTCTCCTCTCCATACATCTCTACCCTAATCTCCTGATACCTCCTCACATACTGTCCTCTCCATACATCTCTACCCTAATCCCCTGATACCTCCTCACATACTGTCCTCTCCTCTCCATACATCTCTACCCTAATCTCCTGATACCTCCTCACATACTGTCCTGTCCTCTCCATACATCTCTACCCTAATCCCCTGATACCTCCTCACATACTGTCCTCTCCTCTCCATACATCTCTACCCTAATCTCCTGATACCTCCTCACATACTGTCCTCTCCTCTCCATACATCTCTACCCTAATCTCCTGATACCTCCTCACATACTGTCCTCTCCATACATCTCTACCCTAATCTCCGGATACCTCCTCACATACTGTCCTCTCCATACATCTCTACCCTAATCTCCTGATACCTCCTCACATACTGTCCTGTCCTCTCCATACATCTCTACCCTAATCTCCTGATACCTCCTCACATACTGTCCTGTCCTCTCCATACATCTCTACCCTAATCTCCTGATACCTCCTCACATACTGTCCTCTCCTCTCCATACATCTCTACCCTAATCTCCTGATACCTCCTCACATACTGTCCTCTCCATACATCTCTACCCTAATCCCCTGATACCTCCTCACATACTGTCCTCTCCTCTCCATACATCTCTACCCTAATCTCCTGATACCTCCTCACATACTGTCCTGTCCTCTCCATACATCTCTACCCTAATCCCCTGATACCTCCTCACATACTGTCCTCTCCTCTCCATACATCTCTACCCTAATCTCCTGATATCTCCTCACATACTGTCCTCTCCTCTCCATACATCTCTACCCTAATCTCCTGATACCTCCTCACATACTGTCCTCTCCTCTCCATACATCTCTACCCTAATCTCCTGATACCTCCTCACATACTGTCCTCTCCTCCCCATACATCTCTACCCTAATCTCCTGATACCTCCTCACATACTGTCCTCTCCTCTCCATACATCTCTACCCTAATCTCCTGATACCTCCTCACATACTGTCCTCTCCATACATCTCTACCCTAATCCCCTGATACCTCCTCACATACTGTCCTCTCCTCTCCATACATCTCTACCCTAATCTCCTGATACCTCCTCACATACTGTCCTCTCCTCTCCATACATCTCTACCCTAATCTCCTGATACCTCCTCACATACTGTCCTCTCCTCTCCATACATCTCTACCCTAATCTCCTGATACCTCCTCAATATACTGTCCTCTCCATACATCTCTACCCTAATCTCCTGATACCTCCTCACATACTGTCCTCTCCTCTCCATACATCTCTACCCTAATCTCCTGATACCTCCTCACATACTGTCCTCTCCTCTCCATACATCTCTACCCTAATCTCCTGATACCTCCTCACATACTGTCTTCTCCTCTCCATACATCTCTACCCTAATCTCCTGATACCTCCTCACATACTGTCCTCTCCATACATCTCTACCCTAATCTCCTGATACCTCCTCACATACTGTCCTCTCCTCTCCATACATCTCTACCCTAATCTCCTGATACCTCCTCACATACTGTCCTCTCCATACATCTCTACCCTAATCTCCTTATACCTCCTCACATACTGTCCTCTCCTCCATACATCTCTACCGTAATCTCCTGATACCTCCTCACATACTGTCCTCTCCATACATCTCTACCCTAATCTCCTGATACCTCCTCACATACTGTCCTCTCCATACATCTCTACCCTAATCTCCTGATACCTCCTCACATACTGTCCTCTCCTCTCCATACATCTCTACCCTAATCTCCTGATACCTCCTCACATACTGTCCTCTCCTCTCCATACATCTCTACCCTAATCTCCTGATACCTCCTCACATACTGTCCTCTCCATACATCTCTACCCTAATCTCCTGATACCTCCTCACATACTGTCCTCTCCTCTCCATACATCTCTACCCTAATCTCCTGATACCTCCTCACATACTGTCCTCTCCTCTCCATACATCTCTACCCTAATCTCCTGATACCTCCTCACATACTGTCCTCTCCTCTCCATACATCTCTACCCTAATCTCCTGATACCTCCTCACATACTGTCCTGTCCTCCATACATCTCTACCCTAATCTCCTGATACCTCCTCACATACTGTCCTCTCCATACATCTCTACCCTAATCTCCTGATACCTCCTCACATACTGTCCTCTCCATACATCTCTACCCTAATCCCCTGATACCTCCTCACATACTGTCCTCTCCTCTCCATACATCTCTACCCTAATCTCCTGATACCTCCTCACATACTGTCCTCTCCTCTCCATACATCTCTACCCTAATCTCCTGATACCTCCTCACATACTGTCCTGTCCTCTCCATACATCTCTACCCTAATCTCCTGATACCTCCTCACATACTGTCCTCTCCTCTCCATACATCTCTACCCTAATCTCCTGATACCTCCTCACATACTGTCCTGTCCTCTCCATACATCTCTACCCTAATCCCCTGATAACTCCTCACATACTGTCCTCTCCTCTCCATACATCTCTACCCTAATCTCCTGATACCTCCTCACATACTGTCCTCTCCTCTCCATACATCTCTACCCTAATCTCCTGATACCTCCTCACATACTGTCCTGTCCTCTCCATACATCTCTACCCTAATCTCCTGATACCTCCTCACATACTGTCCTCTCCTCTCCATACATCTCTACCCTAATCTCCTGATACCTCCTCACATACTGTCCTCTCCTCTCCATACATCTCTACCCTAATCTCCTGATACCTCCTCACATACTGTCCTCTCCTCTCCATACATCTCTACCCTAATCTCCTGATACCTCCTCACATACTGTCCTGTCCTCTCCATACATCCCTACCCTAATCTCCTGATACCTCCTCACATACTGTCCTCTCCTCTCCATACATCTCTACCCTAATCTCCTGATACCTCCTCACATACTGTCCTCTCCATACATCTCTACCCTAATCTCCTGATACCTCCTCACATACTGTCCTCTCCTCTCCATACATCTCTACCCTAATCTCCTGATACCTCCTCACATACTGTCCTCTCCTCTCCATACATCTCTACCCTAATCTCCTGATACCTCCTCACATACTGTCCTCTCCTCTCCATACATCTCTACCCTAATCTCCTGATACCTCCTCACATACTGTCCTGTCCTCTCCATACATCTCTACCCTAATCCCCTGATAACTCCTCACATACTGTCCTCTCCTCTCCATACATCTCTACCCTAATCTCCTGATACCTCCTCACATACTGTCCTCTCCTCTCCATACATCTCTACCCTAATCTCCTGATACCTCCTCACATACTGTCCTCTCCTCTCCATACATCTCTACCCTAATCTCCTGATACCTCCTCACATACTGTCCTCTCCTCTCCATACATCTCTACCCTAATCTCCTGATACCTCCTCACATACTGTCCTCTCCTCTCCATACATCTCTACCCTAATCTCCTGATACCTCCTCACATACTGTCCTGTCCTCTCCATACATCCCTACCCTAATCTCCTGATACCTCCTCACATACTGTCCTCTCCATACATCTCTACCCTAATCTCCTGATACCTCCTCACATACTGTCCTCTCCATACATCTCTACCCTAATCTCCTGATACCTCCTCACATACTGTCCTGTCCTCTCCATACATCTCTACCCTAATCCCCTGATAACTCCTCACATACTGTCCTCTCCTCTCCATACATCTCTACCCTAATCTCCTGATACCTCCTCACATACTGTCCTCTCCTCTCCATACATCCCTACCCTAATCTCCTGATAACTCCTCACATACTGTCCTGTCCTCTCCATACATCTCTACCCTAATCTCCTGATATCTCCTCACATACTGTCCTCTCCTCTCCATACATCTCTACCCTAATCTCCTGATACCTCCTCACATACTGTCCTCTCCTCTCCATACATCTCTACCCTAATCTCCTGATACCTCCTCACATACTGTCCTCTCCTCTCCATACATCTCTACCCTAATCCCCTGATACCTCCTCACATACTGTCCTCTCCATACATCTCTACCCTAATCTCCTGATACCTCCTCACATACTGTCCTCTCCTCTCCATACATCTCTACCCTAATCTCCTGATACCCCCTCACATACTGTCCTGTCCTCTCCATACATCTCTACCCTAATCTCCTGATACCTCCTCACATACTGTCCTGTCCTCTCCATACATCTCTACCCTAATCTCCTGATACCTCCTCACATACTGTCCTCTCCATACATCTCTCCCCTAATCTCCTGATATCTCCTCACATACTGTCCTCTCCTCTCCATACATCTCTACCCTAATCTCCTGATACCCCCTCACATACTGTCCTCTCCTCTCCATACATCTCTACCCTAATCTCCTGATACCTCCTCACATACTGTCCTCTCCTCTCCATACATCTCTACCCTAATCTCCTGATACCTCCTCACATACTGTCCTCTCCTCTCCATACATCTCTACCCTAATCCCCTGATACCTCCTCACATACTGTCCTCTCCTCTCCATACATCTCTACCCTAATCTCCTGATACCTCCTCACATACTGTCCTCTCCATACATCTCTACCCTAATCTGATACCTCCTCACATACTGTCCTCTCCTCTCCATACATCTCTACCCTAATCTCCTGATACCTCCTCACATACTGTCCTCTCCATACATCTCTACCCTAATCTCCTGATACCTCCTCACATACTGTCCTGTCCTCTCCATACATCTCTACCCTAATCTCCTGATACCTCCTCACATACTGTCCTCTCCTCTCCATACATCTCTACCCTAATCTCCTGATACCTCCTCACATACTGTCCTCTCCTCTCCATACATCTCTACCCTAATCTCCTGATACCTCCTCACATACTGTCCTCTCCATACATCTCTACCCTAATCTCCTGATACCTCCTCACATACTGTCCTCTCCTCTCCATACATCTCTACCCTAATCTCCTGATACCTCCTCACATACTGTCCTCTCCTCTCCATACATCTCTACCCTAATCTCCTGATACCTCCTCACATACTGTCCTCTCCATACATCTCTACCCTAATCTCCTGATACCTCCTCACATACTGTCCTCTCCTCCATACATCTCTACCCTAATCTCCTGATACCTCCTCACATACTGTCCTCTCCATACATCTCTACCCTAATCTCCTGATACCTCCTCACATACTGTCCTCTCCATACATCTCTACCCTAATCTCCTGATACCTCCTCACATACTGTCCTCTCCATACATCTCTACCCTAATCTCCTGATACCTCCTCACATACTGTCCTCTCCTCTCCATACATCTCTACCCTAATCTCCTGATACCTCCTCACATACTGTCCTCTCCTCTCCATACATCTCTACCCTAATCTCCTGATACCTCCTCACATACTGTCCTGTCCTCTCCATACATCTCTACCCTAATCTCCTCATACCTCCTCACATACTGTCCTCTCCATACATCTCTACCCTAATCTCCTGATACCTCCTCACATACTGTCCTCTCCTCCATACATCTCTACCCTAATCTCCTGATACCTCCTCACATACTGTCCTCTCCTCTTCATACATCTCTCCCCTAATCTCCTGATACCTCCTCACATACTGTCCTGTCCTCTCCATACATCTCTACCCTAATCTCCTGATACCTCCTCACATACTGTCCTCTCCATACATCTCTACCCTAATCTCCTGATACCTCCTCACATACTGTCCTCTCCATACATCTCTACCCTAATCTCCTGATACCTCCTCACATACTGTCCTCTCCATACATCTCTACCCTAATCTCCTGATACCTCCTCACATACTGTCCTCTCCTCCCCATACATCTCTACCCTAATCTCCTGATACCTCCTCACATACTGTCCTCTCCATACATCTCTACCCTAATCTCCTGATACCTCCTCACATACTGTCCTCTCCATACATCTCTACCCTAATCTCCTGATAACTCCTCACATACTGTCCTCTCCATACATCTCTACCCTAATCTCCTGATACCTCCTCACATACTGTCCTCTCCATACATCTCTACCCTAATCTCCTGATACCTCCTCACATACTGTCCTCTCCTCTCCATACATCTCTACCCTAATCTCCTGATACCTCCTCACATACTGTCCTCTCCTCTCCATACATCTCTACCCTAATCTCCTGATACCTCCTCACATACTGTCCTCTCCATACATCTCTACCCTAATCTCCTGATACCTCCTCACATACTGTCCTCTCCATACATCTCTACCCTAATCTCCTGATACCTCCTCACATACTGTCCTCTCCATACATCTCTACCCTAATCTCCTGATACCTCCTCACATACTGTCCTCTCCTCTCCATACATCTCTACCCTAATCTCCTGATACCTCCTCACATACTGTCCTCTCCATACATCTCTACCCTAATCTCCTGATACCTCCTCACATACTGTCCTCTCCATACATCTCTACCCTAATCTCCTGATACCTCCTCACATACTGTCCTCTCCTCTCCATACATCTCTACCCTAATCTCCTGATACCTCCTCACATACTGTCCTCTCCATACATCTCTACCCTAATCTCCTGATACCTCCTCACATACTGTCCTCTCCTCTCCATACATCTCTACCCTAATCTCCTGATACCTCCTCACATACTGTCCTCTCCATACATCTCTACCCTAATCTCCTGATACCTCCTCACATACTGTCCTGTCCATACATCTCTACCCTAATCTCCTGATACCTCCTCACATACTGTCCTCTCCTCTCCATACATATCTACCCTAATCTCCTGATACCTCCTCACATACTGTCCTCTCCATACATCTCTACCCTAATCTCCTGATACCTCCTCACATACTGTCCTCTCCATACATCTCTACCCTAATCTCCTGATACCTCCTCACATACTGTCCTCTCCATACATCTCTACCCTAATCTCCTGATACCTCCTCACATACTGTCCTCTTTATACATCTCTACCCTAATCTCCTGATACCTCCTCACATACTGTCCTCTCCATACATCTCTACCCTAATCTCCTGATACCCCCTCACATACTGTCCTCTCCATACATCTCTACCCTAATCTCCTGATACCTCCTCACATACTGTCCTCTCCTCCCCATACATCTCTACCCCAATCTCCTGATACCTCCTCACATACTGTCCTCTCCTCTCCATACATCTCTACCCTAATCTCCTGATACCTCCTCACATACTGTCCTCTCCTCCCCATACATCTCTCCCCTAATCTCCTGATACCTCCTCACATACTGTCCTCTCCTCTCCATACATCTCTACCCTAATCTCCTGATACCTCCTCACATACTGTCCTCTCCATACATCTCTACCCTAATCTCCTGATACCTCCTCACATACTGTCCTCTCCTCTTCATACATCTCTACCCTAATCTCCTGATACCTCCTCACATACTTTCCTCTCCATACATCTCTACCCTAATCTCCTGATACCTCCTCACATACTTTCCTCTCCATACATCTCTACCCTAATCTCCTGATACCTCCTCACATACTGTCCTCTCCATACATCTCTACCCTAATCTCCTGATACCTCCTCACATACTGTCCTGTCCATACATCTCTACCCTAATCTCCTGATACCTCCTCACATACTGTCCTCTCCTCTCCATACATCTCTACCCTAATCTCCTGATACCTCCTCACATACTGTCCTCTCCTCCATACATCTCTACCCTAATCTCCTGATACCTCCTCACATACTGTCCTCTCCTCTTCATACATCTCTCCCCTAATCTCCTGATACCTCCTCACATACTGTCCTCTCTATACATCTCTACCCTAATCTCCTGATACCTCCTCACATACTGTCCTGTCCTCTCCATACATCTCTACCCTAATCTCCTGATACCTCCTCACATACTGTCCTCTCCATACATCTCTACCCTAATCTCCTGATACCTCCTCACATACTGTCCTCTCCTCCCCATACATCCCTACCCTAATCTCCTGATACCCCCTCACATACTGTCCTCTCCATACATCTCTACCCTAATCTCCTGATACCTCCTCACATACTGTCCTCTCCATACATCTCTACCCTAATCTCCTGATACCTCCTCACATACTGTCCTCTCCTCTCCATACATCTCTACCCTAATCTCCTGATACCTCCTCACATACTGTCCTCTCCATACATCTCTACCCTAATCTCCTGATACCTCCTCACATACTGTCCTCTCCTCTCCATACATCTCTACCCTAATCTCCTGATACCTCCTCACATACTGTCCTCTCCTCTCCATACATCTCTACCCTAATCTCCTGATACCTCCTCACATACTGTCCTCTCCTTTCCATACATCTCTACCCTAATCTCCTGATACCTCCTCACATACTGTCCTCTCCTCCCCATACATCTCTACCCTAATCTCCTGATACCTCCTCACATACTGTCCTCTCCATACAGCTCTACCCTAATCTCCTGATACCTCCTCACATACTGTCCTCTCCTCTCCATACATCTCTACCCTAATCTCCTGATATCTCCTCACATACTGTCCTCTCCTCTCCATACATCTCTACCCTAATCTCCTGATACCTCCTCACATACTGTCCTCTCCTCTCCATACATCTCTACCCTAATCTCCTGATACCTCCTCACATACTGTCCTCTCCATACATCTCTACCCTAATCTCCTGATACCTCCTCACATACTGTCCTCTCCTCCCCATACATCTCTACCCTAATCTCCTGATACCTCCTCACATACTGTCCTGTCCTCTCTATACATCTCTACCCTAATCTCCTGATACCTCCTCACATACTGTCCTGTCCTCTCTATACATCTCTACCCTAATCTCCTGATACCTCCTCACATACTGTCCTCTCCTCTCCATACATCTCTACCCTAATCTCCTGATATCTCCTCACATACTGTCCTCTCCATACATCTCTACCCTAATCTCCTGATACCTCCTCACATACTGTCCTCTCCATACATCTCTACCCTAATCTCCTGATACCTCCTCACATACTGTCCTGTCCTCTCTATACATCTCTACCCTAATCTCCTGATACCTCCTCACATATTGTCCTCTCCTCTCCATACATCTCTACCCTAATCTCCTGATACCTCCTCACATACTGTCCTCTCCTCTCCATACAGCTCTACCCTAATCTCCTGATACCTCCTCACATACTGTCCTCTCCTCTCCATACAGCTCTACCCTAATCTCCTGATACCTCCTCACATACTGTCCTCTCCATACATCTCTACCCTAATCTCCTGATACCTCCTCACATACTGTCCTCTCCTCTCCATACATCTCTACCCTAATCTCCTGATACCTCCTCACATACTGTCCTCTCCTCTCCATACATCTCTACCCTAATCTCCTGATACCTCCTCACATACTGTCCTCTCCTCTCCATACATCTCTACCCTAATCTCCTGATACGCCCTCACATACTGTCCTCTCCTCTCCATACATCTCTACCCTAATCTCCTGATACCTCCTCACATACTGTCCTCTCCATACATCTCTACCCTAATCTCCTGATACCTCCTCACATACTGTCCTCTCCATACATATCTACCCTAATCCCCTGATACCTCCTCACATACTGTCCTCTCCATACATCTCTACCCTAATCTCCTGATACCTCCTCACATACTGTCCTCTCCTCTCCATACATCTCTACCCTAATCTCCTGATACCTCCTCACATACTGTCCTGTCCATACATCTCTACCCTAATCTCCTGATACCTCCTCACATACTGTCCTGTCCTGTCCATACATCTCTACCCTAATCTCCTGATACCTCCTCACATACTGTCCTCTCCATACATCTCTACCCTAATCTCCTGATACCTCCTCACATACTGTCTTGTCCATACATCTCTACCCTAATCTCCTGATACCTCCTCACATACTGTCCTCTACTCTCCATACATCTCTACCCTAATCTCCTGATACCTCTTCACATACTGTCCTCTCCTCTTCATACATATCTACCCTAATCCCCTGATACCTCCTCACATACTGTCCTCTCCATACATCTCTACCCTAATCTCCTGATACCTCCTCACATACTGTCCTGTCCTGTCCATACATCTCTACCCTAATCTCCTGATACCTCCTCACATACTGTCCTCTCCATACATCTCTACCCTAATCTCCTGATACCTCCTCACATACTGTCCTGTCCATACATCTCTACCCTAATCTCCTGATACCTCCTCACATACTGTCCTCTCCTCTCTATACATCTCTACCCTAATCTCCTGATACCTCCTCACATACTGTCCTCTCCATACATCTCTACCCTAATCTCCTGATACCTCCTCACATACTGTCCTGTCCTCTTCCATACATCTCTACCCTAATCTCCTGACACCTCCTCACATACTGTCCTCTCCTCTCCATACATCTCTACCCTAATCTCCTGATACCTCCTCACATACTGTCCTGTCCTCTCCATGCATCTCTACCCTAATCTCCTGATACCTCCTCACATACTGTCCCTCTCCATACATCTCTACCCTAATCTCCTGATACCTCCTCACATACTGTCCTCTCCTCTCCATACATCTCTACCCTAATCTCCTGATACCTCCTCACATACTGTCCTCTCCATACATCTCTACCCTAATCTCCTGATACCTCCTCACATACTGTCCTCTCCTCTCCATACATCTCTACCCTAATCTCCTGATACCTCCTCACATACTGTCCTCTCCATACATCTCTACCCTAATCTCCTGATACCTCCTCACATACTGTCCTCTCCTCTCCATACATCTCTACCCTAATCTCCTGATACCTCCTCACATACTGTCCTCTCCATACATCTCTACCCTAATCTCCTGATACCTCCTCACATACTCTCCTCTCCTCTCCATACATCTCTACCCTAATCTCCTGATACCTCCTCACATACTGTCCTCTCCATACATCTCTACCCTAATCTCCTGATACCTCCTCACATACTGTCCTCTCCTCTCCATACATCTCTACCCTTATCCCCTGATATCTCCTCACATACTGTCCTGTCCTCTCCATACATCTCTACCCTAATCTCCTGATACCTCCTCACATACTGTCCTCTCCTCTCCATACATCTCTACCCTAATCTCCTGATACCTCCTCACATACTGTCCTCTCCATACATCTCTACCCTAATCTCCTGATACCTCCTCACATACTGTCCTCTCCATACATCTCTACCCTAATCTCTTGATACCTCCTCACATACTGTCCTCTCCATACATCTCTACCCTAATCTCCTGATACCTCCTCACATACTGTCCTCTCCTCTCCATACATCTCTACCCTAATCTCCTGATACCTCCTCACATACTGTCCTCTCCATACATCTCTACCCTAATCTCCTGATACCTCCTCACATACTGTCTTGTCCATACATCTCTACCCTAATCTCCTGATACCTCCTCACATACTGTCCTCTCCTCTCCATACATCTCTACCCTAATCTCCTGATACCTCTTCACATACTGTCCTCTCCTCTTCATACATATCTACCCTAATCTCCTGATACCTCCTCACATACTGTCCTCTCCTCTCCATACATCTCTACCCTAATCTCCTGATACCTCCTCACATACTGTCCTCTCCATACATCTCTACCCTAATCTCCTGATACCTCCTCACATACTGTCCTGTCCATACATCTCTACCCTAATCTCCTGATACCTCCTCACATACTGTCCTCTCCTCTCTATACATCTCTACCCTAATCTCCTGATACCTCCTCACATACTGTCCTCTCCATACATCTCTACCCTAATCTCCTGATACCTCCTCACATACTGTCCTCTCCATACATCTCTACCCTAATCTCCTGATACCTCCTCACATACTGTCCTCTCCTCTCCATACATCTCTACCCTAATCTCCTGATACCTCCTCACATACTGTCCTCTCCATACATCTCTACCCTAATCTCCTGATACCTCCTCACATACTGTCCTCTCCATACATCTCTACCCTATTCTCCTGATACCTCCTCACATACTGTCCTCTCCATACATCTCTACCCTAATCTCCTGATACCTCCTCACATACTGTCCTCTCCATACATCTCTACCCTAATCTCCTGATACCTCCTCACCTACTGTCCTCTCCATACATCTCTACCCTAATCTCCTGATACCTCCTCACATACTGTCCTCTCCTCTCCATACATCTCTACCCTAATCTCCAGATACCTCCTCACATACTGTCCTCTCTCCATACATCTCTACCCTAATCTCCTGATACCTCCTCACATACTGTCCTCTCCTCTCCATACATCTCTACCCTTATCCCCTGATATCTCCTCACATACTGTCCTGTCCTCTCCATACATCTCTACCCTAATCTCCTGATACCTCCTCACATACTGTCCTCTCCTCTCCATACATCTCTACCCTAATCTCCTGATACCTCCTCACATACTGTCCTCTCCATACATCTCTACCCTAATCTCCTGATACCTCCTCACATACTGTCCTCTCCATACATCTCTACCCTAATCTCTTGATACCTCCTCACATACTGTCCTCTCCATACATCTCTACCCTAATCTCCTGATACCTCCTCACATACTGTCCTCTCCTCTCCATACATCTCTACCCTAATCTCCTGATACCTCCTCACATACTGTCCTCCCCATACATCTCTACCCTAATCTCCTGATACCTCCTCACATACTGTCCTGTCCTCTCCATACATCTCTACCCTAATCTCCTGATACCTCCTCACATACTGTCCTCTCCATACATCTCTACCCTAATCTCCTGATATCTACTCACATACTGTCCTGTCCATACATCTCTACCCTAATCTCCTGATACCTCCTCACATACTGTCCTCTCCTCTCCATACATCCCTACCCTAATCTCCTGATAACTCCTCACATACTGTCCTCTCCATACATCTCTACCCTAATCTCCTGATACCTCCTCACATACTGTCCTCTCCTCTCCATACATCTCTACCCTAATCTCCTGATACCTCCTCACATACTGTCCTGTCCTCTCCATACAGCTGTACCCTAATCTCCTGATACCTCCTCACATACTGTCCTCTCCTCTCCATACATCTCTACCCTAATCTCCTGATACCTCCTCACATACTGTCCTCTCCTCTCCATACATCTCTACCCTAATCTCCTGATACCTCCTCACATACTGTCCTCTCCTCTCCATACATCTCTACCCTAATCTCCTGATACCTCCTCACATACTGTCCTCTCCTCTCCATACATCTCTACCCTAATCTCCTGATACCTCCTCACATACTGTCCTCTCCATACATCTCTACCCTAATCTCCTGATACCTCCTCACATACTGTCCTCTCCATACATCTCTACCCTAATCTCCTGATACCTCCTCACATACTGTCCTGTCCTCTCCATACATCTCTACCCTAATCTCCTGATACCTCCTCACATACTGTCCTCTCCTCTCCATACATCTCTACCCTAATCCCCTGATACCTCCTCACATACTGTCCTCTCCATACATCTCTACCCTAATCTCCTGATACCTCCTCACATACTGTCCTGTCCTCTCCATACATCTCTACCCTAATCTCCTGATACCTCCTCACATACTGTCCTCTCCATACATCTCTACCCTAATCTCCTGATACCTCCTCACATACTGTCCTCTCCTCTCCATACATCTCTACCCTTATCCCCTGATATCTCCTCACATACTGTCCTGTCCTCTCCATACATCTCTACCCTTATCCCCTGATATCTCCTCACATACTGTCCTGTCCTCTCCATACATCTCTACCCTAATCTCCTGATACCTCCTCACATACTGTCCTGTCCTGTCCATACATCTCTACCCTAATCTCCTGATACCTCCTCACATACTGTCCTCTCCATACATCTCTACCCTAATCTCCTGATACCTCCTCACATACTGTCCTGTCCATACATCTCTACCCTAATCTCCTGATACCTCCTCACATACTGTCCTCTCCTCTCTATACATCTCTACCCTAATCTCCTGATACCTCCTCACATACTGTCCTCTCCATACATCTCTACCCTAATCTCCTGATACCTCCTCACATACTGTCCTGTCCTCTCCATACATCTCTACCCTAATCTCCTGACACCTCCTCACATACTGTCCTCTCCTCTCCATACATCTCTACCCTAATCTCCTGATACCTCCTCACATACTGTCCTGTCCTCTCCATGCATCTCTACCCTAATCTCCTGATACCTCCTCACATACTGTCCTCTCCATACATCTCTACCCTAATCTCCTGATACCTCCTCACATACTGTCCTCTCCTCTCCATACATCTCTACCCTAATCTCCTGATACCTCCTCACATACTGTCCTCTCCATACATCTCTACCCTAATCTCCTGATACCTCCTCACATACTATCCTCTCCTCTCCATACATCTCTACCCTAATCTCCTGATACCTCCTCACATACTGTCCTCTCCATACATCTCTACCCTAATCTCCTGATACCTCCTCACATACTGTCCTCTCCATACATCTCTACCCTAATCTCCTGATACCTCCTCACATACTGTCCTCTCCTCTCCATACATCTCTACCCTTATCCCCTGATATCTCCTCACATACTGTCCTGTCCTCTCCATACATCTCTACCCTAATCTCCTGATACCTCCTCACATACTGTCCTCTCCTCTCCATACATCTCTACCCTAATCTCCTGATACCTCCTCACATACTGTCCTCTCCATACATCTCTACCCTAATCTCCTGATACCTCCTCACATACTGTCCTCTCCATACATCTCTACCCTAATCTCTTGATACCTCCTCACATACTGTCCTCTCCATACATCTCTACCCTAATCTCCTGATACCTCCTCACATACTGTCCTCTCCTCTCCATACATCTCTACCCTAATCTCCTGATACCTCCTCACATACTGTCCTCTCCATACATCTCTACCCTAATCTCCTGATACCTCCTCACATACTGTCTTGTCCATACATCTCTACCCTAATCTCCTGATACCTCCTCACATACTGTCCTCTCCTCTCCATACATCTCTACCCTAATCTCCTGATACCTCTTCACATACTGTCCTCTCCTCTTCATACATATCTACCCTAATCTCCTGATACCTCCTCACATACTGTCCTCTCCTCTCCATACATCTCTACCCTAATCTCCTGATACCTCCTCACATACTGTCCTCTCCATACATCTCTACCCTAATCTCCTGATACCTCCTCACATACTGTCCTGTCCATACATCTCTACCCTAATCTCCTGATACCTCCTCACATACTGTCCTCTCCATACATCTCTACCCTAATCTCCTGATACCTCCTCACATACTGTCCTCTCCTCTCCATACATCTCTACCCTTATCTCCTGATACCTCCTCACATACTGTCCTCTCCATACATCTCTACCCTAATCTCCTGATACCTCCTCACATACTGTCCTCTCCTCTCCATACATCTCTACCCTAATCTCCTGATACCTCCTCACATACTGTCCTCTCCATACATCTCTACCCTAATCTCCTGATACCTCCTCACATACTGTCCTCTCCATACATCTCTACCCTATTCTCCTGATACCTCCTCACATACTGTCCTCTCCATACATCTCTACCCTAATCTCCTGATACCTCCTCACATACTGTCCTCTCCATACATCTCTACCCTAATCTCCTGATACCTCCTCACCTACTGTCCTCTCCATACATCTCTACCCTAATCTCCTGATACCTCCTCACATACTGTCCTCTCCTCTCCATACATCTCTACCCTAATCTCCAGATACCTCCTCACATACTGTCCTCTCCATACATCTCTACCCTAATCTCCTGATACCTCCTCACATACTGTCCTCTCCTCTCCATACATCTCTACCCTTATCCCCTGATATCTCCTCACATACTGTCCTGTCCTCTCCATACATCTCTACCCTAATCTCCTGATACCTCCTCACATACTGTCCTCTCCTCTCCATACATCTCTACCCTAATCTCCTGATACCTCCTCACATACTGTCCTCTCCATACATCTCTACCCTAATCTCCTGATACCTCCTCACATACTGTCCTCTCCATACATCTCTACCCTAATCTCTTGATACCTCCTCACATACTGTCCTCTCCATACATCTCTACCCTAATCTCCTGATACCTCCTCACATACTGTCCTCTCCTCTCCATACATCTCTACCCTAATCTCCTGATACCTCCTCACATACTGTCCTCTCCATACATCTCTACCCTAATCTCCTGATATCTCCTCACATACTGTCCTGTCCATACATCTCTACCCTAATCTCCTGATACCTCCTCACATACTGTCCTCTCCTCTCCATACATCCCTACCCTAATCTCCTGATAACTCCTCACATACTGTCCTCTCCATACATCTCTACCCTAATCTCCTGATACCTCCTCACATACTGTCTTGTCCATACATCTCTACCCTAATCTCCTGATACCTCCTCACATACTGTCCTCTCCTCTCCATACATCTCTACCCTAATCTCCTGATACCTCTTCACATACTGTCCTCTCCTCTTCATACATATCTACCCTAATCTCCTGATACCTCCTCACATACTGTCCTCTCCTCTCCATACATCTCTACCCTAATCTCCTGATACCTCCTCACATACTGTCCTCTCCATACATCTCTACCCTAATCTCCTGATACCTCCTCACATACTGTCCTGTCCATACATCTCTACCCTAATCTCCTGATACCTCCTCACATACTGTCCTCTCCTCTCTATACATCTCTACCCTAATCTCCTGATACCTCCTCACATACTGTCCTCTCCATACATCTCTAACCTAATCTCCTGATACCTCCTCACATACTGTCCTCTCCATACATCTCTACCCTAATCTCCTGATACCTCCTCACATACTGTCCTCTCCTCTCCATACATCTCTACCCTTATCTCCTGATACCTCCTCACATACTGTCCTCTCCATACATCTCTACCCTAATCTCCTGATACCTCCTCACATACTGTCCTCTCCTCTCCATACATCTCTACCCTAATCTCCTGATACCTCCTCACATACTGTCCTCTCCATACATCTCTACCCTAATCTCCTGATACCTCCTCACATACTGTCCTCTCCATACATCTCTACCCTATTCTCCTGATACCTCCTCACATACTGTCCTCTCCATACATCTCTACCCTAATCTCCTGATACCTCCTCACATACTGTCCTCTCCATACATCTCTACCCTAATCTCCTGATACCTCCTCACCTACTGTCCTCTCCATACATCTCTACCCTAATCTCCTGATACCTCCTCACATACTGTCCTCTCCTCTCCATACATCTCTACCCTAATCTCCAGATACCTCCTCACATACTGTCCTCTCCATACATCTCTACCCTAATCTCCTGATACCTCCTCACATACTGTCCTCTCCTCTCCATACATCTCTACCCTTATCCCCTGATATCTCCTCACATACTGTCCTGTCCTCTCCATACATCTCTACCCTAATCTCCTGATACCTCCTCACATACTGTCCTCTCCTCTCCATACATCTCTACCCTAATCTCCTGATACCTCCTCACATACTGTCCTCTCCATACATCTCTACCCTAATCTCCTGATACCTCCTCACATACTGTCCTCTCCATACATCTCTACCCTAATCTCTTGATACCTCCTCACATACTGTCCTCTCCATACATCTCTACCCTAATCTCCTGATACCTCCTCACATACTGTCCTCTCCTCTCCATACATCTCTACCCTAATCTCCTGATACCTCCTCACATACTGTCCTCCCCATACATCTCTACCCTAATCTCCTGATACCTCCTCACATACTGTCCTGTCCTCTCCATACATCTCTACCCTAATCTCCTGATACCTCCTCACATACTGTCCTCTCCATACATCTCTACCCTAATCTCCTGATATCTACTCACATACTGTCCTGTCCATACATCTCTACCCTAATCTCCTGATACCTCCTCACATACTGTCCTCTCCTCTCCATACATCCCTACCCTAATCTCCTGATAACTCCTCACATACTGTCCTCTCCATACATCTCTACCCTAATCTCCTGATACCTCCTCACATACTGTCCTCTCCTCTCCATACATCTCTACCCTAATCTCCTGATACCTCCTCACATACTGTCCTGTCCTCTCCATACAGCTGTACCCTAATCTCCTGATACCTCCTCACATACTGTCCTCTCCTCTCCATACATCTCTACCCTAATCTCCTGATACCTCCTCACATACTGTCCTCTCCTCTCCATACATCTCTACCCTAATCTCCTGATACCTCCTCACATACTGTCCTCTCCTCTCCATACATCTCTACCCTAATCTCCTGATACCTCCTCACATACTGTCCTCTCCTCTCCATACATCTCTACCCTAATCTCCTGATACCTCCTCACATACTGTCCTCTCCATACATCTCTACCCTAATCTCCTGATACCTCCTCACATACTGTCCTCTCCATACATCTCTACCCTAATCTCCTGATACCTCCTCACATACTGTCCTGTCCTCTCCATACATCTCTACCCTAATCTCCTGATACCTCCTCACATACTGTCCTCTCCTCTCCATACATCTCTACCCTAATCCCCTGATACCTCCTCACATACTGTCCTCTCCATACATCTCTACCCTAATCTCCTGATACCTCCTCACATACTGTCCTGTCCTCTCCATACATCTCTACCCTAATCTCCTGATACCTCCTCACATACTGTCCTCTCCATACATCTCTACCCTAATCTCCTGATACCTCCTCACATACTGTCCTCTCCTCTCCATACATCTCTACCCTTATCCCCTGATATCTCCTCACATACTGTCCTGTCCTCTCCATACATCTCTACCCTTATCCCCTGATATCTCCTCACATACTGTCCTGTCCTCTCCATACATCTCTACCCTAATCTCCTGATACCTCCTCACATACTGTCCTGTCCTGTCCATACATCTCTACCCTAATCTCCTGATACCTCCTCACATACTGTCCTCTCCATACATCTCTACCCTAATCTCCTGATACCTCCTCACATACTGTCCTGTCCATACATCTCTACCCTAATCTCCTGATACCTCCTCACATACTGTCCTGTCCTCTCCATACATCTCTACCCTAATCTCCTGATACCTCCTCACATACTGTCCTCTCCTCTCTATACATCTCTACCCTAATCTCCTGATACCTCCTCACATACTGTCCTCTCCATACATCTCTACCCTAATCTCCTGATACCTCCTCACATACTGTCCTGTCCTCTCCATACATCTCTACCCTAATCTCCTGACACCTCCTCACATACTGTCCTCTCCTCTCCATACATCTCTACCCTAATCTCCTGATACCTCCTCACATACTGTCCTGTCCTCTCCATGCATCTCTACCCTAATCTCCTGATACCTCCTCACATACTGTCCTCTCCATACATCTCTACCCTAATCTCCTGATACCTCCTCACATACTGTCCTCTCCTCTCCATACATCTCTACCCTAATCTCCTGATACCTCCTCACATACTGTCCTCTCCATACATCTCTACCCTAATCTCCTGATACCTCCTCACATACTATCCTCTCCTCTCCATACATCTCTACCCTAATCTCCTGATACCTCCTCACATACTGTCCTCTCCATACATCTCTACCCTAATCTCCTGATACCTCCTCACATACTGTCCTCTCCATACATCTCTACCCTAATCTCCTGATACCTCCTCACATACTGTCCTCTCCTCTCCATACATCTCTACCCTTATCCCCTGATATCTCCTCACATACTGTCCTGTCCTCTCCATACATCTCTACCCTAATCTCCTGATACCTCCTCACATACTGTCCTCTCCTCTCCATACATCTCTACCCTAATCTCCTGATACCTCCTCACATACTGTCCTCTCCTCTCCATACATCTCTACCCTAATCTCCTGATACCTCCTCACATACTGTCCTCTCCATACATCTCTACCCTAATCTCCTGATACCTCCTCACATACTGTCCTCTCCATACATCTCTACCCTAATCTCTTGATACCTCCTCACATACTGTCCTCTCCATACATCTCTACCCTAATCTCCTGATACCTCCTCACATACTGTCCTCTCCTCTCCATACATCTCTACCCTAATCTCCTGATACCTCCTCACATACTGTCCTCTCCATACATCTCTACCCTAATCTCCTGATACCTCCTCACATACTGTCTTGTCCATACATCTCTACCCTAATCTCCTGATACCTCCTCACATACTGTCCTCTCCTCTCCATACATCTCTACCCTAATCTCCTGATACCTCTTCACATACTGTCCTCTCCTCTTCATACATATCTACCCTAATCTCCTGATACCTCCTCACATACTGTCCTCTCCTCTCCATACATCTCTACCCTAATCTCCTGATACCTCCTCACATACTGTCCTCTCCATACATCTCTACCCTAATCTCCTGATACCTCCTCACATACTGTCCTGTCCATACATCTCTACCCTAATCTCCTGATACCTCCTCACATACTGTCCTCTCCATACATCTCTACCCTAATCTCCTGATACCTCCTCACATACTGTCCTCTCCTCTCCATACATCTCTACCCTTATCTCCTGATACCTCCTCACATACTGTCCTCTCCATACATCTCTACCCTAATCTCCTGATACCTCCTCACATACTGTCCTCTCCTCTCCATACATCTCTACCCTAATCTCCTGATACCTCCTCACATACTGTCCTCTCCATACATCTCTACCCTAATCTCCTGATACCTCCTCACATACTGTCCTCTCCATACATCTCTACCCTAATCTCCTGATACCTCCTCACATACTGTCCTCTCCATACATCTCTACCCTAATCTCCTGATACCTCCTCACATACTGTCCTCTCCATACATCTCTACCCTAATCTCCTGATACCTCCTCACCTACTGTCCTCTCCATACATCTCTACCCTAATCTCCTGATACCTCCTCACATACTGTCCTCTCCTCTCCATACATCTCTACCCTAATCTCCAGATACCTCCTCACATACTGTCCTCTCCATACATCTCTACCCTAATCTCCTGATACCTCCTCACATACTGTCCTCTCCTCTCCATACATCTCTACCCTTATCCCCTGATATCTCCTCACATACTGTCCTGTCCTCTCCATACATCTCTACCCTAATCTCCTGATACCTCCTCACATACTGTCCTCTCCTCTCCATACATCTCTACCCTAATCTCCTGATACCTCCTCACATACTGTCCTCTCCATACATCTCTACCCTAATCTCCTGATACCTCCTCACATACTGTCCTCTCCATACATCTCTACCCTAATCTCTTGATACCTCCTCACATACTGTCCTCTCCATACATCTCTACCCTAATCTCCTGATACCTCCTCACATACTGTCCTCTCCTCTCCATACATCTCTACCCTAATCTCCTGATACCTCCTCACATACTGTCCTCTCCATACATCTCTACCCTAATCTCCTGATATCTCCTCACATACTGTCCTGTCCATACATCTCTACCCTAATCTCCTGATACCTCCTCACATACTGTCCTCTCCTCTCCATACATCCCTACCCTAATCTCCTGATAACTCCTCACATACTGTCCTCTCCATACATCTCTACCCTAATCTCCTGATACCTCCTCACATACTGTCCTCTCCTCTCCATACATCTCTACCCTAATCTCCTGATACCTCCTCACATACTGTCCTGTCCTCTCCATACAGCTGTACCCTAATCTCCTGATACCTCCTCACATACTGTCCTCTCCTCTCCATACATCTCTACCCTAATCTCCTGATACCTCCTCACATACTGTCCTCTCCTCTCCATACATCTCTACCCTAATCTCCTGATACCTCCTCACATACTGTCCTCTCCTCTCCATACATCTCTACCCTAATCTCCTGATACCTCCTCACATACTGTCCTCTCCATACATCTCTACCCTAATCTCCTGATACCTCCTCACATACTGTCCTCTCCATACATCTCTACCCTAATCTCCTGATACCTCCTCACATACTGTCCTGTCCTCTCCATACATCTCTACCCTAATCTCCTGATACCTCCTCACATACTGTCCTCTCCTCTCCATACATCTCTACCCTAATCCCCTGATACCTCCTCACATACTGTCCTCTCCATACATCTCTACCCTAATCTCCTGATACCTCCTCACATACTGTCCTCTCCTCTCCATACATCTCTACCCTAATCTCCTGATACCTCCTCACATACTGTCCTGTCCTCTCCATACATCTCTACCCTAATCTCCTGATACCTCCTCACATACTGTCCTCTCCATACATCTCTACCTTAATCTCCTGATACCTCCTCACATACTGTCCTCTCCTCTCCATACATCTCTACTCTAATCTCCTGATACCTCCTCACATACTGTCCTGTCCTCTCCATACATCTCTACCCTAATCTCCTGATACCTCCTCACATACTGTCCTCTCCTCTCCATACATCTCTACCCTAATCTCCTGATACCTCCTCACATACTGTCCTCTCCTCTCCATACATCTCTACCCTAATCTCCTGATACCTCCTCACATACTGTCCTCTCCTCTCCATACATCTCTACCCTAATCTCCTGATACCTCCTCACATACTGTCCTGTCCTCTCCATACATCTCTACCCTAATCTCCTGATACCTCCTCACATACTGTCCTCTCCATACATCTCTACCTTAATCTCCTGATACCTCCTCACATACTGTCCTCTCCTCTCCATACATCTCTACCCTAATCTCCTGATACCTCCTCACATACTGTCCTCTCCTCTCCATACATCTCTACCCTAATCTCCTGATACCTCCTCACATACTGTCCTCTCCTCTCCATACATCTCTACCCTAATCTCCTGATACCTCCTCACATACTGTCCTGTCCTCTCCATACATCTCTACCCTAATCTCCTGATACCTCCTCACATACTGTCCTCTCCATACATCTCTACCCTAATCTCCTGATACCTCCTCACATACTGTCCTCTCCATACATCTCTACCCTAATCTCCTGATACCTCCTCACATACTGTCCTGTCCTCTCCATACAGCTGTACCCTAATCTCCTGATACCTCCTCACATACTGTCCTGTCCTCTCCATACATCTCTACCCTAATCTCCTGATACCTCCTCACATACTGTCCTCTCCTCTCCATACATCTCTACTCTAATCTCCTGATACCTCCTCACATACTGTCCTCTCCTCTCCATACATCTCTACCCTAATCTCCTGATACCTCCTCACATACTGTCCTCTCCATACATCTCTACCCTAATCTCCTGATACCTCCTCACATACTGTCCTCTCCATACATCTCTACCCTAATCTCCTGATACCTCCTCACATACTGTCCTCTCCATACATCTCTACCCTAATCTCCTGATACCTCCTCACATACTGTCCTGTCCTCTCCATACAGCTGTACCCTAATCTCCTGATACCTCCTCACATACTGTCCTGTCCTCTCCATACATCTCTACCCTAATCTCCTGATACCTCCTCACATACTGTCCTCTCCTCTCCATACATCTCTACCCTAATCTCCTGATACCTCCTCACATACTGTCCTCTCCTCTCCATACATCTCTACCCTAATCTCCTGATACCTCCTCACATACTGTCCTCTCCATACATCTCTACCCTAATCTCCTGATACCTCCTCACATACTGTCCTCTCCATACATCTCTACCCTAATCTCCTGATACCTCCTCACATACTGTCCTCTCCATACATCTCTCCCCTAATCTCCTGATACCTCCTCACATACTGTCCTCTCCATACATCTCTACCCTAATCTCCTGATACCTCCTCACATACTGTCCTCTCCTCTCCATACATCTCTACCCTAATCCCCTGATATCTCCTCACATACTGTCCTGTCCTCTCCATACATCTCTACCCTAATCTCCTGATACCTCCTCACATACTGTCCTCTCCATACATCTCTCCCCTAATCTCCTGATACCTCCTCACATACTGTCCTCTCCTCTCCATACATCTCTCCCCTAATCTCCTGATACCTCCTCACATACTGTCCTGTCCATACATCTCTACCCTAATCTCCTGATACCTCCTCACATACTGTCCTCTCCATACATCTCTACCCTAATCTCCTGATACCTCCTCACATACTGTCCTCTCCATACATCTCTACCCTAATCTCCTGATACCTCCTCACATACTGTCCTCTCCTCTCCATACATCTCTACCCTAATCTCCTGATACCTCCTCACATACTGTCCTCTCCTCTCCATACATCTCTACCCTAATCTCCTGATACCTCCTCACATACTGTCCTCTCCTCTCCATACATCTCTCCCCTAATCTCCTGATACCTCCTCACATACTGTCCTGTCCTCTCCATACATCTCTACCCTAATCTCCTGATACCTCCTCACATACTGTCCTCTCCATACATCTCTACCCTAATCTCCTGATACCTCCTCACATACTGTCCTCTCCATACATCTCTACCCTAATCTCCTGATACCTCCTCACATACTGTCCTCTCCTCTCCATACATCTCTACCCTAATCTCCTGATACCTCCTCACATACTGTCCTCTCCATACATCTCTACCCTAATCTCCTGATACCTCCTCACATACTGTCCTCTCCTCTCCATACATCTCTACCCTAATCTCCTGATACCTCCTCACATACTGCCCTCTCCATACATCTCTACCCTAATCTCCTGATACCTCCTCACATACTGTCCTCTCCATACATCTCTACCCTAATCTCCTGATATCTCCTCACATACTGTCCTGTCCTCTCCATACATCTCTACCCTAATCTCCTGATACCTCCTCACATACTGTCCTCTCCATACATCTCTACCCTAATCTCCTGATACCTCCTCACATACTGTCCTCTCCATACATCTCTACCCTAATCTCCTGATACCTCCTCACATACTGTCCTCTCCATACATCTCTACCCTAATCTCCTGATACCTCCTCACATACTGTCCTCTCCTCTCCATACATCTCTCCCCTAATCTCCTGATACCTCCTCACATACTGTCCTGTCCTCTCCATACATCTCTACCCTAATCTCCTGATACCTCCTCACATACTGTCCTCTCCTCCCCATACATCTCTACCCTAATCTCCTGATACCTCCTCACATACTGTCCTCTCCTCTCCATACATCTCTACCCTAATCTCCTGATACCTCCTCACATACTGTCCTCTCCTCTCCAAACATCTCTACCCTAATCTCCTGATACCTCCTCACATACTGTCCTGTCCTCTCCATACATCTCTACCCTAATCTCCTGATACCTCCTCACATACTGTCCTCTCCATACATCTCTACCCTAATCTCCTGATACCTCCTCACATACTGTCCTCTCCATACATCTCTACCCTAATCTCCTGATACCTCTTCACATACTGTCCTCTCCTCTCCATACATCTCTACCCTAATCTCCTGATACCTCCTCACATACTGTCCTGTCCATACATCTCTACCCTAATCTCCTGATACCTCCTCACATACGGTCCTCTCCTCTCCATACATCTCTACCCTAATCTCCTGATACCTCCTCACATACTGTCCTCTCCTCTCCATACATCTCTACCCTAATCTCCTGATACCTCCTCACATACTGTCCTGTCCTCTCCATACATCTCTACCCTAATCTCCTGATACCTCCTCACATACTGTCCTCTCCTCTCCATACATCTCTACCCTAATCTCCTGATACCTCCTCACATACTGTCCTCTCCTCTCCATACATCTCTACCCTAATCTCCTGATACCTCCTCACATACTGTCCTCTCCATACATCTCTACCCTAATCTCCTGATACCTCCTCACATACTGTCCTCTCCATACATCTCTACCCTAATCTCCTGATACCTCCTCACATACTGTCCTCTCCATACATCTCTACCCTAATCTCCTGATACCTCCTCACATACTGTCCTCTCCTCTCCATACATCTCTACCCTAATCTCCTGATACCTCCTCACATACTGTCCTCTCCTCTCCATACATCTCTACCCTAATCTCCTGATACCTCCTCACATACTGTCCTCTCCTCTCCATACATCTCTACCCTAATCTCCTGATACCTCCTCACATACTGTCCTCTCCATACATCTCTACCCTAATCTCCTGATACCTCCTCACATACTGTCCTCTCCTCTCCATACATCTCTCCCCTAATCCCCTAATACCTCCTCACATACTGTCCTCTCCATACATCTCTACCCTAATCTCCTGATACCTCCTCACATACTGTCCTCTCCTCTCCATACATCTCTACCCTAATCTCCTGATACCTCCTCACATACTGTCCTCTCCTCTCCATACATCCCTACCCTAATCTCCTTATACCTCCTCACATACTGTCCTCTCCTCCATACATCTCTACCCTAATCTCCTGATACCTCCTCACATACTGTCCTGTCCTCTCCATACATCTCTACCCTAATCTCCTGATACCTCCTCACATACTGTCCTCTCCTCTCCATACATCTCTACCCTAATCTCCTGATACCTCCTCACATACTGTCCTGTCCTCTCCATACATCTCTACCCTAATCTCCTGATACCTCCTCACATACTGTCCTCTCCTCTCCATACATCTCTACCCTAATCTCCTGATACCTCCTCACATACTGTCCTCTCCTCTCCATACATCTCTACCCTAATCTCCTGATACCTCCTCACATACTGTCCTCTCCATACATGTCTACCCTAATCTCCTGATACCTCCTCACATACTGTCCTCTCCATACATCTCTACCCTAATCTCCTGATACCTCCTCACATACTGTCCTCTCCTCTCCATACATCTCTACCCTAATCTCCTGATACCTCCTCACATACTGTCCTCTCCATACATCTCTACCCTAATCTCCTGATACCTCCTCACATACTGTCTTCTCCTCTCCATACATCTCTACCCTAATCTCCTGATACCTCCTCACATACTGTCCTCTCCTCTCCATACATCTCTACCCTAATCTCCTGATACCTCCTCACATACTGTCCTCTCCATACATCTCTACCCTAATCTCCTGATACCTCCTCACATACTGTCCTCTCCTCTCCATACATCTCTACCCTAATCTCCTGATACCTCCTCACATACTGTCCTCTCCTCTCCATACATCTCTACCCTAATCCCCTGATATCTCCTCACATACTGTCCTGTCCTCTCCATACATCTCTACCCTAATCCCCTGATACCTCCTCACATACTGTCCTCTCCTCTCCATACATCTCTACCCTAATCTCCTGATACCTCCTCACATACTGTCCTGTCCTCTCCATACATCTCTACCCTAATCTCCTGATACCTCCTCACATACTGTCCTGTCCATACATCTCTACCCTAATCTCCTGATACCCCCTCACATACTGTCCTCTCCTCTCCATACATCTCTACCCTAATCTCCTGATACCTCCTCACATACTGTCCTCTCCATACATCTCTACCCTAATCTCCTGATACCTCCTCACATACTGTCCTCTCCATACATCTCTACCCTAATCTCCTGATACCTCCTCACATACTGTCCTCTCCATACATCTCTACCCTAATCTCCTGATACCTCCTCACATACTGTCCTCTCCATACATCTCTACCCTAATCTCCTGATACCTCCTCACATACTGTCCTGTCCTCTCCATACATCTCTACCCTAATCTCCTGATACCTCCTCACATACTGTCCTCTCCTCTCCATACATCTCTACCCTAATCTCCTGATACCTCCTCACATACTGTCCTCTCCTCTCCATACATCTCTACCCTAATCTCCTGATATCTCCTCACATACTGTCCTCTCCTCTCCATACCTCTCTACCCTAATCTCCTGATACCTCCTCACATACTGTCCTCTCCTTTCCATACATCTGTACCCTAATCTCCTGATACCTCCTCACATACTGTCCTCTTCTCTCCATACATCTCTACCCTAATCTCCTGATACCTCCTCACATACTGTCCTCTCCATACATCTCTACCCTAATCTCCTGATACCTCCTCACATACTGTCCTCTCCTCTCCATACATCTCTACCCTAATCTCCTGGTACCTCCTCACATACTGTCCTCTCCTCTCCATACATCTCTACCCTAATCTCCTGATACCTCCTCACATACTGTCCTGTCCTCTCCATACATCTCTACCCTAATCTCCTGATACCTCCTCACATACTGTCCTCTCCTCTCCATACATCTCTACCCTAATCTCCTGATACCTCCTCACATACTGTCCTGTCCTCTCCATACATCTCTACCCTAATCTCCTGATACCTCCTCACATACTTTCCTCTCCTCTCCATACATCTCTCCCCTAATCTCCTGATACCTCCTCACATACTGTCCTCTCCATACATCTCTACCCTAATCTCCTGATACCTCCTCACATACTGTCCTCTCCTCTCCATACATCTCTACCCTAATCTCCTGATACCTCCTCACATACTGTCCTCTCCATACATCTCTACCCTAATCTCCTGATACCTCCTCACATACTGTCCTCTCCTCTCCATACATCTCTACCCTAATCTCCTGATACCTCCTCACATACTGTCCTCTCCTCTCCATACATCTCTACCCTAATCTCCTGATACCTCCTCACATACTGTCCTCTCCATACATCTCTACCCTAATCTCCTGATACCTCCTCACATACTGTCCTCTCCATACATCTCTCCCCTAATCTCCTGATACCTCCTCACATACTGTCCTCTCCTCTCCATACATCTCTACCCTAATCTCCTGATACCTCCTCACATACTGTCCTCTCCATACATCTCTACCCTAATCTCCTGATACCTCCTCACATACTGTCCTCTCCTCTCCATACATCTCTACCCTAATCTCCTGATACCTCCTCACATACTGTCCTGTCCTCTCCATACATCTCTACCCTAATCTCCTGATACCTCCTCACATACTTTCCTCTCCTCTCCATACATCTCTACCCTAATCTCCTGATACCTCCTCACATACTGTCCTCTCCTCTCCATACATCTGTACCCTAATCTCCTGATACCTCCTCACATACTGTCCTCTCCTCTCCATACATCTCTACCCTAATCTCCTGATACCTCCTCACATACTGTCCTCTCCATACATCTCTACCCTAATCTCCTGATACCTCCTCACATACTGTCCTCTCCTCTCCATACATCTCTACCCTAATCTCCTGATACCTCCTCACATACTGTCCTCTCCTCTCCATACATCTCTACCCTAATCTCCTGATACCTCCTCACATACTGTCCTCTCCTCTCCATACATCTCTACCCTAATCTCCTGATACCTCCTCACATACTGTCCTCTCCATACATCTCTACCCTAATCTCCTGATACCTCCTCACATACTGTCCTCTCCTCTCCATACATCTCTACCCTAATCTCCTGATACCTCCTCACATACTGTCCTGTCCTCTCCATACATCTCTACCCTAATCTCCTGATACCTCCTCACATACTGTCCTCTCCTCTCCATACATCTCTACCCTAATCTCCTGATACCTCCTCACATACTGTCCTGTCCTCCCCATACATCTCTACCCTAATCTCCTGATACCTCCTCACATACTGCCCTCTCCTCTCCATACATCTCTACCCTAATCTCCTGATACCTCCTCACATACTGTCCTCTCCTCTCCATACATCTCTACCCTAATCTCCTGATACCTCCTCACATACTGTCCTCTCCTCTCCATACATCTCTACCCTAATCTCCTGATACCCCCTCACATACTGTCCTCTCCATACATCTCTACCCTAATCTCCTGATACCTCCTCACATACTGTCCTCTCCTCTCCATACATCTCTACCCTAATCTCCTGATACCTCCTCACATACTGTCCTCTCCATACATCTCTACCCTAATCTCCTGATACCTCCTCACATACTGTCCTCTCCATACATCTCTCCCCTAATCTCCTGATACCTCCTCACATACTGTCCTCTCCATACATCTCTACCCTAATCTCCTGATACCTCCTCACATACTGTCCTCTCCATACATCTCTACCCTAATCTCCTGATACCTCCTCACATACTGTCCTGTCCTCTCCATACATCTCTACCCTAATCTCCTGATACATCCTCACATACTGTCCTCTCCATACATCTCTACCCTAATCTCCTGATACCTCCTCACATACTGTCCTCTCCTCTCCATACATCTCTACCCTAATCTCCTGATACCTCCTCACATACTGTCCTCTCCTCTCCATACATCTCTACCCTAATCTCCTGATACCTCCTCACATACTGTCCTCTCCTCTCCATACATCTCTACCCTAATCTCCTGATACCTCCTCACATACTGTCCTCTCCATACATCTCTACCCTAATCTCCTGATACCTCCTCACATACTGTCCTCTCCTCTCCATACATCTCTACCCTAATCTCCTGATACCTCCTCACATACTGTCCTCTCCTCTCCATACATCTCTACCCTAATCTCCTGATACCTCCTCACATACTGTCCTCTCCATACATCTCTACCCTAATCTCCTGATACCTCCTCACATACTGTCCTCTCCTCTCCATACATCTCTACCCTAATCTCCTGATACCTCCTCACATACTGTCCTCTCCAGGTTGCAAGTTCTCACCTTTGGCTTGAAAGTAGCATCGGCTTTGTGTCCCTGGAAGGAGAAGGCAGAGGAGCAAAGCCAGGACCGATATAGCTGGAGAAAAAGCCATCATGGTAAACTGCAGTGTGCCGACCCTCACCGTGCAGTGTACCGACCCTCGCCGTGCAGTGTACCGACCCTCGCCGTGCAGTGTGCCGACCCTAGCCGTGCAGTGTGCCGACCCTAGCCGTGCAGTGTGCCGACCCTAGCCGTGCAGTGTGCCGACCCTAGCCGTGCAGTGTGCCGACCCTAGCCGTGCAGTGTGCCGACCCTAGCCGTGCAGTGTGCCGACCCTAGCCGTGCAGTGTGCCGACCCTAGCCGTGCAGTGTGCCGACCCTAGCCGTGCAGTGTGCCGACCCTAGCCGTGCAGTACGCGACACTGGCTCTGCAGTATGCGGACCCTCGCCGTGCAGTATGCGACCCTTGCTCTGCACAATGCGGACCCTCGCCGTGCAGTATGCGACCCTTGCTCTGCACAATGCGGACCCTCGCCGTGCAGTATGCGACCCTGGCTCTGCACAATGCGGACCCTCGCCGTGCAGTATGCGACCCTGGCTCTGCACAATGCGGACCCTCGCCGTGCAGTGTGCGACCCTGGCTCTGCACTTATCTTGCTCCTGGGATATTTATATATTTTTGTTGCTGCTCGTGGCCAGAACCTGGAAATCCCATAAAATTCATTTCCTGATTTAAAAGGCAGAAAAACAAATCTCTGATGAAGGCGTCTTTGTGTTTAACAAGGTGTGAAAATGTGATTCAGTGCCCCTCTGAGGGGGTCCGTCCCGGGGCTGGCACCCGTCCTCAGGAACCCTCACAGGACCTCAGCCCAGCCATGGAAAATAAGCCACCTGCCCAGCAGCTGGCCTTCTGGGCTGCAGAGGGCTGCAGATGAGAGTTCCCACACTCATCTTTTTACCCACAATGCTCTCTTCCCCCTGTGCCCTGTCTCCTCCCCGTGTTGCCCTGTCTCTTCCCCGTGTGTCCTGTCTCTTTCCCGTGTTGCCCTGTCTTTTTCCCCGTGTTGCCCTGTCTTTTTCCCCGTGTTGCCCTGTCTCTTTCCCGTGTTGCCCTGTCTCTTTCCCGTGTTGCCCTGTCTCCTCCCCGTGTTGCCCTGTCTCCTCCCCGTGTTGCCCTGTCTCCTCCCCGTGTTGCCCTGTCTCTTTCCCGTGTTGCCCTGTCTCTTTCCCGTGTTGCCCTGTCTCTTTCCCGTGTTGCCCTGTCTCTTTCCCGTGTTGCCCTGTCTCTTTCCCGTGTTGCCCTGTCTCCTCCCCGTGTTGCCCTGTCTCCTCCCCGTGTTGCCCTGTCTCCTCCCCGTGTTGCCCTGTCTCTTTCCCGTGTTGCCCTGTCTCCTCCCCGTGTTGCCCTGTCTCCTCCCCGTGTTGCCCTGTCTCCTCCCCGTGTTGCCCTGTCTCTTTCCCGTGTTGCCCTGTCTCTTTCCCGTGTTGCCCTGTCTCTTTCCCGTGTTGCCCTGTCTCTTTCCCGTGTTGCCCTGTCTCCTCCCCGTGTTGCCCTGTCTCCTCCCCGTGTTGCCCTGTCTCTTTCCCGTGTTGCCCTGTCTCCTCCCCGTGTTGCCCTGTCTCCTCCCCGTGTTGCCCTGTCTCCTCCCCGTGTTGCCCTGTCTCCTCCCCGTGTTGCCCTGTCTCTTTCCCGTGTTGCCCTGTCTCTTTCCCGTGTTGCCCTGTCTCTTTCCCGTGTTGCTCTGTCTCTTTCCCGTGTTGCTCTGTCTCCTTCCCGTGTTGCCCTGTCTCCTTCCCGTGTTGCCCTGTCTCTTTCCCGTGTTGCCCTGTCTCTTTCCCGTGTTGCCCTGTCTCCTCCCCGTGTTGCCCTGTCTCCTCCCCGTGTTGCCCTGTCTCTTTCCCGTGTTGCCCTGTCTCTTTCCCGTGTTGCTCTGTCTCTTTCCCGTGTTGCCCTGTCTCCTCCCCGTGTTGCCCTGTCTCCTCCCCGTGTTGCCCTGTCTCCTCCCCGTGTTGCCCTGTCTCTTTCCCGTGTTGCCCTGTCTCCTCCCCGTGTTGCCCTGTCTCCTCCCCGTGTTGCCCTGTCTCCTCCCCGTGTTGCCCTGTCTCCTCCCCGTGTTGCCCTGTCTCTTTCCCGTGTTGCCCTGTCTCTTTCCCGTGTTGCCCTGTCTCTTTCCCGTGTTGCTCTGTCTCTTTCCCGTGTTGCTCTGTCTCCTTCCCGTGTTGCCCTGTCTCCTTCCCGTGTTGCCCTGTCTCTTTCCCGTGTTGCCCTGTCTCTTTCCCGTGTTGCCCTGTCTCCTCCCCGTGTTGCCCTGTCTCTTTCCCGTGTTGCCCTGTCTCTTCCCCGTGTTGCCCTGTCTCCTCCCCGTGTTGCCCTGTCTCTTCCCCGTGTTGCCCTGTCTCTTCCCCGTGTTGCCCTGTCTCTTCCCCGTGTTGCCCTGTCTCTTTCCCATGTTGTCCTGTCTCCTCCCCGTGTTGCTCTGTCTCCTCCCCGTGTTGCCCTGTCTCCTCCCCGTGTTGCCCTGTCTCCTCCCCGTGTTGCCCTGTCTCTTCCCCGTGTTGCCCTGTCTCTTCCCCGTGTTGCCCTGTCTCTTCCCCGTGTTGCCCTGTCTCTTTCCCATGTTGCCCTGTCTCCTCCCCGTGTTGCTCTGTCTCCTCCCCGTGTTGCCCTGTCTCCTCCCCGTGTTGCCCTGTCTCCTCCCCGTGTTGCCCTGTCTCTTTCCCGTGTTGCCCTGTCTCCTCCCCGTGTTGCCTGTTCACTTGATGTCTCACTTTCCCCTGTTTGTTAGGCACAGCTGATGGTCTAAGGGTTCTGACCAATCACAGGTGCAGGTACCTCACACACATTTCTTCCTTCTTTCCATCTGATATGTTCCCCACCAATAGGATGTTAGTTACCGCCCCCTTATATAAGGGTTAGTTCCTGGTGGGAGGGGCTTGCCCAGTCAGCTGCAGGGAGGAGACACAGAGGGAGTTGCTGCTGCAGCCGGGGCCCCGGGAGGTCTTTGTCTCACACCAATTCCACTACAGAAGAAGAGACACACTTCTTCCAGAGCCTAAGAGAGAAAAACTAAGATGCCCAGCTAAGCCCAAAGGTGGGGTAACTGTCCTCGGGGTCCACCTCGTCTCCGTCTGGGATCCTTCTAAACAGGACCCTCGATCAAGTGAAGGATTGATCCTGAGTGGGACAAAGGTCCTAAGCTGAAGTATCCCACTGATATCTGCTCAGCCTTCTCGGGGAATCTTGAGGGGTTAGCTTTGCCCAGTAGTTCAAGCCTGGGGACTCGTGCTACCAAACCTGACAGTCTCTGGACTCCATTGGCAGAAGGCGCTCTCCTTATTCCTCCCTTCTAACAGTGAGTATGAGGATTTCTTCTGCAACACTAAGTCACACTCTACACTATCCCAGCAGAGTACTGCACTATTTAGGCAAGGTCCCCAAGACAGTCCCCCAAGACCCTTCTTCTTCTACATCTTTTTACTCTGTCACTACCTTAAGCACAACTAGATCTGTACTCTCCTCCTCCTCCACCATGTATGATGATGTTACTGGTGTATACTGGATCTGTGCTCTCCTCCACCATGTATGATGATGTTACTGGTGTATACTGGACCTGTGCGCTCCTCCTCCACCATGTATGATGATGTTACTGGTGTATACTGGATGTACAGCAGATATACTGGACCTGTACTCTCCTCCACCACCATGTATGATGATGTTACTGGTGTATACTGGACCTGTGCGCTCCTCCTCCACCATGTATGATGATGTTACTGGTGTATACTGGATGTACAGCAGATATACTGGACCTGTACTCTCCTCCTCCACCATGTATGATGATGTTACTGGTGTATACTGGATCTGTGCTCTCCTCCACCATGTATGATGATGTTACTGGTGTATACTGGATGTACAGCAGATATACTGGACCTGTACTCTCCTCCACCACCATGTATGATGATGTTACTGGTGTATACTGGACCTGTGCGCTCCTCCTCCACCATGTATGATGATGTTACTGGTGTATACTGGATGTACAGCAGATATACTGGACCTGTACTCTCCTCCTCCACCATGTATGATGATGTTACTGGTGTATACTGGATCTGTGCTCTCCTCCACCATGTATGATGATGTTACTGGTGTATACTGGATGTACAGCAGATATACTGGACCTGTACTCTCCTCCTCCACCATGTATGATGATGTTACTGGTGTATACTGGATCTGTGCTCTCCTCCACCATGTATGATGATGTTACTGGTGTATACTGGATCTGTGCTCTCCTCCACCATGTATGATGATGTTACTGGTGTATACTGGATCTGTGCTCTCCTCCACCATGTATGATGATGTTACTGGTGTATACTGGATGTACAGCAGATATACTGGACCTGTCCTCTCCTCCTCCTCCACCATGTATGATGATGTTACTGGTGTATACTGGACCTGTACTCTCCTCCTCCACCATGTATGATGATGTTACTGGTGTATTCTGGATCTGTGCTCTCCTCCTCCTCCACCATGTATGATGATGTTACTGGTGTATAGTGGACCTGTGCTCTCCTACACCATGTATGATGATGTTACTGGTGTATACTGGATGTACATCAGATATACTGGACCTGGGCTCTCCTCCACCATGTATATCTGCTGTACATCCAGTATACACCAGTAACATCATCATACATGGTGGAGGAGAGCACAGGTCCACTATACACCAGTAACATCATCATACATGGTGGAGGAGGAGAGCACAGGTCCACTATACACCAGTAACAAAATTATACATGGTGGAGGAGGAGAGCACAGGTCCAATATACACCAGTAACATCATCATACATGGTGGAGGAGGAGAGCACAGGTCCACTATACACCAGTAACAAAATTATACATGGTGGAGGAGGAGAGCACAGGTCCACTATACACCAGTAACAAAATTATACATGGTGGAGGAGAGCCCAGGTCCAGTATAATTTTGTTACTGGTGTATAGTGGACCTGTGCTCTCCTCCTCCACCATGTATGATGATGTTACTGGTGTATATTGGACCTGTGCTCTCCTCCTCCACCATGTATAATTTTGTTACTGGTGTATATTGGACCTGTGCTCTCCTCCTCCACCATGTATAATTTTGTTACTGGTGTATACTGGACCTGTGCTCTCCTCCTCCTCCTCCACCATGTATGATGATGTTACTGGTGTATACTGGACCTGTGCGCTCCTCCTCCTCCACCATGTATGATCATGTTACTGGTGTATACTGTGCAAATGAACACTGCAGAGACACCATCACGTGTCTCGACATCAGTGAACTAGCCAGACCTTCCCCGGGAAGGAACAACCAAGCCAAGGAATGTCTCCAGTTAAGGAAACCACCTAAGCAAGGTATCCAGCCACAGACAGCTGTTTGGGGTTTTTGCCCCTCATCAGTGTGGAGTAGGTTGATGAGGGGCAAAAACCCTGAAACAGCTGTCTGTGGCTGGATACCTTGCTTAGGTGGTTTCCTTAACTGGAGACATTCCTTGGCTTGGTTGTTCCTTCCCGGGGAAGGTCTGGCTAGTTCACTGATGTCGAGACATGTGATGGTGTCTCTGCAGTGTTCTTTTGCATATTTGATTTCCCAGGGGGCAATGTTCTAGAATACACTGACGTTGAGACACGTGATGGTGTCTCTGCGGTGTTTTGGTTGATCTCACTGGTGTATACTGGACCTGTGCTCTCCTCCTCCTCCTACACAATGTATGTTGATGTTACTGGTGTATACTGGACCTGTGCTCTCCTCCTCCACCATGTATGATGATGTTACTGGTGTATACTGGATGTACAGCAGATATACTGGACCTGTACTCTCCTCCACCACCATGTATGATGATGTTACTGGTGTATACTGGACCTGTGCGCTCCTCCTCCACCATGTATGATGATGTTACTGGTGTATACTGGATGTACAGCAGATATACTGGACCTGTACTCTCCTCCTCCACCATGTATGATGATGTTACTGGTGTATACTGGATCTGTGCTCTCCTCCACCATGTATGATGATGTTACTGGTGTATACTGGATGTACAGCAGATATACTGGACCTGTACTCTCCTCCTCCACCATGTATGATGATGTTACTGGTGTATACTGGATCTGTGCTCTCCTCCACCATGTATGATGATGTTACTGGTGTATACTGGATCTGTGCTCTCCTCCACCATGTATGATGATGATACTGGTGTATACTGGATCTGTGCTCTCCTCCACCATGTATGATGATGTTACTGGTGTATACTGGATGTACAGCAGATATACTGGACCTGTCCTCTCCTCCTCCTCCACCATGTATGATGATGTTACTGGTGTATACTGGACCTGTACTCTCCTCCTCCACCATGTATGATGATGTTACTGGTGTATTCTGGATCTGTGCTCTCCTCCTCCTCCACCATGTATGATGATGTTACTGGTGTATACTGGACCTGTACTCTCCTCCTCCACTATGTATGATGATGTTACTCGTTTATTCTGGATCTGTGCTCTCCTCCTCCTCCACCATGTATGATGATGTTACTGGTGTATAGTGGACCTGTGCTCTCCTACACCATGTATGATGATGTTACTGGTGTATACTGGATGTACATCAGATATACTGGACCTGGGCTCTCCTCCACCATGTATATCTGCTGTACATCCAGTATACACCAGTAACATCATCATACATGGTGGAGGAGAGCACAGGTCCACTATACACCAGTAACATCATCATACATGGTGGAGGAGGAGAGCACAGGTCCACTATACACCAGTAACAAAATTATACATGGTGGAGGAGGAGAGCACAGGTCCAATATACACCAGTAACATCATCATACATGGTGGAGGAGGAGAGCACAGGTCCACTATACACCAGTAACAAAATTATACATGGTGGAGGAGGAGAGCACAGGTCCACTATACACCAGTAACATCATCATACATGGTGGAGGAGAGCCCAGGTCCAGTATAATTTTGTTACTGGTGTATAGTGGACCTGTGCTCTCCTCCTCCACCATGTATGATGATGTTACTGGTGTATATTGGACCTGTGCTCTCCTCCTCCACCATGTATAATTTTGTTACTGGTGTATATTGGACCTGTGCTCTCCTCCTCCACCATGTATAATTTTGTTACTGGTGTATAGTGGACCTGTGCTCTCCTCCTCCACCATGTATAATTTTGTTACTGGTGTATACTGGACCTGTGCTCTCCTCCTCCTCCTCCACCATGTATGATGATGTTACTGGTGTATACTGGACCTGTGCGCTCCTCCTCCTCCACCATGTATGATCATGTTACTGGTGTATACTGTGCAAATGAACACTGCAGAGACACCATCACGTGGCTCGACATCAGTGAACTAGCCAGACCTTCCCCGGGAAGGAACAACCAAGCCAAGGAATGTCTCCAGTTAAGGAAACCACCTAAGCAAGGTATCCAGCCACAGACAGCTGTTTGGGGTTTTTGCCCCTCATCAGTGTGGAGTAGGTTGATGAGGGGCAAAAACCCTGAAACAGCTGTCTGTGGCTGGATACCTTGCTTAGGTGGTTTCCTTAACTGGAGACATTCCTTGGCTTGGTTGTTCCTTCCCGGGGAAGGTCTGGCTAGTTCACTGATGTCGAGACATGTGATGGTGTCTCTGCAGTGTTCTTTTGCATATTTGATTTCCCAGGGGGCAATGTTCTAGAATACACTGACGTTGAGACACGTGATGGTGTCTCTGCGGTGTTTTGGTTGATCTCACTGGTGTATACTGGACCTGTGCTCTCCTCCTCCTCCTACACAATGTATGTTGATGTTACTGGTGTATACTGGACCTGTGCTCTCCTCCTCCACCATGTATGATGATGTTACTGGTGTATACTGGATGTACAGCAGATATACTGGACCTGTGCTCTCCTCCTCCTCCACCATGTATGATGATGTTACTGGTGTATACTGGATGTACAGCAGATATACTGGACCTGTACTCTCCTCCTCCTCCACCATGTATGATGATGTTACTGGTGTATACTGGACCTGTACTCTCCTCCTCCACCATGTATGATGATGTTACTGGTGTATACTGGATGTACAGCAGATATACTGGACCTGTGCTCTCCTCCTCCACCATGTATGATGATGTTACTGGTGTATACTGGATGTACAGCAGATATACTGGACCTTTACTCTCCTCCTCCTCCTCCACCATGTATGATGATGTTACTGGTGTATACTGGATGTACAGCAGATATACTGGACCTTTACTCTCCTCCTCCTCCTCCACCATGTATGATGATGTTACTGGTGTATACTGGATGTACAGCAGATATACTGGACCTTTACTCTCCTCCTCCTCCTCCTCCTCCTCCTCCTCCTCCACCATGTATGATGATGTTACTGGTGTATACTGGATCTGGGCTTTCCTCCACCATGTATGATGATGTTACTGGTGTATACTGGATCTGGGCTTTCCTCCACCATGTATGATGATGTTACTGGTGTACACTGGACCTGTACTCTCCTCCTCCACCATGTATGATGATGTAACTGGTGTATACTGGACCTGTGCTCTCCTCCACCTCCACCATGTATGATGATGTTACTGGTGTATACTGGACCTGTGCTCTCCTTCTCTTCCACTATGTATGATGATGTTACTGGTGTACACTGGACCTGTACTCTCCTCCTCCACCATGTATGATGATGTAACTGGTGTATACTGGACCTGTGCGCTCCTCCTCCTCCACCATGTATGATGATGTTACTGGTGTATACTGGATGTACAGCAGATATACTGGACCTGTGCGCTCCTCCTCCTCCATGTATGATGATGTTACTGGTGTATACTGGATGTACAGCAGATATACTGGACCTGTGCGCTCCACCTTCTCCACCATGTATGATGATGTTACCCCTATCTTTTTGGTTGACAGAGTATGGTGTCTTCCTTCCTTGGAAAAAAAAACAATGTTGAATAAATACAAGGTACGATTTAACCAAGAAATTGAGGAATAGCTCTTGATGGCTGAAAAAGTTTGAATGGTCGTAGAAGATTTTGATGGCCAGGCAATCTGTTGATATTCCGGGAAGATCTTGATGGCCAGGCAATCTGTTGATATTCCGGGAAGATCTTGATGGCCAGGAAGCCTGTTCATATCCTGAGAAGATCTTGATGGCTAGGCAGTCTGTGGATATTCTGGTCTTATGTCACATTTTGTATCCTCACCTACTTGCAGGGTCAGAGAAGTATCTATAGGGACATACTTTTGTTCCTCCTTGGGAGTTATGTTAGGTGCACGTATATGATTTGATTTCATTCCCTTGCCCCAATAGATATTGAGATATTGATGTGTCCCTTTGGTCAGCTGACTATTTGTTGTCACTGGCACTTGGGTTTTTCTTTTAAGTTAAATAAAAGTCAAGTCTTACTCGACTCTTTCTCAGAATAGCGGTTAGATGGTTAGAGAAGGGTAAAGTAATTCTTCATTTCCAAAGAAGCTCTTGATGGTCAGAGAAGTTTTTGGCAGCTTGAGAAGCTCTTGATTCCAGAAGATCTTAAAGGGAATGTGTCACTTAAAATTTCTTTTACTGTCGGATACTAAAAATGGTTCTTTTATTCCAATCTGTTTCTATTTTCTGAATGTAATTGTTTTTTTTTTCCATTTCCTTTTTTGTACATGGTTATGGGGGCGGCCATCTTGCCTGTGCTGTCTTTATCAGCATTTAGTGACATGCTTTACTGCCAGACTCATGGACATAGAAGACAACAGACAGACTATGTCCCCTTGAGATGAACGTGAGACATTAATGAGCACGCTCTGTGGCCTGTGAAGAGGTCATCCCACAGGGAGCTGCTATTGTTTCTTCTATCTACTGGTGTCACATGACGCTGCAATGCTGTACAGATCACTTTACAGCAGCCACCTATCATCACAGACACGACTGGAAGTCTCCACTTAGTTTTAGTCCCAGTGGTGAGAATACAAACGGTTAGATATCAGGATTATTTTATAATAGAGATGGAAAAATGGAAAATGAGAGAAAATGTTACCAAAAATTCTTTGAAAATCAGTTTAACATAAAAATATAATTTATACAATAAGCCCTTCTCTGATAACACTTTCTTGGTGGCTTGAGAAGCTCCTTATAGCCAGAAGCTCTTGATTGATTAGTTAGAGATGTCCTTGATGGCTAAAGAAGTTCTTGATAACTAGAAAGGTTACTTTTGAAGGACTTGATGGTGGATGAGAGCCAAATGTGTCAGGGTAGTCTGGAAAAAAGTCTGGTAGGTTCTTAAAGGGGTAGTCTGGAAAAACTTGAAAGAGGTATGGGTGGGTTCATAATAATCAAGTTATATTTACCCATTCTGGTGCCCCCACAGCCTCCGCAGTTACTGATTGGCTGAATAGTTCCTATGGGGCCAGGACATCACAGGAACCAGCAGGTACAGAAAACCAAAGGATCACCGTAGGTGGGAGCTCTGTGGCTGCAGAGACACCGGCAGAAGTAAGTATATGTTGATTATTATGTTTCCACCACCCCCTGCCTTCCCTGGTTGGACTACCCCTGAAGAAACCTTTGATGGTCAGAGAAACTCTTGATGGCTGGAAAAACTCTTGATGGCCTGAGACATTTTTGATGACTGGAAAAACTCTTTATGGTTAGAGAAACTCTTGATTGCCAGAGAAGCATGTGAAAACTCAAGAAGTTCTAAAAGGTTAAGGAAAACAGAAGATGGGAAGAGATTTCTGCAGATGTTCTTGATGACTAGAGAAGTTCTTCATGGTGAGACAAGTTCTGTGTGGCTTTAGAAACTCTTTGCTGCAGATGTTCTTGATGGCCAAACAAGTTCTTGTTGATGGGTAGAAGCCTTTGTTAGCTGGAGAAATCCTAAATGCCTGGAGAAGCTTTTAATGGATGGAGAAGCATTTTATGACTGAAAAAGCCTTCCCGAATGACAAACTCTTGATGGTTGGAGAATCTCCTGGCTGGACAGGTTCTTGATGGCAGGGTAAAGCTCCTGATGTCTGCAGAAGTTCTCAATGTTTTGGATACCCTTTTTAAAGGTTTTGTCACCCAAGTTCCTCATTACTACCCTCTTACGCCATCTTGTAGGTCCATTCATGGGAAGAGCACATGCTGATTTGCTGTTTGTTTAGCACTTTCTGCTCTGATTCTCACAAGAAGTTTGTTACACCACAGAAGTAAAATCCTAGATTTATGTGTTTGTCATGGCATAGACTTTTATTGGTTTCTCTTGGCTGTACGTTATGCTGGTCTTTGGTGTTGGCGGCAGTGGCCGATGATTAAGACTTGATGGATTCGCTGATGGACTTTATGTGGATGTTTACACTTCTGGCTGTAGTGCTGATCTGTATATGTGTCTGCACCGAAGTGTTATATATAAAGTGATTGAGCACAGACAAAAAAAAGTTAACGAAAGAACAATGAAGATGATCCACATGTATACAGATGGTATACAGATATCCACAAGGATAGTGCAGATGCAGATGGAGACCTCCTTAGGATCAGCAGTTCAGGATGAAGGTAGTGGGATGCTTAGCTATACAGCTAGAGGTATAGCCAATAGGAGGAGACCCCTGTATAGAGCTCTAGTGAGAGCTCTGGATTACGAAGGTCAGTTCTGGAGACCTCACCTAGAAAGAGACATCACTAATATAGAATAGACCTAAAGACTGATTTATGCTTAGGTTTTATATCTGCAGATATATCATCATCATCATCATCATCATCATCATCATCATCATCATCATCCATCATCATCATCCTATAACCCATTCTGCCACACTGATTGCCAAATACCCACAGGCCCATGGGCCAGGGGGACAACACATATTTTGGCTGCCATTTTTATTTCCTCTCTGTCTTCTCTTTCTTTATTATTGGTAGTTTCCTTTCTATTGTTCTAAGCTGTCAGGTTCACTGACCATAGTGGAACGGCCCCTTTATCCCCACTAGTTTATCTTCTGCTAGTCTGTATGATAATGTCACCCCTTGAATCTAGATTTTGCTACATCTCTCCTTTTTTCATTAATTTTATCATGCGTCTCCGCCGGCATTGCCCATATGGATCACTGCATACAGATACGGTATATACATTCACCATTATATGGGTCTATTTGCTTACAGTTATAGAAGTGGACACGAACAGCAATATAAACATAGATGGGTCCTTAACATTGTATTTTGTACTGTACTGCTACTAACCTGTATGTACAGAAGGGCATGTGTCATATAGATTGCTGATCTACACGCACTATGCACGGTTCTAATTGAATCCTTGGTGATAGATTGCAATGATAATGTTGCACTTGCTGCTTATGCTCTAGTTTACAGTGCTGGCAAAAAGTACTTGCACCCCTGCAATTCTGTCAGATAATACTCACAAAGTACCACAAAAAGAATTGTCAAAAAGCCAAATTGGATATAATTCCACAAAAAAAAAAAACATAAAAAAGGGGGTGGACAAAAATATTGGCACCCTTAGAAAAAATCCTGTGCTGCTTCTGTAATTAGTATAATTCCCAGCAGCTGTTACTTACCTGTGGCACATAACAGGTGGTGGCAATAACTAAATCACACTTGAAGCCAGTTGAAATGGATTAAAGTTGCCTCCACTTCTGTCCTGGGTCCTTGTGTGACCGCATGGAGAAAAGAAAGAAGACCAAAGAACTGTCTGAGGACGTTTTGCCCGCTTCCCAGCGTCTTCCTGGCTCATGCCTGCTTCCTGGCATCTTGAGGGCCCCTGCCTGCTTCCCGGCGTCTTCCTGGCTCCTGCCTGCTTCCCGGCGTCTTCCGGGCTTCTGCCCGCTTCCCGGCGTCTTCAGGGCTCCTGCCTGCTTCTCTGCGTCTTCCGAGCTCCTGCCTGCTTCTCTGCGTCTTCCGAGCTCCTGCCTGCTTCTCAGCGTCTTCATGCCCGCTTCCCAGCGTCTTCCTGGCTCATGCCCACTTCCTGGCATCTTGCGGGCTCCTGCCCGCTTCCCGGCGTCTTCCGAGCTCCTGCCTGCTTCTCGGCGTCTTCATGCCCACTTCTCTGCGTCTTCCGAGCTCCTGCCTGCTTCTCTGCGTCTTCCGAGCTCCTACCTGATTCTCGGCGTCTTCCGAGCTCCTGCCTGCTTCTCTGCGTCTTCCGAGCTCCTACCTGCTTCTCTGCGTCTTCCGAGCTCCTACCTGCTTCTCGGCGTCTTCCGGGCTCCTACCTGCTTCTCGGCGTCTTCCGAGCTCCTACCTGCTTCTCGGCATCTTCCGGGCTCCTGCCTGCTTCTCTGTGTCTTCCGAGCTTCTGCCCGCTTCTCTGCGTCTTCCGTGCTCCTGCCCGCTTCTCTGCGTCTTCCGAGCTTCTGCCCGCTTCTCTGCGTCTTCCGTGCTCCTGCCCGCCTCCCGGCGTCTTCCGGGCTTCTACCCGCTTATCTGCGTCTTCCGGGCTTCTGCCCGCTTCTCTGCGTCTTCCGGGCTTCTGCCCGCTTCTCTGCGTCTTCCGAGCTTCTGCCCGCTTCTCTGCGTCTTCCAGGCTTCTGCCCGTTGCCTGCCCTGTTGCCTGGAGTGCACATCCCCTGTGTGTCGTGTTTTTTTTCCTAGGGTTTGGGTTTGAGTGTGGTTTTATTACTCTTTGTCCTGTGGTCATAATGCTACAAAACTATAGGGGAAGCTTAGACTGGTTCCACGTGACCTTGATGCGACCTTCATTGTTTCTTGGCCTCTGGTCTGGCACTGGGATGTAGATCGGAAGCTCTTTGGTCCACGGATTACATGTCCCCGTTACAGTTTGCACAATACTGTGTACACTGGCGTCTGGCCATGACAACGTTAATCTAGAGCTCCAAGTGTTAAAGGCGCTTAAGAGCCTAGGTGTCACAGACATTCCAAAGAGCGCTGACTCCTTCCAAGAAATGCAGCTCAGCTCCGCAGACCGGAAACAAGCAGGAAGTTGGAGAGAAGGAGCGGAGAGGGTAAAACCCAACCTGTGCAACAGTAAACAAAGCAGCGTATGAAAATGTGAACATAATAAACTGTAATAAACCACATAAATATAAAAAGTCTACAACACACCAAATGTCATCATGGGGTAATTCAGCTCTGAAAAATGTAGACTTCTATTTACTTAAATGGTGGACCTTATTGGTATCTACCACAATGGTGGACTTTACTTCCATCTACTTCGATGGTGGACCTTACTTCCATCTACCTCAATGGTGGACCTTACTTCCATCTACCACAGTGGTGGACCCTTCTTCCATCTACCACAGTGGTGGACCCTTCTTCCATCTACCACAGTGGTGGACCTTACTTCCATCTACCTTAATGGTGGACCCTTCTTCCATCTACCACAGTGGTGGACCTTACTTCCATCTACCACAGTGGTGGACCTTACTTCCATCTACCACAGTGGTGGACCTTACTTCCATCTACCACAGTGGTGGACCCTTCTTCCATCTACCACAGTGGTGGACCCTTCTTCCATCTACCACAGTGGTGGGCCTTACTTCCATCTACCACAGTGGTGGGCCTTACTTCCATCTACCTCAGAGAAGATACTTCTGTATACCTTATTGAGATGCTACCTTCCATCTATCTCAATGTTTGAGTAGAAGAAATCCATGCAGCGCCCTACAGCGTAATATTGTAGTGATCACTGATGAAGGTTGTCATGTTACATTCTACGACAGATTTCCTGTGGCTACCTCATACACGTGGGTTCTCTATGGGGAGGGGAAGGCACAGCCAGACTGCTCTACCGCTGGGTTATTGGTCCCAGAACTAAAGGGTTTGGCAGAAAAAATCCAGCACAGCCAATCCTTCTCCAGACTACCATTTCATGGGCTTTCAGGACATTGTTGCGCTCAGGGCTGCTGCCTTATTCTTTACAGGGGTGTTTCCCCCCCCCCCCAATCTCACACTTGGTGGAAGTCTGTCAGCCCCTCACTGATCCTTTCGTGTGGAATGCTCTTTATTTTGGGATCACCCCTTACATGCTCTGCAGAATGATCTCTGGTTACAGAAGGGCTGGTTGTTATCTGGATGTGGAATCCAGGAAAATGCAGTCACACGTGCAGGACTCTATACAGAGCAGCGCCCCCTGCTGGAGCTATCACACACTGCACAGAGGGATACCTGGCTGGGATTCTAGTGCTCCCTGCTGGTCACACAGGAGAATACAAGACGTGTATGAACTGCCGGTCAGCTGGAGCAGACTGAGGGCTCTGCCCCATAACAGGCAGGACTGTCCTGGATAGATCGGCCTGAAGGGGTCTTACACACAGCCCAGGTGACAATAATCATGTCACCCATAGTAATGATCACAATACATTCATACTAGGGATGAGCGAACCGAACCGTTACGAACCAGATTCGTTACGAACTTTCGGTACCGAACTGAACTTTCAAAAAGTTTGTGACGAAGTTCGTTAAAATCGCAACGGCGTTGGAAAACTGTACTTTAATCAGAGAATAGAACAGGCTACAAGGGATTATTACTCCTATAATCCTTTGTATCCTGTTATGTGAATATCAAGGTGTGTGACGTCACTCCAGGAACAGGAAGTGCCTGAGCGTCCATGCTCTTTCTCATTGTGTGTCTAGACTGCAGAGAGAGAGGAGGTGTACGTTAGGCAGAGAGGGAAAACAACTGGATAAGTACAGGGAGAGATAGAGAAGGAGTATATATTGTTTGTGAGAGAAGCAGGAGAGAGGAAGATAAAAAAAAAAAATCGCAAGATCCAGGGAAAGCTTGATAAGCTCATACATAGTGAAAGAGGCTGAGAAATCAAGAGTTAGGTAGAGAGAGGAAGAGAAAGGCATCTAACTCAAAAATCGTGATATCTAGGGAGAGATAGGGAGATTAAAAAAAAGAAATAGGGAGAGAAAAGTGAGAAGAGTCACTCAGGACACGTAGCATTGAACCAGCTACTGTTCCATGACAGAGAGGAGACGCTAGACGTTGTTTGTTTGTGATCAGCTGTTGAAGGTGACGCTAAGTCAGCGCCTCACAAAAGCTGTCCGTTTGTGCTCTGCTGGTTGCCGTTATCCCTGGCTAGCCACCCGCAACCAAAAAAGTTTAAAAAAAAAAAATAATAGTTTTTTTGTGATAACCTGTAAATTTCTTCTTTGCTGGGTGCCTCCAACCCACAAAGCAATAGTCACTGAAAATTTGTGCCTTCTGCCCAATAGATTATTTCTTTCTCAAAATTTACACCAACCAAAGAACTATGTCCAAGCGTCCTACTTCCAGCACTTCCCAGACAAGGACTGCAACGGCAGGCAGTGAGGGTAGGAGAAGTGGCAGCACCAGGCCCGGCGGCAGCCAGGGCAACAGGCGTGGCAGCAGGGTGCAGCTACCCCAGACACCCAGTGGTTCTGTAAGAACCACACAGCCAGCGGTTCTAGATTGGCTTAACCAATCCTCCAGTTCCACTGCCCAAAGCTCCCAAACGAGGTCGGCTGGATCATCCGACACCACCCTTACATAGGAGGGTCAGCGATAGTCCTCTGCCCCGTCCCCTGTTATTACTATGCCACCCACCTCTGGGGCACCTTCTGCCAGGGAACTGTTGGCAAATCTTGATCTGCCTTTGGATTCTCTACCACTTTTTAGTGATGATGATGATGAGGAGGAGGTAGTCCACCAAAGGCAGCAGGTGGAACGTGCAGAGACTGCAGAGGAGGTGGTGGCTGTAAGCCAGGGAGGGGCATCCAGTGCCACACCTGAGATCCTGTCCCAGCCACTGGAGGACAGTAGCAGTGGTGGTGGTGATGATGATGTCGCTGATCGGACGTGGCGCCCCCAAGCACCATTGTCCTCAGCGTCATCAGGGGAGGAAAGTGAGGTGCTACCGAAGCAGCAACATCCCACTGCTGCAAGGAAGCGAGGCACAAGAGGGAGAGGTAGAAGACAACCTACCAGGCAGAGTCCATTACCTCCAAGCCTTGGTCCTGAGAGGGGACCCTCAGGCAGCAGTGGCAGCCAACAGGCCGCAAGACCCCCCGTGGCTGGCAGCAAACCACGGTCCTCTGTCGTCTGGCAGTTCTTTCGGCTGGGGACAGATAAGCACATCGCTCTGTGCCTGCTGTGCAACGAGAGGGTCAGTCGTGGCAGGGGTGATAATCTTGGGACAACATCCATGAGGAAGCACATGGAAAGGCAACACCAACAGGCCTGGAAAAACCGTGACCCCAATACCACCTCCTGTCAGGATGCACCATACACTGCAGATCCTATCATGCAGCATCCTGTCACTGCAACTCAGGCCTCGTCAGCCTCAGTTGCCAGCAGCAGCACAGTATCACTGCCATGTACACACCTAATGAGGCAGCAATCCCTGACCGAGTCCATGGGCAAACGTCAGGTGTACTGCAGCAGCCATCCCATGGCAGAGAAACTGGCCGGACACCTAGTTAAGCTGCTGGTGCTTCAGTCCCTGCCATTTAATCTTGTGGACTCCCAGCCTTTCAGGGATTTTGTGGCGTGTGCGCACCCCAGATGGCGAGTCCCCAGCCGCCACTACTTCTCGAGCAAAGCTGTCCTATCACTGCACAGTTATGTGAAGAGAAAGGTTGGCGACTCATTGGGACTCTCTGTGTCCAAGACCGTGCACCTGCTGATGTCTGGTCCTCTAATTATGGGCAAGGCCAGTACATGTCCGTTACTGCCCATTGGGTCAACATCCTCCCAGGAGACCATCAGGAAGTTGGCCCATTCTTGCCATTGTCACCTCCACGGTGCTTTAGGGGGCCAGCAGCGGGTAGCACAAGTTCTGCCTCCACCACCACTGCAGTCCAACCTGACCCAGTGTCTTACCACCGATGTCAGGCCTGCCGCTCTCAGGTTGTCCTCCATTTGGTGAGCCTGGGTCAACGAAGCCACAGTGGGCAGGAGCTCCTCCGGACCATCAGGGAGGAGATAGCTGAATGGCTTACCCCACGTCGACTAACGGTGGGAAGTGTCGTAGCGGACAATGGGAGGAACATTGCGGGGAGGGCTGACTCATACACCTTGTATGGCACATGTGATCAACCTCATAGTGCAGAGGTTTCTCCGATCATTTCATGCACTACATGACCTTCTGAGGATGTCACGTAGTGTGTGCAAACATTTCAGCCACTCCTACGCTGCAAGGAACACCCTGCTCAGAATCCAGAGACAGCGAGGTATGCCCCAACATCGGCTAATCTGCGATGTGCCAACCCGCTGGAATTCTGCTCTCCATATGCTCGACCGCCTGTACGAGCAAAGGTCAGCCGTAACAGACTACCTCATGGGGCAATCAGGCAGCTTCACGCCACACTGCGACTTCCAAGTAACACACTGGCAGTTAATGTGAGAAGTCTGCCAATTGTAGATCCCTTTTGAGAACGCGACTCTCTTTGTGAGCAGGAAGGACCATGGGATCAACGACATCATCCCACTCCTCCATGTTCTGAAAAGTGTGCTGAGCAACATCAGCAAAGGATTCCCAGGCCACAACTCCAAGGCTGAACATCGCCTTGAGCCCAGAGCTGGATGAAGTGCAGATGGAGGTTGAGGAGGAGGAAGATGTCTATGCCCAGCCATTCCGCACACCGCCATCTGGCTTCTCTGCCTCTCCATCACCGGAGGAGATGGAGGATAAGGTGGTAGAGGAAGAGGAGGAAGACCCCAGCAGACCCTGGAACTACACCGAGGACAGTGGAGAGGAGAGGCGGTCATTGTCCTTGGTGCAGATGGCAAGGTGTCTGCGGAATGATAGCCGGATTGTGGACATCCGTCAGAGGGGCCAATACTGGCTGGCCACCCTGTTGGACCCTCGCTTCCGCCGCAAAATGGCAGAATTCTTCCCGCCATCACAGAGGGAGGCTAAACTGGTGTACTACAGGGATATGCTCACCAGTCAGTTGGTCTCAACTTACCTGTGAGATCAGCCAGGTTCCCAGACAACATCCTCTGGGGGGGAACCAGCGCGCTCCACTCCCACCACCACTAGTGGAGGCATCAGAAGTCGCAACAGCCTGCAAGCCCTCATGAGCGATTTCATGCAGCCAGCTGGTGAAGAAAGGACACAGCACCGGACTCATGGCGTGGACCAGCATGAGCTCAGCCACCAGGTCACTGCCTACCTTGATTCTACCCTGCCCCAAAGTGTCACCGACCCTGTGCAGTACTGGGCAGAAAAACTCGAGATTTGGCCTCAACTGGCAGAGTTTGCCTTGGCTCTGCTGTCCTGCCCAGCCAGTAGTGTGGCGTCAGAGAGGGTATTTAGTGCGGCGGGTAACATCGTAACACCGCAGAGAAAAGCGAGGGTGGGAGGTCACTCCCATACCCCTTCAGGGGTTTTCCCCTACCCACTTTAAAATATAAGTCCAGGCAGTCAATAACTTTCTGTACCCTTACTTGACCCAGAAACTTATTAATTGACCGGACTTATCCTTTAAGCCAGCTGGTGACAGCACTTAAAAAACACAAAAGCATACATCCATTGGATTGGACGCTACACCCAGTTAGGACATCAAACTGGTGTTAAGAAAAAAAAATATATATATGTGTATCGCCAACAGCCATAGGCCCAGATTCAACAGGTTTGACACCAGAGTAGTTGCATCAATTTGTAAAGCAAGTGCCAGTGAGGTGTCAATTTAATGAAAATTGGACAGGTATTTTTGGATAGTGGAGCTGGGGTAAAGCCTTCCTGAATCTGTGACTTTTAAAATGTCCTTTCTTCACCTCATGCATTCTGAGGGTGAGGTTCTCTGTCTATTTTACCGTATCCGTATCCTGCTAGACTAGGTGTAATGTTAGAGGGGGGTTTGTAACGTTGACTGTCCTGTGCTGAACTCTACATGAACATGTTGTCATGTTTAAAGAATGATTTTAGCTTCAAACTTTAGTTGTCTGTACTAGGTCCTTCTGGGTCCAAAAGAATACTACTCCTACTAATGCCCCCACAGTCAATTGTTTATTTGGAAACATACTGGGTGGAATCTGCCTTCTCAGCTTGTCTGTTTGTAACAATACTGGCCTGAGAGCCATCAACTGCTGCCTCCTCCTGCTCCTCAACTGGTCTGTTTTAAATAATACTGACATGGAATCAATCAAATGCTGCCTCCTCCTCAAGTAGCCTTTCCTCAATAATACTGGCCTGGAATTGATCAACTGCTGCCTCCTCCAGCTGCTCAAGTAGTCTGTTTTTAATTATACTGGGCTGGAATCAATCAACTGCTGCCTCCTCCTGCTCTTCTAGTAGTCTCTTTTTAATAATACTGGCCTGTAATCGATCAACTGCTGCCTCATCCTCCTCAAGTAGCCTCTCCTCGATAATACTGGCCTGGAATCGATCAACTGCTGCCTCATCCTCCTCAAGTAGCCTCTCCTCGATAATACTGGCCTGGAATCGATCAACTGCTGCCCCATGCTCCTCAATTAGCCTCTCCTTGATAAGACTGGCCTGGAATCGATCAACTGCTGCCTCCTCCTGCTCTTCTAGTAGTCTCTTTTTAAAGGACAAGTGCCATGAAAACCTTTTTCCAGTAATTGAAGCACATTACAAAGTTATATAACTCTGTAATGTGCTTCAATCACCTATCTGCCTCCCTTCCCTGTCTTTCCCCCCTCCACCCCCCACCAGGAAGTGTCCTAACTCACACAGACCTGATTACTGTCCTCACCGTCACCAGGCAGCTCCTTCTTGTGAGGATCATCAGCAGGAGGGCTGCTCTAGCTCCTGTTACACCAGCCTCCCCCTCCCCCTCCTTGTCAGGTGACTCTGCTTGCTCAGCTTATCTTCTCTAGTGACATGACTCCTTCACTGAGTCCACGGCAGCAGGAGAGAGTATATGAGGGGAGGGGGAGAGAGGGTATGAGGGGAGGGGGGAGAGAGGGTATGAGGGGAGGGGAGGGGGGAGCTGCCTATGTGCCGGAGTCAGTCTGAGGGAAGATAAGCAAGTGAGATGTGACAAGTGATGGCTTGCAGTTGTTCAGCCAATTGGAGCTGAGCAAGCCTGTCACCTGACAAGGCAGGGGAGGGGGGAGGCTGGTGTAACAGGAGAAGGAGCTGAGAGAAGAGCTTGGTGACGGTGACGACAGTAATCAGGTCTGTGTGAGTCAGGACACTTCCTGGTGGGGGGTGGAGGGGGGGGGGAAGACAGGGAAGGGAGGCAGATAGGTGATTGAAGCATATTACAGAGTTATAGAACTTTGGAATGTGCTTCAATTACTGGGAAAAAGGTTTTCATGGCACTTGTCCTTTAATTATACTGGCTTGGAATCGATCAACTGCTGCCTGCTCCTCCTCAAGTAGCCTCTCCTCGATAATACTGGCCTGTAATCGATCAACTGCTGCCTCCTCCTCAAGTAGCCTCTCCTCGATAATACTGGCCTGGAATCGATCAACTGCTGCCTGCTCCTCCTCAAGTAGCCTCTCCTCGATAATACTGGCCTGGAATCGATCAACTGCTGCCTGCTCCTCCTCAAGTAGCCTCTCCTCGATAATACTGGCCTGAAATCGATCAACTGCTGCCTTATCCTCCTCAAGTAGCCTCTCCTCGATAATACTGGCCTGGAATCGATCAACTGCTGCCTCATCCTCCTCAAGTAGCCTCTCCTCGATAATACTGGCCTGAAATCGATCAACTGCTGCCTCCTCCTGCTGCTCAACTTGTCTCTTCTCAACAAAACTGGACTGAGAGGCGAGCAATCTACTGCTGCCTCCTCCTGGTTGTAATAGCAACTGCAACTAAACAAAACTATACCCTATCACACTCCCACTATTGTAGCTGCAATTATTCAGCCGTTAGAGCAAGGTTCGTTTTCGGTTCAGTTCAGACCGATCCGAAATTCACGAAAGTTCGCCGGATCGAACCGAACTTTTCAAAAGTTCGCTCATCCCTAATTCATACATTGGCACTGTGATATCTCATATAGGGTTCTGCATAGGGTCACCTGGCTTATAGAAGATATGAATGCTGGTGGAGCTGCCATAGTCCGGGAGAGCTCAGTGGTGGTTACACTTCAGGGTCACATGTGGTACTTAGGTCACACCTACCTTATATAAGATATCATTGGTGGTGGAGCCATTGTGGAACCTTGGGAGGACACGGTGGTGGTTGCACTTCAGGGTCACCCATGGTTATGGTTTTGTGTTATACGTGGTTATACCCATCAAGTAGTATCACACGTGATATATAATTATACCCATCAAGTAGTATCACAGGTGATATTATTATACCCATCAGGTAGTATCACAGGTAATATATCATACCCATCAGGTAGTATCACAGGTGATATATCATACCCATCAGGTAGTATCACAGTTGATATCATTATACCCATCAGGTAGTATCACAGGTGATATCATTATACCCATCAGGTAGTATCACAGGTGATATCATTATACCCATCAGGTAGTATCACAGGTGATATATCATTATACACATCAGGTAGTATCACAGGTAATATATCATACCCATCAGGTAGTATCACAGTTGATATTATTCTACCCATCAGGTAGTATCACAGGTGATATATCATTATACTCAACAATTAGTATCACAGGTGATATCATTATACCCATCAGGTAGTATCACAGGTGATATATCATTATACTCATCAGGTATTATCACAGGTGATATATAATTATACCCATCAGGTAGTATCACAGTTGATATTATTCTACCCATCAGGTAGTATCACAGGTGATATATCATTATACTCAACAATTAGTATCACAGGTGATATAATTATACCCATCAGGTAGTATCACAGGTGATATCATTATACTCATCAGGTATTATCACAGGTGATATAATTATACCCATCAGGTAGTATCACAGGTGATATCATTATACTCATCAGGTATTATCACAGGTGATATATAATTATACCCATCAAGTAGTATCACAGGTGATATTATTATACCCATCAGGTAGTATCACAGGTGATATCATTATACCCATCAGGTAGTATCACAGGTGATATCATTATACCCATCAGGTAGTATCACAGGTGATATCATTATACCCATAAAGTAGTATCACAGGTGATATATAATTAAACCCATCAGGTAATATCACAGGTGTCTTTGTATGTGTCCTCTCCTTCCTCTGCCCTCTGTGTACTCTCCTTCCCCTGCCCTCTGCCCCCTCTCCTTCCCCTGCCCTCTGTGTCCGCTCCTTCCTCTGTGCCCTCTCCTTCCCCTGCCCTCTGTGCCCTCTCCTTCCTCTGTGCCCTCTCCTTCCCCTGCCCTCTGTGCCCTCTCCTTCCTCTGTGCCCTCTCCTTCCTCTGTGTCCTCTCCTTCCCCTGCCCTCTGTGTCCGCTCCTTCCCCTGCCCTCTGTGCCCTCTCCTTCCTCTGTGCCCTCTCCTTCCCCTGCCCTCTGTGCCCTCTCCTTCCTCTGTGCCCTCTCCTTCCTCTGTGCCCTCTCCTTCCTCTGTGCCCTCTCCTTCCCCTGCCCTCTGTGCCCTCTCCTTCCTCTGTGCCCTCTCCTTCCCCTGCCCTCTGTGTCCGCTCCTTCCCCTGCCCTCTGTGTCCTCTCCTTCCTCTGCCCTCTGCCCCCTCTCCTTCCCCTGCCCTCTGTGTCCGCTCCTTCCCCTGCCCTCTGTGTCCTCTCCTTCCTCTGCCCTCTGCCCCCTCTCCTTCCCCTGCCCTCTGTGTCCGCTCCTTCCCCTGCCCTCTGCCCCCTCTCCTTCCCCTGCCCTCTGTCCTCTCCTTCCCCTGCCCTCTGTCCTCTCCTTCCCCTGCCCTCTGTCCTCTCCTTCCCCTGCCCTCTGTGCCCTCTCCTTCCTCTGTGCCCTCTCCTTCCCCTGCCCTCTGTGTACTCTCCTTCCCCTGCCCTCTGTGGCCTCTCCTTCCCCTGCCCTCTGTGTCCGCTCCTTCCCCTGTGTCCTCTCCTTCCCCTGCCCTCTGCCCCCTCTCCTTCCCCTGCCCTCTGCCCCCTCTCCTTCCCCTGCCCTCTGCCCCCTCTCCTTCCCCTGCCCTCTGTCCTCTCCTTCCCCTGCCCTCTGTGTCCTCTCCTTCTCCTGCCCTCTGTGTCCTCTCCTTCCCCTGTGCCCTCTGTCCTCTCCTTCCCCTGCCCTCTGTGCCCTCTCCTTCCCCTGCCCTCTGTGGCCTCTCCTTCCCCTGCCCTCTGTGTCCGCTCCTTCCCCTGTGTCCTCTCCTTCCCCTGCCCTCTGTGTCCTCTCCTTCCCCTGCCCTCTGTGTCCTCTCCTTCCCCTGCCCTCTGTATCCTCTCCTTCCCCTGCCCTCTGTGTCCGCTCCTTCCCCTGCCCTCTGTGCCCTCTCCTTCCTCTGTGCCCTCTCCTTCCCCTGCCCTCTGTGCCCTCTCCTTCCTCTGTGCCCTCTCCTTCCCCTGCCCTCTGTGCCCTCTCCTTCCTCTGTGCCCTCTCCTTCCCCTGCCCTCTGTGCCCTCTCCTTCCTCTGTGCCCTCTCCTTCCTCTGTGTCCTCTCCTTCCCCTGCCCTCTGTGTCCTCTCCTTCCCCTGCCCTCTGTGCCCTCTCCTTCCCCTGCCCTCTGTGCCCTCTCCTTCCTCTGTGCCCTCTCCTTCCCCTGCCCTCTGCCCCCTCTCCTTCCCCTGCCCTCTGTGTCCTCTCCTTCCCCTGCCCTCTGTGCCCTCTCCTTCCCCTGCCCTCTGCCCCCTCTCCTTCCCCTGCCCTCTGTGTCCTCTCCTTCCCCTGCCCTCTGTGCCCTCTCCTTCCCCTGCCCTCTGTGGCCTCTCCTTCCCCTGCCCTCTGTGTCCGCTCCTTCCCCTGTGTCCTCTCCTTCCCCTGCCCTCTGCCCCCTCTCCTTCCCCTGCCCTCTGTCCTCTCCTTCCCCTGCCCTCTGTCCTCTCCTTCCCCTGCCCTCTGCCCCCTCTCCTTCCCCTGCCCTCTGTGTCCTCTCCTTCCCCTGCCCTCTGTGTCCGCTCCTTCCCCTGTGTCCTCTCCTTCCCCTGCCCTCTGTGTCCGCTCCTTCCCCTGCCCTCTGTGTCCGCTCCTTCCCCTGCCCTCTGTGGCCTCTCCTTCCCCTGCCCTCTGTGGCCTCTCCTTCCCCTGCCCTCTGTGTCCTCTCCTTCCTCTGTGCCCTCTCCTTCCCCTGCCCTCTGTGGCCTCTCCTTCCCCTGCCCTCTGTGGCCTCTCCTTCCCCTGCCCTCTGTGTCCTCTCCTTCCCCTGCCCTCTGTGTCCTCTCCTTCCTCTGCCCTCTGTGTCCTCTCCTTCCCCTGCCCTCTGTGTCCGCTCCTTCCCCTGCCCTCTGTGTCCGCTCCTTCCCCTGCCCTCTGTGCCCTCTCCTTCCCCTGCCCTCTGTGTCCGCTCCTTCCCCTGTGTCCTCTCCTTCCCCTGCCCTCTGTGTCCGCTCCTTCCCCTGTGTCCTCTCCTTCCTCTGCCCTCTGTGTCCTCTCCTTCCCCTGCCCTCTGTGTCCGCTCCTTCCCCTGCCCTCTGTGTCCGCTCCTTCCCCTGCCCTCTGTGCCCTCTCCTTCCCCTGCCCTCTGTGTCCGCTCCTTCCCCTGTGTCCTCTCCTTCCCCTGCCCTCTGTGTACTCTCCTTCCTCTGCCCTCTGCCCCCTCTCCTTCCCCTGCCCTCTGTCCTCTCCTTCCCCTGCCCTCTGTGGCCTCTCCTTCCCCTGCCCTCTGTGTACTCTCCTTCCCCTGCCCTCTGTGTCCTCTCCTTCCCCTGCCCTCTGTGTCCGCTCCTTCCCCTGTGTCCTCTCCTTCCCCTGCCCTCTGTGTCCGCTCCTTCCCCTGCCCTCTGTGTCCTCTCCTTCCTCTGCCCTCTGTGTCCGCTCCTTCCCCTGCCCTCTGTCCTCTCCTTCCCCTGCCCTCTGTGTCCTCTCCTTCCTCTGCCCTCTGTCCTCTCCTTCCCCTGCCCTCTGTGTCCTCTCCTTCCCCTGCCCTCTGTGTCCTCTCCTTCCTCTGCCCTCTGTCCTCTCCTTCCCCTGCCCTCTGTGTCCTCTCCTTCCCCTGCCCTCTGTGTCCTCTCCTTCCTCTGCCCTCTGTCCTCTCCTTCCCCTGCCCTCTGTGTCCTCTCCTTCCTCTGTATCCTCTCCTTCCTCTGTGTACTCTCCTTCCCCTGCCCTCTGTCCTCTCCTTCCCCTGCCCTCTGTGTCCTCTCCTTCCTCTGCCCTCTGTCCTCTCCTTCCCCTGCCCTCTGTGTCCTCTCCTTCCCCTGCCCTCTGTGTCCTCTCCTTCCCCTGCCCTCTGTGTCCTCTCCTTCCCCTGCCCTCTGTGTCCGCTCCTTCCCCTGCCCTCTGTGTCCTCTCCTTCCTCTGTGTCCTCTCCTTCCCCTGCCCTCTGTGTCCTCTCCTTCCCCTGCCCTCTGTGTCCTCTCCTTCCCCTGCCCTCTGTGTCCTCTCCTTCCCCTGCCCTCTGTGTCCTCTCCTTCCCCTGTGTCCTCTCCTTCCCCTGCCCTCTGTGTCCTCTCCTTCTCCTGCCCTCTATGTCCTCTCCTTCCCCTGCCCTCTGTGTCCTCTCCTTCCCCTGTGTCCTCTGTCCTCTCCTTCCTCTGCCCTCTGTGTCCTCTCCTTCCCCTGCCCTCTGTGTCCGCTCCTTCCCCTGCCCTCTGTGGCCTCTCCTTCCCCTGCCCTCTGTGTCCTCTCCTTCCTCTGCCCTCTGTGTCCGCTCCTTCCCCTGCCCTCTGTGTCCTCTCCTTCCTCTGCCCTCTGTGTCCTCTCCTTCCCCTGCCCTCTGTGTCCGCTCCTTCCCCTGCCCTCTGTGTCCGCTCCTTCCCCTGCCCTCTGTGCCCTCTCCTGCCCTCTGTGGCCTCTCCTTCCTCTGTGTCCGCTCCTTCCTCTGCCCTCTGTGGCCTCTCCTTCCCCTGCCCTCTGTGTCCTCTCCTTCCTCTGTGTCCGCTCCTTCCCCTGCCCTCTGTGCCCTCTGTGTCCTCTCCTTCCCCTGCCCTCTGTGTCCTCTCCTTCCCCTGCCCTCTGTGTCCTCTCCTTCCCCTGCCCTCTGTATCCTCTCCTTCCTCTGTGCCCTCTCCTGCCCTCTGTGCCCTCTGTGTCCTCTCCTTCCCCTGCCCTCTGTGTCCGCTCCTTCCCCTGCCCTCTGTGTCCTCTCCTTCCTCTGTGTCCTCTCCTTCCCCTGCCCTCTGTGCCCTCTCCTTCCTCTGTGTCCTCTCCTTCCCCTGCCCTCTGTGCCCTCTCCTTCCTCTGTGCCCTCTCCTTCCTCTGCCCTCTGTGTCCTCTCCTTCCCCTGCCCTCTGTGTCCGCTCCTTCCCCTGCCCTCTGTGTCCGCTCCTTCCCCTGCCCTCTGTGTCCTCTCCTTCCTCTTCCCTCTGTGTCCTCTCCTTCCCCTGCCCTCTGTATCCTCTCCTTCCTCTGTGCCCTCTCCTGCCCTCTGTATCCTCTCCTTCCTCTGTGCCCTCTCCTGCCCTCTGTGTCCTCTCCTTCCCCTGTCCTCTCCTTCCCCTGCCCTCTGTGTTCTCTCCTTCCTCTGACCACTCTTTTGCCTCCTTAGTCCATGCCCCCCTGTGTAGTTCCCCCCCCCTTAGTCCATGCCCCCCTGTGTAGTTCCCCCCCCTTAGTCCATTTCCTTCCTCTGTAGTCATTCCCTTATTCCATGGTCCCCTATGTAGTACAGGCAGTGTGTGTTACAGACACTGCCTGCCGCCTGTCAGCCCTTCATTAGTGTGTGCTCACCCGGGAAAGCTGAGACAGATGTGGGCTGTTCGGACGGCGGTGGGAACCTCAGAAGTCTCGGGCTCCGGGGGACACTGGAACGGTCAGCATTATAATTGCCCACTGGGTTCTAGGTGACAGCAGATTATCAGGTCTCATGTGTGGAATATCACAGTGTCACTGCAGGGGGCGCCAATTCACTTTTTTTTTTTTTTCTGTCCACAGCAATAACTTGGTGTCATACACACAGGCATCTACAGCAGCCCGGGGGGGGGGGGGGGCATCTACAGCAGCCCGGGGGGGGGGGGGGGCATCTACAGCAGCCCGGGGAGGGGGGGGGGGGGGGGGGAGGCATCTACAGCGGCCCGGGTAGGGGGGGCATCTACAGCGGCCCGGGGAGGGGGGGGGCATCTACAGCAGCCCGGGGAGGGGGGGGGGCATCTACAGCGGCCCGGGTAGGGGGGGGGAGGCATCTACAGCGGCCCGGGGAGGGGGGCATCTACAGCGGCCCGGGTAGGGGGGGGGGGCCATCTACAGCAGCCCGGGGAGGGGGGGGGGGGCATCTACAGCAGCCTGGGGTGGGGGCATCTACAGCAGCCCGGGGGGGGGGGGGGGGGGGGGGGAGGCATCTACAGCGGCCCGGGTAGGGGGGGGGGCCATCTACAGCAGCCCGAGTAGGGGGGGGGGGGGCATCTACAGCAGCCCGGGTAGGGGGGGGGGGGCATCTACAGCAGCCCGGGTAGGGGGGGGGGGGGGGCATCTACAGCAGCCCGGGTAGGGGGGGGGGGCATCTACAGCAGCCCGAGTAGGGGGGGGGGGGCATCTACAGCAGCCCGAGTAGGGGGGGGGGGGGGGGCATCTACAGAAGCCCGAGTAGGGGGGGGGGCAATCTACAGCAGCCCGGGTAGGGGGGGGGGGCATCTACAGCAGCCCGGGTAGGGGGGGGGGGGCATCTACAGCAGCCCGGGTAGGGGGGGGGGGCATCTACAGCAGCCCGGGTAGGGGGGGGGGGCATCTACAGCAGCCCGGGGTGGGGGCATGTACAACAGCCCGGCGGGGGGGGGGGGGGGGTTGCATGTACAGTAGCCCGGTGGGGGGGGGGGGGGGGCATCTATAACAGCCTGAGGGGGCATCTACTGCAGCCTGGGGGGGGCGGCGTCATGTACAGCAGCCTGGAGGGGGCATCTACAACGATCCAGGGGGGTGGCTGGGCCCAGAGACACTGCTATTAACAGGACAATGCAGGTGACCGACCCCTATGTGAGGAGGCATCATTATATGTCCGCTTCGGTGGTGCCATGGTCCCTATTCGGCAGCTCCGGGGGTCTTATGGTCACTATATGGCAGCTCTGGGGGTCTCTTGGTCACTATATGGCAGCTTCAGGGGTCTCATGGTCACTAAACGGCAGTTCCGGGGGTCTCTTGGTCCCTATTTGGCAGCTTCGGGGGGGTCTCATGGTCACTATATGGCAGCTCCGGGGGTCTCTTGGTCACTATGCGGCAGCTTTGGGGGTCTCATGGTCACTATGCGGCAGCTTCGGGGGTCTCATGGTCAGTATACGGCTGCTTCGGGGGTCTCTTGGTCACCATACGGCTGCTTCGGGGGTCTCATGGTCAGTATACGGCTGCTTCGGGGGTCTCTTGGTCACCATACGGCTGCTTCGGGGGTCTCATGGTCAGTATACGGCAGCTTCGGGGGTCTCTTGGTAACTATACGGCAGCTTCGAGGGGGTCTCATGGTCACCATATGGCAGCTCCGGGGGTCTCTTGGTCACCATACGGCTGCTTCGGGGGTCTCTTGGTCACTATACGGCAGCTTCGGGGGTCTCTTGGTCCCTATACGGCAGCTTCGGGGGGTCTCATGGTCACTATACGGCTGCTTCAGGGGTCTCATGGTCACTATGCGGCAGCTTCGGGGGTCTCATGGTCACTATACGGCAGCTTCGGGGGTCTCTTGGTCCCTATACGGCAGCTTCGGGGGGTCTCATGGTCACTATACGGCTGCTTCAGGGGTCTCATGGTCACTATGCGGCAGCTTCGGGGGTCTCTTGTTCATCATACAGCTGCTTCGGGGGTCTCTTGTTCACCATACAGCTGCTTTGGGGGTCTCATGGTCAGTATACGGCTGCTTTGGGGGTCTCAAGGTCACTATATGGCAGCTTTGGGGGTCTCATGGTCACTATTCGGCAGCTCTGGGGGTCTCATGGTCAGTATACGGCTGCTTCGGGGGGTCTCATGGTCACTATTCGGCAGCTCTGGGGGTCTCTTGGTCACCATACTGCTGCTTCGGGGGTCTCATGGTCAGTATACGGCTGCTTCGGGGGTCTCATGGTCACTATATGGCAGCTTCGGGGGTCTCATGGTCAGTATATGGCAGCTTCGGGGGTCTCATGGTCACTATATGGAAGCTTCGGGGGTCTCATGGTCACTATACGGCAGCTTCAGGGGTCTCATGGTCACTATACAGCAGCTTTGGGGGTCTCATGGTCACTATTCGGCAGCTCTGGGGGACTATCAGGCGTGTCTTAGAGCTCACAGTCCATGGTGACCTCTCTGTACAGCCATTCTTGGTGGTCCTGGTGGGGGTGACCCTGTATGCACGTAGATCGCCCCCAGTGCTCTGGGTCACATGACTACGCCTCCTGATCACATGGTCTGGGGTCACTCGCAGCCTATAGAAGCTGAATTGATTCTGTGGAGGTATTTTCCCAATCTCTTTCTCCTCACGTATAGTAGGGAGTGTCCATCCTTCTTGGAGATGAGACCACCAGATCTCAGAGGTAGTGGGCACAGGGAGGAGGCATCCTGGTGTGACGCAGGCCTGTCCGGTCTGATCCCAGTCCGAGCCCTGGCCGTCGTCTCCTCTCTCTCATGCTGTGTGGCCGTCAGTAAATATTTGGGAAGCCATGGCGTCCAATGTGTTCAGGGTCCGGCTATCGGAGGAGGAGGATGCACATAGCTCACATCTCTCTGGTGACAGATGGCGACACATGGATTCAGCTGGGAGCCCGGGGCCGCCACTTACAGATTCTATAGGGTGGTCTGCACTGCGGCTACAGATTCCAACAACAACATCTAGAGATTACCAGATCTGTTTTTAGGTTGTTGTGAAGCTGCAGTACCTGAAGGTGTCCTGCAGGCGGAGTCCTAGCCCTCTCCTTGGAGCCTGTGGTATGACATCTGGATGAGAGGTGAGGGGGGGTTGTGAAGTAGGAGGAGAGTTGTCTTCTAGCTGTGGGATAGCGGTGTTCTGTAGTTGTGTCCTGTCTGCCCAGGGGAGGCCCAGGCTGACGTTCCCCTTTGGGTGTGAAGGTTATGGCCCATGTAGATACGTGACTGTGAGCCGTGTGTTCCCCCGCCCGAGAGACGACCTGGTCACTGATGTTATGATGCCCATGCCGGAGTGCTGCCCAGCACTCAGAGCTCTGACCACCCTTCTCTTCTGTCTCTGCCTGCCATCCTGTCCGCCGTGTATGAATCAGAGCCCCTCCATGAACCGCACATTGACTCTGGCTGTGGTTCTACCGGAAAGCAACCTGCGTTACGCCTGGTCATGGCCCCGCGTGTCTCCGGCTCTGCGCATGGCGGTGGAACAAGCCCAGAATGAACTTCAGCTGCTGCCCGGGTACCACATCAGAACAGTCTTTGCCAACTCTGAACTTGACGGGGCCTGCTCGGAGTATGTGGCTCCTCTGAAGGCTGTAGACCTGAAGCTCTACCACAACCCCGATGTGCTCTTTGGTCCAGGCTGTGTGTACCCGGCGGCATCTGTCGCTCGCTTTGCTGCTCACTGGCGCCTCCCCCTTATAACTGCTGGGGCTTTGGCCTTTGGATTTAAACCAGATGATGATCAATACAACACAACGGTGAGGACCGGGCCGACGGCAAACAAGCTGGGGGAGTTTGTCTCACATCTTCACGATCACTTCAACTGGAGCTCACGAGCCGCCCTTGTCTACCATGACGTGAAGAAGGACGACCGACCCCATTACTTCATCATTGAGGGGGTCTTCCTGGCATTGGACAAGGAGTTCAACAATCTAACGGTGCAATACCAGATGTATCCAGAGGACAATGATGTGGCCAGTGTCATCCAATTCATCCAAAGCAATGGTCGCGGTAAGTGCTGTGCAGGGGACGGTTACGGGAGAGTTACTTGTAGATAATCTGGTGCCGGTCAATGGAAGCTGTGATATTAGGAGAGGAACTGGTGAGCTAAGCAAGTTGTGGTGGTTTGGTTGCTGTATTAGCTGTATAGCTGATCTCTCAGGTTGTGGTGGTTTGGTTGCTGTATTAGCTGTATAGGTGATCTCTCAGGTTGTGGTGGTCTGGTTGCTGTATTAGCTGTATAGGTGATCTCTCAGGTTGTGGTGGTTTGGTTGCTGTATTAGCTGTATAGGTGATCTCTCAGGTTGTGGTGGTTTGGTTGCTGTATTAGCTGTATAGGTGATCTCTCAGGTTGTGGTGGTTTGGTTGCTGTATTAGCTGTATAGTTCCTGATCTCTCAGGTTGTGGTGGTTTGGTTGCTGTATTAGCTGTATAGGTGATCTCTCAGGTTGTGGTGGTTTGGTTGCTGTATTAGCTGTATAGCTGATCTCTCAGGTTGTGGTGGTCTGGTTGCTGTATTAGCTGTATAGGTGATCTCTCAGGTTGTGGTGGTTTGGTTGCTGTATTAGCTGTATAGGTGATCTCTCAGGTTGTGGTGGTTTGGTTGCTGTATTAGCTGTATAGGTGATCTCTCAGGTTGTGGTGGTTTGGTTGCTGTATTAGCTGTATAGGTGATCTCTCAGGTTGTGGTGGTTTGGTTGCTGTATTAGCTGTATAGTTCCTGATCTCTCAGGTTGTGGTGGTCTGGTTGCTGTATTAGCTGTATAGGTGATCTCTCAGGTTGTGGTGGTTTGGTTGCTGTATTAGCTGTATAGATGCTGATCTCTCAGGTTGTGGTGGTTTGGTTGCTGTATTAGCTGTATAGGTGATCTCTCAGGTTGTGGTGGTTTGGTTGCTGTATTAGCTGTATAGCTGATCTCTCAGGTTGTGGTGGTTTGGTTGCTGTATTAGCTGTATAGGTGATCTCTCAGGTTGTGGTGGTTTGGTTGCTGTATTGGCTGTATAGTCGCTGATCTCTCAGGTTGTGGTGGTTTGGTTGCTGTATTAGCTGTATAGATGCTGATCTCTCAGGTTGTGGTGGTTTGGTTGCTGTATTAGCTGTATAGATGCTGATCTCTCAGGTTGTGGTGGTTTGGTTGCTGTATTAGCTGTATAGCTGATCTCTCAGGTTGTGGTGGTTTGGTTGCTGTATTAGCTGTATAGGTGATCTCTCAGGTTGTGGTGGTTTGGTTGCTGTATTAGCTGTATAGTTCCTGATCTCTCAGGTTGTGGTGGTTTGGTTGCTGTATTAGCTGTATAGGTGATCTCTCAGGTTGTGGTGGTTGGTTGATGTATTAGCTGTATAGGTGATCTCTCAGGTTTGTGGTGGTTTGGTTGCTGTATTAGCTGTATAGGTGATCTCTCAGGTTGTGGTGGTTTGGTTGCTGTATTAGCTGTATAGATGCTGATCTCTCAGGTTGTGGTGGTTTGGTTGCTGTATTAGCTGTATAGGTGATCTCTCAGGTTGTGGTGGTTTGGTTGCTGTATTAGCTGTATAGATGCTGATCTCTCAGGTTGTGGTGGTTTGGTTGCTGTATTAGCTGTATAGTCGCTGATCTCTCAGGTTGTGGTGGTTTGGTTGCTGTATTAGCTGTATAGTTCCTGATCTCTCAGGTTGTGGTGGTTTGGTTGCTGTATTAGCTGTATAGGTGATCTCTCAGGTTGTGGTGGTCTGGTTGCTGTATTAGCTGTATAGGTGCTGATCTCTCAGGTTGTGGTGGTTTGGTTGCTGTATTAGCTGTATAGGTGATCTCTCAGGTTGTGGTGGTTTGGTTGCTGTATTAGCTGTATAGGTGATCTCTCAGGTTGTGGTGGTTTGGTTGCTGTATTAGCTGTATAGAGTGATCTCTCAGGTTGTGGTGGTTGGTTTGCTGTATTAGCTGTAAGATGCTGATCTCTCAGGTTGGTGGTGGTCTTGGTTGCTGTAATTAGCTGTATAGGTGATCTCTCTAGGTTGTGGTGGTTTGGTTGCTGTATTAGCTGTATAGATGCTGATCTCTCAGGTTGTGGTGGTTTGGTTGCTGTATTAGCTGTATAGGTGATCTCTCAGGTTGTGGTGGTTTGGTTGCTGTATTAGCTGTATAGGCTGATCTCTCAGGTTGTGGTGGTTTGGTTTGCTGTTATTAGCTGCTATAGGTGATCCTCCAGGTTGTGGTGGTTTGGTTGGCCTGTATTAGCTGGTATCGGTGATCTCTCAGGTTGTGTTGGTTTGGTTGATGGTATTAGCTGTATAGGTGATCTCCTCAGGTTGTGGTGGTTCTGGGTTGTCCTGTATTAGCTGTATAGGTGATCTCTCGGTTGTGGTGGTTTGGTTTGCTGTATTAGCTGTATAGTTGCTGATCTCTCAGGTTGTGGTGGTTTGGTTGCTGTATTAGCTGTATAGGTGATCTCTCAGGTTGTGGTGGTTTGGTTGCTGTATTAGCTGTATAGATGCTGATCTCTCAGGTTGTGGTGGTTTGGTTGCTGTATTAGCTGTATAGGTGATCTCTCAGGTTGTGGTGGTTTGGTTGCTGTATTAGCTGTATAGGTGATCTCTCAGGTTGTGGTGGTTTGGTTGCTGTATTAGCTGTATAGCTGATCTCTCAGGTTGTGGTGGTTTGGTTGCTGTATTAGCTGTATAGGTGATCTCTCAGGTTGTGGTGGTTTGGTTGCTGTATTAGCTGTATAGTCGCTGATCTCTCAGGTTGTGGTGGTCTGGTTGCTGTATTAGCTGTATAGGTGATCTCTCAGGTTGTGGTGGTCTGGTTGCTGTATTAGCTGTATAGATGCTGATCTCTCAGGTTGTGGTGGTTTGGTTGCTGTATTAGCTGTATAGGTGATCTCTCAGGTTGTGGTGGTTTGGTTGCTGTATTAGCTGTATAGTCGCTGATCTCTCAGGTTGTGGTGGTTTGGTTGCTGTATTAGCTGTATAAGGTGATCTCTCAGGTTGTGGTGGTTTGGTTGCTGTATTAGCTGTATAGGTGATCTCTCAGGTTGTGGTGGTTTGGTTGCGTATTAGCTGTATTAGGTGATCTCTCAGGTTGTGGTGGTTTGGTTGCTGTCTTAGCTGTATATTGCTGATCTCTCAGGTTGTGGTGGTTTGGCTTGCTGTATAGCTGTATAGCGCTGATCTCTCAGGTCTGTGGTGGTTGGTTGCTTGTATTAGCTGTACTAGTCCTGATCTCTCAGGTTGTGGTGGTTTGGTTGCTGTATTAGCTTTATAGGTGATCTCTCAGGTTGTTGGTGGTCTGGGTTGCGTATTAGCTGTATAGGCTGATCTCTCAGGTTGTGGTGGTTTGGTTGCTGTATTAGCTGTATAGGTTGATCTCTCAGGTTGTGGTGTTTGTTGCTGTATTAGCTGTATAGGTGATCTCTCAGGTTGTGGTGGTCTGGTTGCTGTATTAGCTGTATAGGTGATCTCTCAGGTTGTGGTGGTTTGGTTGCTGTATTAGCTGTATAGGTGATCTCTCAGGTTGTGGTGGTTTGGTTGCTGTATTAGCTGTATAGGTGATCTCTCAGGTTGTGGTGGTTTGGTTGCTGTATTAGCTGTATAGATGCTGATCTCTCAGGTTGTGGTGGTCTGGTTGCTGTATTAGCTGTATAGGTGATCTCTCAGGTTGTGGTGGTTTGGTTGCTGTATTAGCTGTATAGTTCCTGATCTCTCAGGTTGTGGTGGTTTGGTTGCTGTATTAGCTGTATAGGTGATCTCTCAGGTTGTGGTGGTTTGGTTGCTGTATTAGCTGTATAGGTGATCTCTCAGGTTGTGGTGGTTTGGTTGCTGTATTAGCTGTATAGTCGCTGATCTCTCAGGTTGTGGTGGTTTGGTTGCTGTATTAGCTCTATAGGTGATCTCTCAGGTTGTGGTGGTTTGGTTGCTGTATTAGCTGTATAGGTGATCTCTCAGGTTGTGGTGGTTTGGTTGCTGTATTAGCTGTATAGGTGATCTCTCAGGTTGTGGTGGTTTGGTTGCTGTATTAGCTGTATAGGTGATCTCTCAGGTTGTGGTGGTTTGGTTGCTGTATTAGCTGTATAGCTGATCTCTCAGGTTGTGGTGGTTTGGTTGCTGTATTAGCTGTATAGTCGCTGATCTCTCAGGTTGTGGTGGTTTGGTTGCTGTATTAGCTGTATAGTCGCTGATCTCTCAGGTTGTGGTGGTTTGGTTGCTGTATTAGCTGTATAGATGCTGATCTCTCAGGTTGTGGTGGTTTGGTTGCTGTATTAGCTGTATAGCTGATCTCTCAGGTTGTGGTGGTTTGGTTGCTGTATTAGCTGTATAGATGCTGATCTCTCAGGTTGTGGTGGTTTGGTTGCTGTATTAGCTGTATAGGTGATCTCTCAGGTTGTGGTGGTTTGGTTGCTGGGTATTAGCTGTATAGGTGATCTCTCAGAGTTGTGATGGTCTGGTTGCTGTAATTAGCTGTATGAGGTGATCTCTCAGGGTTGTGGTGGTTTGGTTGCTGTATTAGCTGTATAGGTGATCTCTTCAGGTTGTGGTGGTCTGGTTGCTGTATTAGCTGTATAGGTGATCTCTCAGGTTGTGGTGGTTTTGGTTGCTGTATTAGCTGTATAGTTGCTGATCTTCTCGGTTGTGGTGGTTTGGTTGCTGTATTAGCTGTAGAGGTGATCTCTCAGGTTGTGGTGTTTGGTTGCTGTATTAGCTGTATAGGTGATCTCTCAGGTTGTAGTGGTTTGGTTGCTGTATTAGCTGTATAGGTGATCTCTCAGGTTGTGGTGGTTTGGTTGCTGTATTAGCTGTTTATAGCTGATCTCCAGGTTGGGGTGTTTGGTTGCTGTATTAGCTGTATAGGTGATCTCTCAGGTTGTGGTGGTTGGTTTGCTGTATTAGCTGTATAGGTGATCTCTCAGGTTGTGGGGTTTGGTTGCTGTATTAGCTGTATAGGTGATCTCTCAGGTTGTGGTGTTTGGTTGCTGTATAGGTGATCTCTCAGGTTGTGGTGTTTGGTTGCTGTATTAGCTGTATAGGTGCCTGATCTCTCAGGTTGTGGGTGGTTTGGTTGCTGTATTAGCTGTATAGTGCTGATCTCTCAGTTGTGGTGGTTTGGTTGCTGTATTAGCTGTATAGGGATCTCTCAGGTTGTGGTGGTTTGGTTGCTGTATTAGCTGTATAGCTGATCTCTCAGGTTGTGGTGGTTTGGTTGCTGTATTAGCTGTATAGCTGATCTCTCAGGTTGTGGTGGTTGGGTTGCTGTATTAGCTGTATAGATCTGATCTCTCAGGTTGGGTGGTTTGGTTGCTGTATTAGCTGTATAGCTGGATCTCTCAGGTTGTGGTGGTTTGGTTGCTGTATTAGCTGTATAGCTGATCTCTCAGGTTGGTGGTTGTTTTGGTTGCTGTATTAGCTGTATAGCTGATCTCTCAGGTTGTGGTGGTTTGGTTGCTGTATTAGCTGTATAGCTGATCTCTCAGGTTGTGGTGGTTTGGTTGCTGTATTAGCTGTATAGGTGATCTCTCAGGTTGTGGTGGTTTGGTTGCTGTATTAGCTGTATAGTTCCTGATCTCTCAGGTTGTGGTGGTTTGGTTGCTGTATTAGCTGTATAGGTGATCTCTCAGGTTGTGGTGGTTTGGTTGCTGTATTAGCTGTATAGATGCTGATCTCTCAGGTTGTGGTGGTTTGGTTGCTGTATTAGCTGTATAGATGCTGATCTCTCAGGTTGTGGTGGTTTGGTTGCTGTATTAGCTGTATAGATGCTGATCTCTCAGGTTGTGGTGGTCTGGTTGCTGTATTAGCTGTATAGGTGATCTCTCAGGTTGTGGTGGTTTGGTTGCTGTATTAGCTGTATAGGTGCTGATCTCTCAGGTTGTGGTGGTTTGGTTGCTGTATTAGCTGTATAGGTGATCTCTCAGGTTGTGGTGGTTTGGTTGCTGTATTAGCTGTATAGGTGATCTCTCAGGTTGTGGTGGTCTGGTTGCTGTATTAGCTGTATAGGTGATCTCTCAGGTTGTGGTGGTTTGGTTGCTGTATTAGCTGTATAGATGCTGATCTCTCAGGTTGTGGTGGTTTGGTTGCTGTATTAGCTGTATAGGTGATCTCTCAGGTTGTGGTGGTTTGGTTGCTGTATTAGCTGTATAGTTCCTGATCTCTCAGGTTGTGGTGGTTTGGTTGCTGTATTAGCTGTATAGGTGATCTCTCAGGTTGTGGTGGTTTGGTTGCTGTATTAGCTGTATAGGTGATCTCTCAGGTTGTGGTGGTTTGGTTGCTGTATTAGCTGTATAGATGCTGATCTCTCAGGTTGTGGTGGTTTGGTTGCTGTATTAGCTGTATAGGTGATCTCTCAGGTTGTGGTGGTTTGGTTGCTGTATTAGCTGTATAGGTGATCTCTCAGGTTGTGGTGGTTTGGTTGCTGTATTAGCTGTATAGATGCTGATCTCTCAGGTTGTGGTGGTCTGGTTGCTGTATTAGCTGTATAGCTGATCTCTCAGGTTGTGGTGGTTTGGTTGCTGTATTAGCTGTATAGGTGCTGATCTCTCAGGTTGTGGTGGTTTGGTTGCTGTATTAGCTGTATAGGTGATCTCTCAGGTTGTGGTGGTTTGGTTGCTGTATTAGCTGTATAGGTGATCTCTCAGGTTGTGGTGGTTTGGTTGCTGTATTAGCTGTATAGCTGATCTCTCAGGTTGTGGTGGTTTGGTTGCTGTATTAGCTGTATAGTTCCTGATCTCTCAGGTTGTGGTGGTTTGGTTGCTGTATTAGCTGTATAGGTGATCTCTCAGGTTGTGGTGGTTTGGTTGCTGTATTAGCTGTATAGGTGATCTCTCAGGTTGTGGTGGTTTGGTTGCTGTATTAGCTGTATAGATGCTGATCTCTCAGGTTGTGGTGGTTTGGTTGCTGTATTAGCTGTATAGCTGATCTCTCAGGTTGTGGTGGTTTGGTTGCTGTATTAGCTGTATAGATGCTGATCTCTCAGGTTGTGGTGGTTTGGTTGCTGTATTAGCTGTATAGATGCTGATCTCTCAGGTTGTGGTGGTTTGGTTGCTGTATTAGCTGTATAGGTGATCTCTCAGGTTGTGGTGGTTTGGTTGCTGTATTAGCTGTATAGGTGATCTCTCAGGTTGTGGTGGTTTGGTTGCTGTATTAGCTGTATAGGTGATCTCTCAGGTTGTGGTGGTTTGGTTGCTGTATTAGCTGTATAGGTGATCTCTCAGGTTGTGGTGGTTTGGTTGCTGTATTAGCTGTATAGGTGATCTCTCAGGTTGTGGTGGTTTGGTTGCTGTATTAGCTGTATAGTCGCTGATCTCTCAGGTTGTGGTGGTTTGGTTACTGTATTAGCTGTATAGCTGATCTCTCAGGTTGTGGTGGTTTGGTTACTGTATTAGCTGTATAGGTGATCTCTCAGGTTGTGGTGGTTTGGTTGCTGTATTAGCTGTATAGGTGATCTCTCAGGTTGTGGTGGTTTGGTTGCTGTATTAGCTGTATAGTTCCTGATCTCTCAGGTTGTGGTGGTTTGGTTGCTGTATTAGCTGTATAGATGCTGATCTCTCAGGTTGTGGTGGTTTGGTTGCTGTATTAGCTGTATAGATGCTGATCTCTCAGGTTGTGGTGGTTTGGTTGCTGTATTAGCTGTATAGCTGATCTCTCAGGTTGTGGTGGTTTGGTTGCTGTATTAGCTGTATAGATGCTGATCTCTCAGGTTGTGGTGGTTTGGTTGCTGTATTAGCTGTATAGCTGATCTCTCAGGTTGTGGTGGTTTGGTTGCTGTATTAGCTGTATAGTTCCTGATCTCTCAGGTTGTGGTGGTTTGGTTGCTGTATTAGCTGTATAGCTGATCTCTCAGGTTGTGGTGGTTTGGTTGCTGTATTAGCTGTATAGGTGATCTCTCAGGTTGTGGTGGTTTGGTTGCTGTATTAGCTGTATAGTTCCTGATCTCTCAGGTTGTGGTGGTTTGGTTGCTGTATTAGCTGTATAGCTGATCTCTCAGGTTGTGGTGGTCTGGTTGCTGTATTAGCTGTATAGGTGCTGATCTCTCAGGTTGTGGTGGTTTGGTTGCTGTATTAGCTGTATAGGTGATCTCTCAGGTTGTGGTGGTTTGGTTGCTGTATTAGCTGTATAGGTGATCTCTCAGGTTGTGGTGGTTTGGTTGCTGTATTAGCTGTATAGCTGATCTCTCAGGTTGTGGTGGTTTGGTTGCTGTATTAGCTGTATAGGTGATCTCTCAGGTTGTGGTGGTTTGGTTGCTGTATTAGCTGTATAGGTGATCTCTCAGGTTGTGGTGGTTTGGTTGCTGTATTAGCTGTATAGATGATCTCTCAGGTTGTGGTGGTTTGGTTGCTGTATTAGCTGTATAGATGCTGATCTCTCAGGTTGTGGTGGTTTGGTTGCTGTATTAGCTGTATAGTCGCTGATCTCTCAGGTTGTGGTGGTTTGGTTGCTGTATTAGCTGTATAGGTGATCTCTCAGGTTGTGGTGGTCTGGTTGCTGTATTAGCTGTATAGGTGATCTCTCAGGTTGTGGTGGTTTGGTTGCTGTATAGATGCTGATCTCTCAGGTTGTGGTGGTTTGGTTGCTGTATTAGCTGTATAGTTCCTGATCTCTCAGGTTGTGGTGGTTTGGTTGCTGTATTAGCTGTATAGCTGATCTCTCAGGTTGTGGTGGTTTGGTTGCTGTATTAGCTGTATAGGTGATCCCTCAGGTTGTGGTGGTTTGGTTGCTGTATTAGCTGTATAGATGCTGATCTCTCAGGTTGTGGTGGTTTGGTTGCTGTATTAGCTGTATAGGTGATCTCTCAGGTTGTGGTGGTTTGGTTGCTGTATTAGCTGTATAGCTGATCTCTCAGGTTGTGGTGGTTTGGTTGCTGTATTAGCTGTATAGGTGATCTCTCAGGTTGTGGTGGTTTGGTTGCTGTATTAGCTGTATAGGTGATCTCTCAGGTTGTGGTGGTTTGGTTGCTGTATTAGCTGTATAGGTGATCTCTCAGGTTGTGGTGGTTTGGTTGCTGTATTAGCTGTATAGCTGATCTCTCAGGTTGTGGTGGTTTGGTTGCTGTATTAGCTGTATAGCTGATCTCTCAGGTTGTGGTGGTTTGGTTGCTGTATTAGCTGTATAGCTGATCTCTCAGGTTGTGGTGGTTTGGTTGCTGTATTAGCTGTATAGGTGATCTCTCAGGTTGTGGTGGTTTGGTTGCTGTATTAGCTGTATAGGTGATCTCTCAGGTTGTGGTGGTTTGGTTGCTGTATTAGCTGTATAGCTGATCTCTCAGGTTGTGGTGGTTTGGTTGCTGTATTAGCTGTATAGCTGATCTCTCAGGTTGTGGTGGTTTGGTTGCTGTATTAGCTGTATAGCTGATCTCTCAGGTTGTGGTGGTTTGGTTGCTGTATTAGCTGTATAGTTCCTGATCTCTCAGGTTGTGGTGGTTTGGTTGCTGTATTAGCTGTATAGATGCTGATCTCTCAGGTTGTGGTGGTTTGGTTGCTGTATTAGCTGTATAGGTGATCTCTCAGGTTGTGGTGGTTTGGTTGCTGTATTAGCTGTATAGCTGATCTCTCAGGTTGTGGTGGTTTGGTTGCTGTATTAGCTGTATAGGTGATCTCTCAGGTTGTGGTGGTTTGGTTGCTGTATTAGCTGTATAGCTGATCTCTCAGGTTGTGGTGGTTTGGTTGCTGTATTAGCTGTATAGGTGATCTCTCAGGTTGTGGTGGTTTGGTTGCTGTATTAGCTGTATAGGTGATCTCTCAGGTTGTGGTGGTTTGGTTGCTGTATTAGCTGTATAGCTGATCTCTCAGGTTGTGGTGGTTTGGTTGCTGTATTAGCTGTATAGTTGCTGATCTCTCAGGTTGTGGTGGTTTGGTTGCTGTATTAGCTGTATAGTTCCTGATCTCTCAGGTTGTGGTGGTTTGGTTGCTGTATTAGCTGTATAGGTGATCTCTCAGGTTGTGGTGGTTTGGTTGCTGTATTAGCTGTATAGCTGATCTCTCAGGTTGTGGTGGTTTGGTTGCTGTATTAGCTGTATAGGTGATCTCTCAGGTTGTGGTGGTTTGGTTGCTGTATTAGCTGTATAGTTGCTGATCTCTCAGGTTGTGGTGGTTTGGTTGCTGTATTAGCTGTATAGTTCCTGATCTCTCAGGTTGTGGTGGTTTGGTTGCTGTATTAGCTGTATAGGTGATCTCTCAGGTTGTGGTGGTTTGGTTGCTGTATTAGCTGTATAGCTGATCTCTCAGGTTGTGGTGGTTTGGTTGCTGTATTAGCTGTATAGGTGATCTCTCAGGTTGTGGTGGTTTGGTTGCTGTATTAGCTGTATAGTTCCTGATCTCTCAGGTTGTGGTGGTTTGGTTGCTGTATTAGCTGTATAGGTGATCTCTCAGGTTGTGGTGGTTTGGTTGCTGTATTAGCTGTATAGGTGATCTCTCAGGTTGTGGTGGTTTGGTTGCTGTATTAGCTGTATAGGTGATCTCTCAGGTTGTGGTGGTTTGGTTGCTGTATTAGCTGTATAGGTGATCTCTCAGGTTGTGGTGGTTTGGTTGCTGTATTAGCTGTATAGATGATCTCTCAGGTTGTGGTGGTTTGGTTGCTGTATTAGCTGTATAGATGCTGATCTCTCAGGTTGTGGTGGTTTGGTTGCTGTATTAGCTGTATAGGTGATCCCTCAGGTTGTGGTGGTTTGGTTGCTGTATTAGCTGTATAGGTGATCTCTCAGGTTGTGGTGGTTTGGTTGCTGTATTAGCTGTATAGGTGATCTCTCAGGTTGTGGTGGTTTGGTTGCTGTATTAGCTGTATAGATGCTGATCTCTCAGGTTGTGGTGGTTTGGTTGCTGTATTAGCTGTATAGATGCTGATCTCTCAGGTTGTGGTGGTTTGGTTGCTGTATTAGCTGTATAGGTGATCTCTCAGGTTGTGGTGGTTTGGTTGCTGTATTAGCTGTATAGATGCTGATCTCTCAGGTTGTGGTGGTTTGGTTGCTGTATTAGCTGTATAGGTGATCCCTCAGGTTGTGGTGGTTTGGTTGCTGTATTAGCTGTATAGCTGATCTCTCAGGTTGTGGTGGTCTGGTTGTTGTATTAGCTGTATAGCTGATCTCTCAGGTTGTGGTGGTTTGGTTGCTGTATTAGCTGTATAGGTGATCTCTCAGGTTGTGGTGGTTTGGTTGCTGTATTAGCTGTATAGATGCTGATCTCTCAGGTTGTGGTGGTTTGGTTGCTGTATTAGCTGTATAGGTGATCTCTCAGGTTGTGGTGGTTTGGTTGCTGTATTAGCTGTATAGGTGATCTCTCAGGTTGTGGTGGTTTGGTTGCTGTATTAGCTGTATAGGTGATCTCTCAGGTTGTGGTGGTTTGGTTGCTGTATTAGCTGTATAGTCGCTGATCTCTCAGGTTGTGGTGGTCTGGTTGCTGTATTAGCTGTATAGCTGATCTCTCAGGTTGTGGTGGTTTGGTTGCTGTATTAGCTGTATAGATGCTGATCTCTCAGGTTGTGGTGGTTTGGTTGCTGTATTAGCTGTATAGTTCCTGATCACTCAGGTTGTGGTGGTTTGGTTGCTGTATTAGCTGTATAGTTCCTGATCTCTCAGGTTGTGGTGGTTTGGTTGCTGTATTAGCTGTATAGCTGATCTCTCAGGTTGTGGTGGTTTGGTTGCTGTATTAGCTGTATAGGTGATCTCTCAGGTTGGGGTGGTTTGGTTGCTGTATTAGCTGTATAGTTCCTGATCTCTCAGGTTGTGGTGGTTTGGTTGCTGTATTAGCTGTATAGGTGATCTCTCAGGTTGTGGTGGTCTGGTTGCTGTATTAGCTGTATAGGTGATCTCTCAGGTTGTGGTGGTTTGGTTGCTGTATTAGCTGTATAGATGCTGATCTCTCAGGTTGTGGTGGTTTGGTTGCTGTATTAGCTGTATAGGTGATCTCTCAGGTTGTGGTGGTTTGGTTGCTGTATTAGCTGTATAGTTCCTGATCTCTCAGGTTGTGGTGGTTTGGTTGCTGTATTAGCTGTATAGGTGATCTCTCAGGTTGTGGTGGTTTGGTTGCTGTATTAGCTGTATAGCTGATCTCTCAGGTTGTGGTGGTTTGGTTGCTGTATTAGCTGTATAGGTGATCTCTCAGGTTGTGGTGGTCTGGTTGCTGTATTAGCTGTATAGTCGCTGATCTCTCAGGTTGTGGTGGTTTGGTTGCTGTATTAGCTGTATAGTCGCTGATCTCTCAGGTTGTGGTGGTTTGGTTGCTGTATTAGCTGTATAGATGCTGATCTCTCAGGTTGTGGTGGTTTGGTTGCTGTATTAGCTGTATAGGTGATCTCTCAGGTTGTGGTGGTTTGGTTGCTGTATTAGCTGTATAGCTGATCTCTCAGGTTGTGGTGGTTTGGTTGCTGTATTAGCTGTATAGGTGATCTCTCAGGTTGTGGTGGTTTGGTTGCTGTATTAGCTGTATAGCTGATCTCTCAGGTTGTGGTGGTTTGGTTGCTGTATTAGCTGTATAGGTGATCTCTCAGGTTGTGGTGGTTTGGTTGCTGTATTATCTGTATAGGTGATCTCTCAGGTTGTGGTGGTTTGGTTGCTGTATTAGCTGTATAGATGCTGATCTCTCAGGTTGTGGTGGTTTGGTTGCTGTATTAGCTGTATAGTCGCTGATCTCTCAGGTTGTGGTGGTTTGGTTGCTGTATTAGCTGTATAGCTGATCTCTCAGGTTGTGGTGGTTTGGTTGCTGTATTAGCTGTATAGATGCTGATCTCTCAGGTTGTGGTGGTTTGGTTGCTGTATTAGCTGTATAGTCGCTGATCTCTCAGGTTGTGGTGGTTTGGTTGTTGTATTAGCTGTATAGATGCTGATCTCTCAGGTTGTGGTGGTTTGGTTGCTGTATTAGCTGTATAGGTGATCTCTCAGGTTGTGGTGGTCTGGTTGCTGTATTAGCTGTATAGATGATCTCTCAGGTTGTGGTGGTTTGGTTGCTGTATTAGCTGTATAGGTGATCTCTCAGGTTGTGGTGGTCTGGTTGCTGTATTAGCTGTATAGGTGATCTCTCAGGTTGTGGTGGTTTGGTTGCTGTATTAGCTGTATAGTCGCTGATCTCTCAGGTTGTGGTGGTTTGGTTGCTGTATTAGCTGTATAGATGCTGATCTCTCAGGTTGTGGTGGTTTGGTTGCTGTATTAGCTGTATAGCTGATCTCTCAGGTTGTGGTGGTTTGGTTGCTGTATTAGCTGTATAGGTGATCTCTCAGGTTGTGGTGGTTTGGTTGCTGTATTAGCTGTATAGGTGATCTCTCAGGTTGTGGTGGTTTGGTTGCTGTATTAGCTGTATAGATGCTGATCTCTCAGGTTGTGGTGGTTTGGTTGCTGTATTAGCTGTATAGCTGATCTCTCAGGTTGTGGTGGTTTGGTTGCTGTATTAGCTGTATAGGTGATCTCTCAGGTTGTGGTGGTTTGGTTGCTGTATTAGCTGTATAGGTGATCTCTCAGGTTGTGGTGGTTTGGTTGCTGTATTAGCTGTATAGATGCTGATCTCTCAGGTTGTGGTGGTTTGGTTGCTGTATTAGCTGTATAGCTGATCTCTCAGGTTGTGGTGGTTTGGTTGCTGTATTAGCTGTATAGGTGATCTCTCAGGTTGTGGTGGTTTGGTTGCTGTATTAGCTGTATAGGTGATCTCTCAGGTTGTGGTGGTTTGGTTGCTGTATTAGCTGTATAGCTGATCTCTCAGGTTGTGGTGGTTTGGTTGCTGTATTAGCTGTATAGGTGATCTCTCAGGTTGTGGTGGTCTGGTTGCTGTATTAGCTGTATAGCTGATCTCTCAGGTTGTGGTGGTTTGGTTGCTGTATTAGCTGTATAGTCGCTGATCTCTCAGGTTGTGGTGGTTTGGTTGCTGTATTAGCTGTATAGATGCTGATCTCTCAGGTTGTGGTGGTTTGGTTGCTGTATTAGCTGTATAGGTGATCTCTCAGGTTGTGGTGGTTTGGTTGCTGTATAGATGCTGATCTCTCAGGTTGTGGTGGTTTGGTTGCTGTATTAGCTGTATAGATGCTGATCTCTCAGGTTGTGGTGGTTTGGTTGCTGTATTAGCTGTATAGTCGCTGATCTCTCAGGTTGTGGTGGTTTGGTTGCTGTATTAGCTGTATAGCTGATCTCTCAGGTTGTGGTGGTTTGGTTGCTGTATTAGCTGTATAGCTGATCTCTCAGGTTGTGGTGGTCTGGTTGCTGTATTAGCTGTATAGGTGATCTCTCAGGTTGTGGTGGTTTGGTTGTTGTATTAGCTGTATAGGTGATCTCTCAGGTTGTGGTGGTTTGGTTGCTGTATTAGCTGTATAGGTGATCTCTCAGGTTGTGGTGGTTTGGTTGCTGTATTAGCTGTATAGGTGATCTCTCAGGTTGTGGTGGTTTGGTTGCTGTATTAGCTGTATAGATGCTGATCTCTCAGGTTGTGGTGGTTTGGTTGCTGTATTAGCTGTATAGGTGATCTCTCAGGTTGTGGTGGTTTGGTTGCTGTATTAGCTGTATAGGTGATCTCTCAGGTTGTGGTGGTTTGGTTGCTGTATTAGCTGTATAGATGCTGATCTCTCAGGTTGTGGTGGTTTGGTTGCTGTATTAGCTGTATAGCTGATCTCTCAGGTTGTGGTGGTTTGGTTGCTGTATTAGCTGTATAGATGCTGATCTCTCAGGTTGTGGTGGTTTGGTTGCTGTATTAGCTGTATAGCTGATCTCTCAGGTTGTGGTGGTTTGGTTGCTGTATTAGCTGTATAGGTGCTGATCTCTCAGGTTGTGGTGGTTTGGTTGCTGTATTAGCTGTATAGGTGATCTCTCAGGTTGTGGTGGTTTGGTTGCTGTATTAGCTGTATAGCTGATCTCTCAGGTTGTGGTGGTTTGGTTGCTGTATTAGCTGTATAGGTGCTGATCTCTCAGGTTGTGGTGGTTTGGTTGCTGTATTAGCTGTATAGGTGATCTCTCAGGTTGTGGTGGTCTGGTTGCTGTATTAGCTGTATAGTTCCTGATCTCTCAGGTTGTGGTGGTTTGGTTGCTGTATTAGCTGTATAGTTCCTGATCTCTCAGGTTGTGGTGGTTTGGTTGCTGTATTAGCTGTATAGCTGATCTCTCAGGTTGTGGTGGTTTGGTTGCTGTATTAGCTGTATAGGTGATCTCTCAGGTTGTGGTGGTTTGGTTGCTGTATTGGCTGTATAGGTGATCTCTCAGGTTGTGGTGGTCTGGTTGCTGTATTAGCTGTATAGTTCCTGATCTCTCAGGTTGTGGTGGTTTGGTTGCTGTATTAGCTGTATAGATGCTGATCTCTCAGGTTGTGGTGGTTTGGTTGCTGTATTAGCTGTATAGATGATCTCTCAGGTTGTGGTGGTCTGGTTGCTGTATTAGCTGTATAGTTCCTGATCTCTCAGGTTGTGGTGGTTTGGTTGCTGTATTAGCTGTATAGATGCTGATCTCTCAGGTTGTGGTGGTTTGGTTGCTGTATTAGCTGTATAGATGCTGATCTCTCAGGTTGTGGTGGTTTGGTTGCTGTATTAGCTGTATAGGTGATCTCTCAGGTTGTGGTGGTTTGGTTGCTGTATTAGCTGTATAGGTGATCTCTCAGGTTGTGGTGGTTTGGTTGCTGTATTAGCTGTATAGTTCCTGATCTCTCAGGTTGTGGTGGTCTGGTTGCTGTATTAGCTGTATAGGTGATCTCTCAGGTTGTGGTGGTTTGGTTGCTGTATTAGCTGTATAGGTGATCTCTCAGGTTGTGGTGGTTTGGTTGCTGTATTAGCTGTATAGCTGATCTCTCAGGTTGTGGTGGTTTGGTTGCTGTATTAGCTGTATAGGTGATCTCTCAGGTTGTGGTGGTTTGGTTGCTGTATTAGCTGTATAGGTGATCTCTCAGGTTGTGGTGGTTTGGTTGCTGTATTAGCTGTATAGGTGATCTCTCAGGTTGTGGTGGTTTGGTTGCTGTATTAGCTGTATAGGTGATCTCTCAGGTTGTGGTGGTTTGGTTGCTGTATTAGCTGTATAGGTGATCTCTCAGGTTGTGGTGGTCTGGTTGCTGTATTAGCTGTATAGGTGATCTCTCAGGTTGTGGTGGTTTGGTTGCTGTATTAGCTGTATAGTTCCTGATCTCTCAGGTTGTGGTGGTTTGGTTGCTGTATTAGCTGTATAGGTGATCTCTCAGGTTGTGGTGGTCTGGTTGCTGTATTAGCTGTATAGGTGATCTCTCAGGTTGTGGTGGTTTGGTTGCTGTATTAGCTGTATAGGTGATCTCTCAGGTTGTGGTGGTTTGGTTGCTGTATTAGCTGTATAGGTGATCTCTCAGGTTGTGGTGGTTTGGTTGCTGTATTAGCTGTATAGGTGATCTCTCAGGTTGTGGTGGTTTGGTTGCTGTATTAGCTGTATAGGTGATCTCTCAGGTTGTGGTGGTTTGGTTGCTGTATTAGCTGTATAGTTCCTGATCTCTCAGGTTGTGGTGGTTTGGTTGCTGTATTAGCTGTATAGATGATCTCTCAGGTTGTGGTGGTTTGGTTGCTGTATTAGCTGTATAGCTGATCTCTCAGGTTGTGGTGGTTTGGTTGCTGTATTAGCTGTATAGATGCTGATCTCTCAGGTTGTGGTGGTTTGGTTGCTGTATTAGCTGTATAGCTGATCTCTCAGGTTGTGGTGGTTTGGTTGCTGTATTAGCTGTATAGCTGATCTCTCAGGTTGTGGTGGTTTGGTTGCTGTATTAGCTGTATAGGTGATCTCTCAGGTTGTGGTGGTTTGGTTGCTGTATTAGCTGTATAGCTGATCTCTCAGGTTGTGGTGGTTTGGTTGCTGTATTAGCTGTATAGCTGATCTCTCAGGTTGTGGTGGTTTGGTTGCTGTATTAGCTGTATAGCTGATCTCTCAGGTTGTGGTGGTTTGGTTGCTGTATTAGCTGTATAGATGCTGATCTCTCAGGTTGTGGTGGTTTGGTTGCTGTATTAGCTGTATAGGTGATCTCTCAGGTTGTGGTGGTTTGGTTGCTGTATTAGCTGTATAGATGCTGATCTCTCAGGTTGTGGTGGTTTGGTTGCTGTATTAGCTGTATAGGTGATCTCTCAGGTTGTGGTGGTTTGGTTGCTGTATTAGCTGTATAGCTGATCTCTCAGGTTGTGGTGGTTTGGTTGCTGTATTAGCTGTATAGCTGATCTCTCAGGTTGTGGTGGTTTGGTTGCTGTATTAGCTGTATAGCTGATCTCTCAGGTTGTGGTGGTTTGGTTGCTGTATTAGCTGTATAGCTGATCTCTCAGGTTGTGGTGGTTTGGTTGCTGTATTAGCTGTATAGGTGATCTCTCAGGTTGTGGTGGTTTGGTTGCTGTATTAGCTGTATAGGTGATCTCTCAGGTTGTGGTGGTTTGGTTGCTGTATTAGCTGTATAGTTCCTGATCTCTCAGGTTGTGGTGGTTTGGTTGCTGTATTAGCTGTATAGGTGATCTCTCAGGTTGTGGTGGTTTGGTTGCTGTATTAGCTGTATAGCTGATCTCTCAGGTTGTGGTGGTTTGGTTGCTGTATTAGCTGTATAGGTGATCTCTCAGGTTGTGGTGGTTTGGTTGCTGTATTAGCTGTATAGTCGCTGATCTCTCAGGTTGTGGTGGTTTGGTTGCTGTATTAGCTGTATAGATGCTGATCTCTCAGGTTGTGGTGGTTTGGTTGCTGTATTAGCTGTATAGCTGATCTCTCAGGTTGTGGTGGTTTGGTTGCTGTATTAGCTGTATAGTTCCTGATCTCTCAGGTTGTGGTGGTCTGGTTGCTGTATTAGCTGTATAGGTGATCTCTCAGGTTGTGGTGGTTTGGTTGCTGTATTAGCTGTATAGCTGATCTCTCAGGTTGTGGTGGTTTGGTTGCTGTATTAGCTGTATAGGTGATCTCTCAGGTTGTGGTGGTCTGGTTGCTGTATTAGCTGTATAGGTGATCTCTCAGGTTGTGGTGGTTTGGTTGCTGTATTAGCTGTATAGGTGATCTCTCAGGTTGTGGTGGTTTGGTTGCTGTATTAGCTGTATAGATGCTGATCTCTCAGGTTGTGGTGGTTTGGTTGCTGTATTAGCTGTATAGCTGATCTCTCAGGTTGTGGTGGTTTGGTTGCTGTATTAGCTGTATAGGTGATCTCTCAGGTTGTGGTGGTTTGGTTGCTGTATTAGCTGTATAGATGCTGATCTCTCAGGTTGTGGTGGTTTGGTTGCTGTATTAGCTGTATAGGTGATCTCTCAGGTTGTGGTGGTTTGGTTGCTGTATTAGCTGTATAGGTGATCTCTCAGGTTGTGGTGGTTTGGTTGCTGTATTAGCTGTATAGGTGATCTCTCAGGTTGTGGTGGTTTGGTTGCTGTATTAGCTGTATAGGTGATCTCTCAGGTTGTGGTGGTTTGGTTGCTGTATTAGCTGTATAGGTGATCTCTCAGGTTGTGGTGGTTTGGTTGCTGTATTAGCTGTATAGGTGATCTCTCAGGTTGTGGTGGTTTGGTTGCTGTATTAGCTGTATAGGTGATCTCTCAGGTTGTGGTGGTTTGGTTGCTGTATTAGCTGTATAGTTCCTGATCTCTCAGGTTGTGGTGGTTTGGTTGCTGTATTAGCTGTATAGGAGATCTCTCAGGTTGTGGTGGTTTGGTTGCTGTATTAGCTGTATAGGTGATCTCTCAGGTTGTGGTGGTTTGGTTGCTGTATTAGCTGTATAGATGCTGATCTCTCAGGTTGTGGTGGTCTGGTTGCTGTATTAGCTGTATAGATGCTGATCTCTCAGGTTGTGGTGGTTTGGTTGCTGTATTAGCTGTATAGCTGATCTCTCAGGTTGTGGTGGTTTGGTTGCTGTACTAGCTGTATAGGTGATCTCTCAGGTTGTGGTGGTTTGGTTGCTGTATTGGCTGTATAGTCGCTGATCTCTCAGGTTGTGGTGGTCTGGTTGCTGTATTAGCTGTATAGGTGATCTCTCAGTTTGTGGTGGTTTGGTTGCTGTATTAGCTGTATAGATGCTGATCTCTCAGGTTGTGGTGGTTTGGTTGCTGTATTAGCTGTATAGGTGATCTCTCAGGTTGTGGTGGTTTGGTTGCTGTATTAGCTGTATAGGTGATCTCTCAGGTTGTGGTGGTTTGGTTGCTGTATTAGCTGTATAGGTTCCTGATCTCTCAGGTTGTGGTGGTTTGGTTGCTGTATTAGCTGTATAGATGCTGATCTCTCAGGTTGTGGTGGTTGGGTTGCTGTATTAGCTGTATAGGTGATCTCTCAGGCTTGTGGTGGTTTGGTTGCTGTATTAGCTGTATAGTGTGATCTCTCAGGTTGTGGTGGTTTGGTTGCTGTATTAGCTGTATAGGTGATCTCTCAGGTTGTGGTGGTTTGGTTGCTGTATTAGCTGTATAGCTGATCTCTCAGGTTGTGGTGGTTTGGTTGCTGTATTAGCTGTATAGTTCCTGATCTCTCAGGTTGTGGTGGTTTGGTTGCTGTATTAGCTGTATAGTTCCTGATCTCTCAGGTTGTGGTGGTTTGGTTGCTGTATTAGCTGTATAGCTGATCTCTCAGGTTGTGGTGGTTTGGTTGCTGTATTAGCTGTATAGTTCCTGATCTCTCCAGGTGTGGTGGTTTGGTTGCTGTATTAGCTGTATAGTTCCTGATCTCTCAGGTTGTGGTGGTTTGGTTGCTGTATTAGCTGTATAGCTGATCTCTCAGGTTGTGGTGGTTTGGTTGCTGTATTAGCTGTATAGGTGATCTCTCAGGTTGTGGTGGTTTGGTTGCTGTATTAGCTGTATAGGTGATCTCTCAGGTTGTGGTGGTTTGGTTGCTGTATTAGCTGTATAGATGCTGATCTCTCAGGTTGTGGTGGTCTGGTTGCTGTATTAGCTGTATAGGTGATCTCTCAGGTTGTGGTGGTTTGGTTGCTGTATTAGCTGTATAGATGCTGATCTCTCAGGTTGTGGTGGTTTGGTTGCTGTATTAGCTGTATAGGTGATCTCTCAGGTTGTGGTGGTTTGGTTGCTGTATTAGCTGTATAGATGCTGATCTCTCAGGTTGTGGTGAACGACCCCGTGGTGGTACGACTGATGGCGCTAATCCCAGAGATGGGTGTTTATAATCTGCAGTCCATCAGCCCATACTCTGCAGACCATCAGCCTATACTCTGCAGTCCATCAGCCCATACTCTGCAGACCATCAGCCAATACTCTGCAGACCATCAGCCCATATTCTGCAGACCATCAGCCTATACTCTGCAGTCCATCAGCCTATACTCTGCAGTCCATCAGCCCATACTCTGCAGACCATCAGGCCATACTCTGCAGACCATCAGCCTATACTCTGCAGTCCATCAGGCCATACTCTGCAGTCCATCAGCCCATACTCTGCAGTCCATCAGCCCATACTCTGCAGTCCATCAGCCCATACTCTGCAGTCCATCAGCCCATACTCTGCAGACCATCAGCCCATACTCTGCAGACCATCAGCCCATACTCTGCAGACTATAGGTCATGGCACTGAAGACTTTCCTGTTGATTGATGTGGCTGCTGAGGACAGACGTGAGTGTATATAGTATATCACACCTCGGTGTTATGGCTGCTGACAGAACAGACCGCTGTTTGTGCGTGTATTCCCTCTTAGTGTTATGGTTAGTCTTCTCACCTATATGTGTGTATACCACCTCCCTATTACGGCCACAGATGTGAAATACCCTCTGACCTATGTGTCTGTATTCCTTCTCCTCACATACAAGACTGTTAAAGGGGTTATCCTGCATTAATATTATATATATATATATATATATATATATATAGCCGGCCTGTAGGTGAACATAAACATTATATGCTTATCTCACCGGCAGCAGATATTCTATATAATAATACAGGACGTATCCTCACCGGCAGCAGATATTCTATATAATACTGGGCAGGACGTATCCTCACCGGCAGCAGATATTATATATAATAATACTGGGCAGGACACGTCCTCACCGGCAGCAGATATTCTATATAATACTGGGCAGGACGTATCCTCACCGGCAGCAGATATTCTATATAATAATACTGGGCAGGACGTATCCTCACTGGCAGCAGATATTCTATATAATAATACAGGACGCGTCCTCACCGGCAGCAGATATTCTATATAATACAGGGCAGGACGTATCCTCACCGGCAGCAGATATTATATATGATACTGGGCAGGACACGTCCTCACCGGCAGCTGATATTCTATATAATACAGGGCAGGACACATCCTCACCGGCAGCAGATATTGTTTATTATAATACTGGGCAGGAGACGTCCTCACCGGCAGCAGATATTCTATATAATAATACAGGACAGGATGTATCCTCACCGGCAGCAGATATTCTATATTATAATACTGGACGTATCCTCACCAGCAGCAGATATTCTATATAATAATACTGGACGTATCCTCACCAGCAGCAGATATTCTATATAATAATACTGGACGTATCCTCACCTGCAGCAGATATTCTATATAATAATACTGGACGTATCCTCACCGGCAGTAGATATTCTATATAATAATAGTGGGCAGGATGTGTCCTCACTGGCAGCAGATATTATATATAATACTGGGCAGGAGACGTCCTCACCGGCAGCAGATATTATATATAATACTGGGCAGGAGACGTCCTCACCGGCAGCAGATATTCTATATAATAATACTGGGCAGGACGTATCCTCACCGGCAGCAGATATTCTATATAATAATACAGGACGTATCCTCGCCGGCAGCAGATATTCTATATAATAATACTGGGCAGGATGTGTCCTCACCGGCAGCAGATATTCTATATAATACTGGGCAGGACGTATCCTCACCGGCAGCAGATATTATATATAATACTGGGCAGGAGACGTCCTCACCGGCAGCAGATATTCTATATAATAATACAGGGCAGGACACGTCCTCACCGGCAGCAGATATTATATATAATAATACAGGGCAGGACACGTCCTCACCGGCAGCAGATATTCTATATAATAATACTGGGCAGGACGTATCCTCACCGGCAGCAGATATTCTATATAATAATACTGGGCAGGACACATCCTCACCGGCAGCAGATATTCTATATAATAATACAGGACGTTTCCTCACCGGCAACAGATTTTCTATATAATAATACAGGACGTATCCTCACCGGCAGCAGATATTCTATATATTACTGGGCAGGACACGTCTTCATTGGCAGCAGATATTGTATATAATAATACTGGGCAGGACACGTCCTCACCAGCAGCAGATATTCTATATAACAATACAGGACGCGTCCTCACTGGCAGCAGATATTCTATATAACAATACAGGACGTATCCTCACCGGCAGCAGATATTCTATATAATAATACAGGACGCGTCCTCACTGGCAGCAGATATTCTATATAATACTGGGCAGGACACGTCCTCTCCGGCAGCAGATATTCTATATAATACTGGGCAGGACACGTCCTCACCGGCAGCAGATATTCTATATAATACTGGGCAGGAGATGTCCTCACCGGCAGCAGATATTATATATAATACTGGGCAGGACACGTCCTCACCAGCAGCAGATATTCTATATAACAATACAGGACGTATCCTCACCGGCAGCAGATATTCTATATAATACTGGGCAGGACGTATCCTCACCGGCAGCAGATATTCTATATAATACTGGGCAGGACGTATCCTCACCGGCAGCAGATATTCTATATAATAATACTGGGCAGGACGTATCCTCACCGGCAGCAGATATTCTATATAATACTGGGCAGGACGTATCCTCACCGGCAGCAGATATTCTATATAATAATACTGGGCAGGACGTATCCTCACCGGCAGCAGATATTCTATATAATACTGGGCAGGATGTGTCCTCACCAGCAGCAGATATTCTATATAATAATACTGGGCAGGACACGTCCTCACCGGCAGCAGATATTCTCTATAATAATACTGGGCAGGACACGTCCTCTCCGGCAGCAGATATTCTATATAATAATACTGGGCAGGAGACGTCCTCACTGGCAGCAGATATTCTATATAATACTGGGCAGGACACGTCCTCTCCGGCAGCAGATATTCTATATAATACTGGGCAGGAGATGTCCTCACCGGCAGCAGATATTCTATATAATACAGGGCAGGACGTATCCTCACTGGCAGCAGATATTGTATATTATAATACTGGGCAGGACGCGTCCTCACTGGCAGCAGATATTCTATATATTCATTCCGGGCAGGACATATCACTGGCAGCAGATATTCTATATAATAATACTGGGTAGGACGTATCCTCACTGGCAACAGATATTCTATATAATAATACTGGGCAGGATGTGTCCTCACCGGCAGCAGATATTCTATATAATACAGGGCAGGACGTATCCTCACCGGCAGCAGATATTCTATATAATAATACTGGGCAGGACACATCCTCACCGGCAGCAGATATTCTATATAATAATACTGGGCAGGACGTATCCTCACCGGCAGCAGATATTCTATATAATAATACTGGACGTATCCTCACTGGCAGCAGATATTCTATATAATAATACTGGACGTATCCTCACCAGCAGCAGATATTCTATATAATAATACTGGGCAGGAGACGTCCTCACCGGCAGCAGATATTCTATATAATAATACTGGGCAGGACGTATCCTCACCGGCAGCAGATATTCTATACAATAATACAGGACGTATCCTCACTGGCAGCAGATATTCTATATAATACTGGGCAGGAGACGTCCTCACCGGCAGCAGATATTCTATATAATACAGGGCAGGATGTATCCTCACCGGCAGCAGATATTCTATATAATACTGGGCAGGAGACGTCCTCACCGGCAGCAGATATTCTATATAATACAGGGCAGGACGTATCCTCACCGGCAACAGATATTCTATACAATAATACAGGACGTATCCTCACCGGCAGCAGATATTCTATATAATAATGGGCAAGACACGTCCTCACCGGCAGCAGATATTATATATAATAATACTGGGCAGGACGTATCCTCACCGGCAGCAGATATTCTATATAATAATACTGGGCAGGAGACGTCCTCACCGGCAGAAGATATTCTATATAATACAGGGCAGGACGTATCCTCACCGGCAACAGATATTCTATACAATAATACAGGACGTATCCTCACCGGCAGCAGATATTCTATATAATAATGGGCAGGACGCGTCCTTACCGGCAGCAGATATTCTATATAATACAGGGCAGGACGTATCCTCACTGGCAGCAGATATTCTATATAATACAGGGCAGGACGTATCCTCACCGGCAGCAGATATTCTATATAATACTGGGCAGGACACGTCCTCACCGGCAGCAGATATTCTATATATTACTGGGCAGGACGTATCCTCACCGGCAGCAGATATTCTATATAATACAGGGCAGGACGTATCCTCACCGGCAGCAGATATTCTATATAATAATACTGGGCAGGACACGTCCTCACCGGCAGCAGATATTCTATATAATACAGGGCAGGACGTATCCTCACCGGCAGCAGATATTCTATATAATACAGGGCAGGACGTATCCTCACCGGCAGCAGATATTCTATATAATACTGGGCAGGATGTATCCTCACCGGCAGCAGATATTCTATATAATACAGGGCAGGACGTATCCTCACTGGCAGCAGATATTATATATGATACTGGGCAGGACACGTCCTCACTGGCAGCAGATATTTTATATGATACTGGGCAGGAGACGTCCTCACCGGCAGCAGATATTATATATGATACTGGGCAGGACACGTCCTCACCGGCAGCAGATATTCTCTATAATAATACTGGGCAGGACGTATCCTCACCGGCAGCAGATATTCTATATGATACTGGGCAGGACACGTCCTCACCGGCAGCAGATATTCTATATAATACTGGGCAGGAGACGTCCTCACCGGCAGCAGATATTCTATATAATACAGGGCAGGACGTATCCTCACCGGCAACAGATATTTTATACAATAATACAGGACGTATCCTCACCGGCAGCAGATATTCTATATAATAATGGGCAGGACACGTCCTCACCGGCAGCAGATATTCTATATAATACAGGGCAGGACGTATCCTCACTGGCAGCAGATATTCTATATAATACAGGGCAGGACGTATCCTCACCGGCAGCAGATATTCTATATAATACTGGGCAGGACACGTCCTCACCGGCAGCAGATATTCTATATATTACTGGGCAGGACGTATCCTCACCGGCAGCAGATATTCTATATATTACTGGGCAGGACGTATCCTCACCGGCAGCAGATATTCTATATAATACTGGGCAGGACGTATCCTCACCGGCAGCAGATATTCTATATAATAATACTGGGCAGGACGTATCCTCACCGGCAGCAGATATTCTATATAATAATACTGGGCAGGATACATCCTCACTGGCAGCAGATATTCTATATAATACTGGGCAGGAGACGTCCTCACCGGCAGCAGATATTATATATAATACTGGGCAGGATGTGTCCTCACTGGCAGCAGATATTCTATATAATACTGGGCAGGACACGTCCTCACCGGCAGCAGATATTCTATATAATAATACTGGGCAGGAGACGTCCTCACCGGCAGCAGATATTATATATAATAATACTGGGCAGGACGTATCCTCACCGGCAGCAGATATTCTATATAATACAGGGCAGGACACGTCCTCACCGGCAGCAGATATTATATATGATACTGGGCAGGACGTATCCTCACCGGCAGCAGATATTCTATATAATACTGGGCAGGAGACGTCCTCACCGGCAGCAGATATTCTATATAATACTGGGCAGGAGACGTCCTCACCGGCAGCAGATATTCTATATAATAATACAGGACGTATCCTCACCGGCAGCAGATATTCTATATAATACAGGGCAGGACACGTCCTCACCGGCAGCAGATATTATATATGATACTGGGCAGGACGTATCCTCACCGGCAGCAGATATTCTATATAATACTGGGCAGGAGACGTCCTCACCGGCAGCAGATATTCTATATAATACTGGGCAGGAGACGTCCTCACCGGCAGCAGATATTCTATATAATAATACAGGACCTATCCTCACCGGCAGCAGATATTCTATATAATACTGGGCAGGACGTATCCTCACCGGCAGCAGATATTCTATATAATAATACTGGGCAGGACGTATCCTCACTGGCAGCAGATATTCTATATAATAATACAGGACGTATCCTCACCGGCAGCAGATATTCTATATGATACTGGGCAGGACACGTCCTCACCGGCAGCAGATATTCTCTATATTACTGGCCAGGACACGTCCTCACTGGCAGCAGATATTCTATATAATAATAATACTGGGCAGGACGTATCCTCACCGGCAGCAGATATTCTATACATACGGCTGAGTGTAAAGCCAGGGGTGGTAATATCTATATAACCTGGGGTCTATGCAGGAGGAGGACGTAACCTCTAAGGTGAAGGCTAGAGGAATGTGCCCGCAGCTCCTATTATTTACTCAGCCATTTGCCCCCTCCCCCACTTCCCGGCAGCCTGGGGTGGCCTCATACTTTGCCCATGAGCTGTGTGTCCACACCACCTGTCTGTCTGTGTCTCAGCAGAATGTGACTAGCTGTTTACTTAGACCTCCTGTGTCCTGGCCTGGGGGGGATTCCTCCAGTATATGGTCCATACATGTCCTGGGGTCTGGGCCAACACGTCTTTGACCAGAGAACACATTATTCATGCTGACAGTCCACCATGACACATGAGCACCATATAATATATAGAGCAGCCGTAACATATAGTATGGCACAGGAGCTTACACTGGAGGTGCGAGGTTAGCCGGGCCTTCACAATGTACTGGGCCTTGCTCCATGTTCCAGATGGAGGTGCTGGGGGCTGCATCTCCTCACCCGTATGGCAGTAACAGATGAATAGCTGTTCCTGTAGTATAAGGTGTGTGATGTCATCCAGGGGCGGGGTTGTGACTACCTCTCTATACTGAGTTAGTGTGGGAAAAGGTTGTGTGCTCGTGAGCTCCCTCTGGGGGGTGGGCATGGCTTCAGATCCTGGAGGAGGTTGAGAGGACCTGGGTTGAGTTCTCTGGGAAAGGCCCTGGTCTAGATCTGGGCCTCCATCCTGATGCTGGAGAAGGTCCATCTAGTGGAGGTCAGCCTGGGATTGTGGATTAGGAGATGGCGGCTGTCTCTGCCGTAAGTACTAAAGTTACTAATAAAGATATACTTAGGAAGGGGTCAGAGAGAGAGACCGATCCCAAAGAGAGGCAACGATCAGAGAGAGAGAGAGGCACCGATCCCAGAAAGAGAGAGGCACCGATCCCAGAGAGAGAGAGGCACCGATCCCAGAGAGAGAGGCACCGATCCCAGAGAGAGAGGCACCGATCCCAGAGAGGGAGAGGCACCGATCCCAGAGAGAGAGAGAGAGGCAACGATCAGAGAGAGAGAGAGGCACCGATCCCAGAGAGAGAGAGGCACCGATCCCAGAGAGAGAGAGGCACCGATCCCAGAGAGAGAGGCACCGATCCCAGAGAGAGAGAGAGGCACCGATTAGAGAGAGAGAGGCACCGATCAGAGAGAGAGAGGGAGGCACCGATCCCAGAGAGAGAGAGAGAGAGGGAGGCACCGATCCCAGAGAGAGAGAGAGAGAGAGAGGCACCGATCCCAGAGAGAGAGGCACCGATCCCAGAGAGAGAGGCACCGATCCCAGAGAGAGAGGCACCGATCCCAGAGAGAGAGAGAGGCACCGATCCCAGAGAGAGAGAGAGGCACCGATCCCAGAGAGAGAGGCACCGATCCCAGAGAGAGAGGCACCGATCCCAGAGAGAGAGAGGCACCGATCCCAGAGAGAGAGAGGCACCGATCCCAGAGAGAGAGAGAGAGGCACCGATTAGAGAGAGAGAGGCACCGATCAGAGAGAGAGAGGGAGGCACCGATCCCAGAGAGAGAGAGAGAGAGGGAGGCACCGATCCCAGAGAGAGAGGCACCGATCCCAGAGAGAGAGGCACCGATCCCAGAGAGAGAGGCACCGATCCCAGAGAGAGAGAGAGAGGCACCGATCCCAGAGAGAGAGAGGCACCGATCCCAGAGAGAGAGAGGCACCGATCCCAGAGAGAGAGAGGCACCGATCCCAGAGAGAGAGGCACCGATCCCAGAGAGAGAGGCACCGATCCCAGAGAGAGAGGCACCGATCCCAGAGAGAGAGAGAGAGGCACCGATTAGAGAGAGAGAGAGGCACCGATCAGAGAGAGAGAGGGAGGCACCGATCCCAGAGAGAGAGAGAGAGAGAGGGAGGCACTGATCCCAGAGAGAGAGAGAGAGAGGCACCGATCCCAGAGAGAGAGAGAGAGGCACCGATTAGAGAGAGAGAGGCACCGATCAGAGAGAGAGAGGGAGGCACCGATCCCAGAGAGAGAGAGAGAGAGGGAGGCACCGATCCCAGAGAGAGAGGCACCGATCCCAGAGAGAGAGGCACCGATCCCAGAGAGAGAGGCACCGATCCCAGAGAGAGAGAGGCACCGATCCCAGAGAGAGAGAGGCACCGATCCCAGAGAGAGAGAGGCACCGATCCCAGAGAGAGAGAGGCACCGATCCCAGAGAGAGAGAGGCACCGATCCCAGAGAGAGAGAGGCACCGATCCCAGAGAGAGAGGCACCGATCCCAGAGAGAGAGGCACCGATCCCAGAGAGAGAGAGAGAGGCACCGATTAGAGAGAGAGAGAGGCACCGATCAGAGAGAGAGAGGGAGGCACCGATCCCAGAGAGAGAGAGAGAGAGAGGGAGGCACTGATCCCAGAGAGAGAGAGAGGGAGGCACCGATCCCAGAGAGAGAGGGGCACCGATTACTGAGAGAGAGAGAGACAGAGGCACCAATCTCAGAGAGAGAGAGGCACCGATTCCAGAGAGAGAGAGAGAGAGAGGCACCGATCCCAGAGAGAGAGAGAGGGAGGCACCGATCCCAGAGAGAGAGGGACACCGATTACTGAGAGAGAGAGAGAGGCACCAATCTCAGAGAGAGAGAGGCACCGATTCCAGAGAGAGAGAGAGAGAGGCACCGATCCCAGAGAGAGAGGGGCACCGATTACTGAGAGAGAGAGAGACAGAGGCACCAATCTCAGAGAGAGAGAGGCACCGATCCCAGAGAGAGAGAGAGGGAGGCACCGATCCCAGAGAGAGAGGGGCACCGATTACTGAGAGAGAGAGACAGAGGCACCAATCTCAGAGAGAGAGAGAGAGGCACCGATTCCAGAGAGAGAGAGAGAGAGAGGCACCGATCCCAGAGAGAGAGAGAGGGAGGCACCGATCCCAGAGAGAGAGGGGCACCGATTACTGAGAGAGAGAGAGAGGCACCAATCTCAGAGAGAGAGAGGCACCGATTCCAGAGAGAGAGAGAGAGAGGCACCGATCCCAGAGAGAGAGGGGCACCGATTACTGAGAGAGAGAGAGACAGAGGCACCAATCTCAGAGAGAGAGAGAGGCACCGATCCCAGAGAGAGAGAGAGGGAGGCACCGATCCCAGAGAGAGAGGGGCACCGATTACTGAGAGAGAGAGAGAGGCACCAATCTCAGAGAGAGAGAGGCACCGATTCCAGAGAGAGAGAGAGAGAGGCACCGATCCCAGAGAGAGAGGGGCACCGATTACTGAGAGAGAGAGAGACAGAGGCACCAATCTCAGAGAGAGAGAGGCACCGATCCCAGAGAGAGAGAGAGGGAGGCACCGATCCCAGAGAGAGAGGGGCACCGATTACTGAGAGAGAGAGACAGAGGCACCAATCTCAGAGAGAGAGAGAGAGGCACCGATTCCAGAGAGAGAGAGAGAGAGAGGCACCGATCCCAGAGAGAGAGACAGAGGCACCAATCTCAGAGAGAGAGAGAGAGGCACCGATTCCAGAGAGGGGTGGATCCTAGAGAGAGAGAAGGACCTTAAACTGAAGGGGTCTTAGTTGATCCTTAAAGGGGTTATCCAGCGCTACAAAAACATGGCCACTTTTTTCAGAGACAACACGACTCTTGTCTCCAGTTCAGGTGCAGTTTGCAATTAAGCTCCATTCACTTCAATGAAACTGAACAGCAAAACCCCGCCCAAGCTGGAGACAAGAGTGGGGCTGTCTCTGGAACAAAGTGGCCATGTTTTTGTAGCGCTGGATAACCCCTTTAATATACACAGCGATTCTGAGGAAATGCCTGTGAGAGGGCTAAATCAGAACAATGAAGTACGCGCCTTGCAAATCTAGGGAAGTCGTTTCTTGACCAGATAGTCTTTACAGATCTTATGGTTTCCATACTGAACCCAATGAGGAATCTGAGACCTATGATTAAATCCATGGTTTTCCCTAATACCTTGGAAACCAAAAATATTGGGGAGTAAATGTCCCTTTCTTTCTGCAAAGGTGGAACGTCTTCTAAGGCGGAGATGGCCAGAAGATGGAGACTTTCTCTTTCTAGAATGGTCTCACTGGTCCTAGTGTATCTGATGTCAGAAATGTCTGAGGGGGTAGAGGATGTAGGAAAAGAAAGTGTCCGTCTCGGATTATCTGTAACATCCCAGGGTCCTTTACTACATTTTCCCAAGTATTTACAAAGTGTCGGCGATTATCAGCTCTTCCATCTCTGAGGGGACCTGCCCCTATGAAAGAACTTTGGAAATCTGGACGTTTATGGCAAAGATTTGTCTGACAATCTCTCCATAATTTTATCTAATTCAGCGCCATAGAGTCTCCCCAGCTGAAACTCTCAATTACGAAGCTGAAATTTGGACGGGTTCTCCCCAGTCCAGGGTCTCAGCCTTGCGCCCTGCTGTAGACTGTGCCATAGCTCTAGAAGACAGTCTAGTCTGCTGAGATGAAGTATCACACAGAAAATCTATTGCTGGGTTAATTTGATTGAAAGAATCAAGGACCCTGTTCACACCAGCTTCAAGATCGTCTTGAACTCTAGCAAGCCATCTTCTGAGACTCCTGGAGACCTCGTATAAAGAGACGGCTACAGCACCTTGGGCAGAGGCAGATGTATATGCTCTCCTCCTAACCATAGGATCCTTGAGATCAGCTGGTAGGATAGTGCACCTAGATCATTTAGCAATAGCAGTATCTACCTCAGGAGGAACAAGCCAATCCTTAGTCTGAAGTGTTTGAAGGTTCTGACTCAATACAGAAGCCTTATCTTTGACTCATATAGCGACATTTCTTATAGTTGGTTCCTCCTTTTCTTTTGCACGGTCAGACCGGCACAGTGCTCCAGGTACTTTCTTCTAACACAAAGTGCTGGGATGCAGAGGTGAACCCAACGGGAAGCTAGGAGTCTACAGAAGAATGATCGCCATGGAGCGGCCACAGCAAAAGCAATTGGCAGCTTAGAATCCACACTACTAACCCATGGAATGGGAAATGGCGCCAAAACCTAGGGAGACTTGGGCCCCACATGACGTCACTACTGCCCACTGCATCGAATCGACACAACAGAGCTACCCTGTCAGGTCCATAATGCCATAGGAGCGAAGGAAAACAACACTCCAGCTGTGAGAGTGACGGCGAGACGTGGACCATAAAAACCTAAAAACACAGGGCTATGCCAAAATGGCGGCATCTGTGTATGGAGACCAAAAATGCAAGAGCCGGACAAGCACAGGCTGTAACACTGAACCAGCTGAAACGTACGCGGACGCAGGAGCTGACAGGCTGTTAGGGACTCCGGAGACCTGCGCACCAGCCTAGGAAGCACCCACCGCATTCACAGCAACCACCAATCTCGTTCTAGGAAGCAACTTCCCTCCGTGGGCTAAGGGACGTATGGGGGCGGGCCTGGTGCCTCTATATACTCTCAGGGGAGGAGTTATGCTATTGTTTTGTGTATATCATTAAAATATTCCCTCATCCTTTGAGCTCATAAGGGCGATAATACCCCCAATGTGTTGTGCTCCCAATGTTTGCAGAGTAGAGGTATAGGGGATGTCCTACCTCCTTCTGTCATCCCCCTCCCTATTCCACAGGGCAAGTCCAGGTAGCTGCTCGGGTGATCCCTAGATTGTCCGGGCAGCCCATAGCATATAGCAGTGGTCTGCTGGCGCCGCTCCGATTCCGCAGATCGATGGCAGCAGATCATTGCTGTATGAATCGTTTCAACATGTTGAAAAACAAACGACTGCAATGATCAGCTGACATGAACAATGTCGGCTGATCGTTGCCTTCTATTCCACGGGAGGATTATCGGCCGAATACTGACCATAATCGTTCCTTGAAAGAGGGCCTTTACCTAACCCCTCATGCGCCCACATCATCCTGACATCACCCCCTCTTCTCTGCCATTATCATCCATTTATCAACATGGAGCCTCTCGGGCCAGTGGGGTCACACGCCATCCAGTGCCGCTCCTGCTGGTCTCTTCTCTAGGCTCGCCACATTGGGCCTCCACTAGAAGAGCGTTCTTCATTACAATTTGGGGTTCAAAAGCCAAGCAGGCGACTTTGTACAATGTCTGGGTGCTCTGTGGAGAAGGTGGAGACAGCCCGAGGATCTCCTGGAAAACATGGATACAACTATCTACAAAATACCCAGACACAGGATTGAAAAGACAGGCAGGCTGCTTCGTACGGATCGTAACGAAACGCGCTTCACTCATCTCTACTCTCCACCATCTTCCCTTTGATGCCGCCACCTGGAGCGGAGTAGATGGTGCTGGTCCTCAGCACATGGAGGGTTACGTTCTCTGCCGGGAGCCTCTTGGGCCAGTGGGGCCATACGCCATCCAGTGCCCCCCCCCCCCCCCCCCTGCTAGTCACAGTGATTTCTCTGGGCTCGCCTCATTACAGCTGGCCTCTCCACCATCTTCCCTTTGATGCCGCCACCTGGAGCGGAGTAGATGGTGCTGGTCCTCAGCACATGGAGGGTTAAGCTCTCTGCCAGGAGCCTCCTGGGATGGATCTATAAAGTGCTGAGAGGAAGTGGCTCTCTGGTTACATAATGCGGCGCTATTGATCCGGATGTGCCCCTCCCCTAATCCTGTTAGACCCCGAGCACTCTACATCCTTGTCTGCCGTCAGCATCTTCTATTGATTGTAGAACTCTGCCACCCTCTTCAGGAGAGCCATCAGGTGCAGCGCCCCCACTGGTCTGATACCAGTAGTACATGTAGCGTGTTAATGAAGCACATATGTTGGTGTAGAGAGTTGGCGTGTGAGTGCGCTCTGCGTGTGTCATGGGTCGGAGAACTGAATATTGTGGATGTTAGACACACGACTCTCCGGCCCCTCCGGCCCCCCCCGATGCTGTCTCTGGGGAAGGGAAAGTGTTGCCATCTGGTACCGAGACTGTCTGGAATGTGAAGCTCATAGGAGAGAGAGGCGTAAGGGACTGCTTACTATAAACTAGAAAGAGACAGCAGGAAGGAGACCCCAGAAAAGAACAGCTCAGCTCCCTGACAGCTATCTCCCCTGATCCCGCCATATACCGGAACGTTCTGTACCCCTGACAGCTATCTCCCCTGATGCTCCTCCATATACCGGAACGTTCTGTACACCTGACAGCTATCTCCCCCGATCCTCCTCCATATACCGGAACGTTCTGTACCCCTGACAGCTATCTCCCCTGATCCCGCCATATACAGGAACGTTCTGTACCCCTGACAGCTATCTCCCCCGATCCTCCTCCATATACTGAAACGTTCTGTACCCCTGACAGCTATCTCCCCTGATCCTCCTCCATATACTGGAACGTTCTGTACCCCTGACAGCTATCTCCCCTGATCCTCCTCCATATACTGGAACGTTCTGTACCCCTGACAGCTATCTCCCCTGATCCCGCCATATACCGGAACGTTCTGTACCCCTGACAGCTATCTCCCCCGATCCTCCTCCATATACTGAAACGTTCTGTACCCCTGACAGCTATCTCCCCCGATACCGCCATATACCGGAACGTTCTGTACCCCTGACAGCTATCTCCCCTGATCCTCACCGATATACCGGAACGTTCTGTACCCCTGACAGCTATCTCCCCTGATCCCGCCATATACCGGAACGTTCTGTACCCCTGACAGCTATCTCCCCTGATCCCGCCATATACCGGAACGTTCTGTACCCCTGACAGCTATCTCCCCTGATCCCGCCATATACCGGAACGTTCTGTACCCCTGACAGCTATCTCCCCTGATCCTCCTCCATATACTGGAACGTTCTGTACCCCTGACAGCTATCTCCCCTGATCCTCCTCCATATACTGGAACGTTCTGTACCCCTGACAGCTATCTCCCCCGATCCTCCTCCATATACCGGAACGTTCTGTACCCCTGACAGCTATCTCCCCCGATCCTCCTCCATATACTGGAACGTTCTGTACCCCTGACAGCTATCTCCCCTGATCCCGCCATATACCGGAACGTTCTGTACCCCTGACAGCTATCTCCCCTGATCCCGCCATATACCGGAACGTTCTGTACCCCTGACAGCTATCTCCCCTGATCCCGCCATATACCGGAACGTTCTGTACCCCTGACAGCTATCTCCCCTGATCCTCCTCCATATACTGGAACGTTCTGTACCCCTGACAGCTATCTCCCCTGATCCCGCCATATACCGGAACGTTCTGTACCCCTGACAGCTATCTCCCCTGATCCCGCCATATACAGGAACGTTCTGTACCCCTGACAGCTATCTCCCCCGATCCTCAACGATATACAGGAACGTTCTGTACCCCTGACAGCTATCTCCCCTGATCCCGCCATATACCGGAACGTTCTGTACCCCTGACAGCTATCTCCCCCGATCCTCCTCCATATACTGAAACGTTCTGTACCCCTGACAGCTATCTCCCCCGATACCGCCATATACCGGAACGTTCTGTACACCTGACAGCTATCTCCCCTGATCCCGCCATATACCGGAACGTTCTGTACCCCTGACAGCTATCTCCCCTGATCCCGCCATATACCGGAACGTTCTGTACCCCTGACAGCTATCTCCCCTGATCCCGCCATATACCCGAACGTTCTGTACCCCTGACAGCTATCTCCCCCGATCCTCCTCCATATACCGGAACGTTCTGTACCCCTGACAGCTATCTCCCCTGATCCTCACCGATATACAGGAACGTTCTGTACCCCTGACAGCTATCTCCCCTGATCCTCCTCCATATACCGGAACGTTCTGTACCCCTGACAGCTATCTCCCCTGATCCCGCCATATACTGGAACGTTCTGTACCCCTGACAGCTATCTCCCCTGATCCTCCTCCATATACCGGAACGTTCTGTACCCCTGACAGCTATCTCCCCTGATCCCGCCATATACCGTAACGTTCTGTACCCCTGACAGCTATCTCCCCTGATCCCGCCATATACCGGAACGTTCTGTACCCCTGACAGCTATCTCCCCTGATCCCGCCATATACAGGAACGTTCTGTACCCCTGACAGCTATCTCCCCTGATCCTCCTCCATATACTGGAACGTTCTGTACCCCTGACAGCTATCTCCCCCGATCCTCACCGATATACCGGAACGTTCTGTACCCCTGACAGCTATCTCCCCGATCCTCCTCCATATATCGGAACGTTCTGTACCCCTGACAGCTATCTCCCCGATCCTCACCGATATACCGCAACGTTCTGTACCCCTGACAGCTATCTCCCCTGATCCCGCCATATACCGGAACGTTCTGTACCCCTGACAGCTATCTCCCCCGATCCTCCTCCATATACCGGAACGTTCTGTACCCCTGACAGCTATCTCCCCTGATCCTCCTCCATATACTGGAACGTTCTGTACCCCTGACAGCTATCTCCCCCGATACCGCCATATACCGGAACGTTCTGTACCCCTGACAGCTATCTCCCCCGATACCGCCATATACCGGAACGTTCTGTACCCCTGACAGCTATCTCCCCTGATCCTCCTCCATATACCGGAACGTTCTGTACCCCTGACAGCTATCTCCCCCGATCCTCCTCCATATACCGGAACGTTCTGTACACCTGACAGCTATCTCCCCTGATCCCGCCATATACCGGAACGTTCTGTACCCCTGACAGCTATCTCCCCTGATCATCCTCCATATACTGGAACGTTCTGTACCCCTGACAGCTATCTCCCCTGATCCCGCCATATACAGGAACGTTCTGTACCCCTGACAGCTATCTCCCCTGATCCTCCTCCATATACCGGAACGTTCTGTACCCCTGACAGCTATCTCCCCTGATCCTCCTCCATATACCGGAACGTTCTGTACACCTGACAGCTATCTCCCCCGATCCTCCTCCATATACCGGAACGTTCTGTACCCCTGACAGCTATCTCCCCCGATCCTCCTCCATATACCGGAACGTTCTGTACACCTGACAGCTATCTCCCCCGATCCTCCTCCATATACCGGAACGTTCTGTACCCCTGACAGCTATCTCCCCGATCCTCCTCCATATACAGGAACGTTCTGTACCCCTGACAGCTATCTCCCCTGATACCACCATATACCCGAACGTTCTGTACCCCTGACAGCTATCTCCCCCGATCCTCCTCCATATACTGAAACGTTCTGTACACCTGACAGCTATCTCCCCCGATCCTCCTCCATATACCGGAACGTTCTGTACCCCTGACAGCTATCTCCCCTGATCCCGCCATATACAGGAACGTTCTGTACCCCTGACAGCTATCTCCCCTGATCCCGCCATATACCGGAACGTTCTGTACCCCTGACAGCTATCTCCCCTGATCCCGCCATATACCGGAACGTTCTGTACCCCTGACAGCTATCTCCCCTGATCCCGCCATATACCGGAACGTTCTGTACCCCTGACAGCTATCTCCCCTGATCCCGCCATATACCGGAACGTTCTGTACCCCTGACAGCTATCTCCCCCGATCCTCCTCCATATACCGGAACGTTCTGTACCCCTGACAGCTATCTCCCCTGATCCTCCTCCATATACCGGAACGTTCTGTACCCCTGACAGCTATCTCCCCTGATCCTCCTCCATATACAGGAACGTTCTGTACCCCTGACAGCTATCTCCACCGATCCTCCTCCATATACCGGAACGTTCTGTACCCCTGACAGCTATCTCCCCCGATCCTCCTCTATATACAGGAACGTTCTGTACCCCTGACAGCTATCTCCCCTGATCCCGCCATATACCGGAACGTTCTGTACCCCTGACAGCTATCTCCCCTGATCCTCCTCCATATACCGGAACGTTCTGTACCCCTGACAGCTATCTCCCCCGATACCACCATATACCGGAACGTTCTGTACCCCTGACAGCTATCTCCCCGATCCTCCTCCATATACTGGAACGTTCTGTACCCCTGACAGCTATCTCCCCCGATACCGTCATATACCGGAACGTTCTGTACCCCTGACAGCTATCTCCCCCGATCCTCCTCCATATACCGGAACGTTCTGTACCCCTGACAGCTATCTCCCCCGATCCTCCTCCATATACTGGAACGTTCTGTACCCCTGACAGCTATCTCCCCCGATACCGTCATATACCGGAACGTTCTGTACCCCTGACAGCTATCTCCCCCGATCCTCCTCCATATACCGGAACGTTCTGTACCCCTGACAGCTATCTCCCCCGATCCTCCTCCATATACTGGAACGTTCTGTACCCCTGACAGCTATCTCCCCTGATCCTCCTCCATATACAGGAACGTTCTGTACCCCTGACAGCTATCTCCCCTGATCCTCACCGATATACAGGAACGTTCTGTACCCCTGACAGCTTTCACCCCGATCCTCCTCCATATACCGGAAAGTTCTGTACACCTGACAGCTATCTCCCCCGATCCTCCTCCATATACCGGAACGTTCTGTACACCTGACAGCTATCTCCCCCGATCCTCCTCCATATACCGGAACGTTCTGTACCCCTGACAGCTATCTCCCCGATCCTCCTCCATATACAGGAACGTTCTGTACCCCTGACAGCTATCTCCCCTGATACCACCATATACCCGAACGTTCTGTACCCCTGACAGCTATCTCCCCCGATCCTCCTCCATATACCGGAACGTTCTGTACCCCTGACAGCTATCTCCCCCGATCCTCCTCCATATACTGAAACGTTCTGTACACCTGACAGCTATCTCCCCCGATCCTCCTCCATATACCGGAACGTTCTGTACCCCTGACAGCTATCTCCCCTGATCCCGCCATATACAGGAACGTTCTGTACCCCTGACAGCTATCTCCCCTGATCCCGCCATATACCGGAACGTTCTGTACCCCTGACAGCTATCTCCCCTGATCCCGCCATATACCGGAACGTTCTGTACCCCTGACAGCTATCTCCCCTGATCCCGCCATATACCGGAACGTTCTGTACCCCTGACAGCTATCTCCCCTGATCCCGCCATATACCGGAACGTTCTGTACCCCTGACAGCTATCTCCCCCGATCCTCCTCCATATACCGGAACGTTCTGTACCCCTGACAGCTATCTCCCCTGATCCTCCTCCATATACCGGAACGTTCTGTACCCCTGACAGCTATCTCCCCTGATCCTCCTCCATATACAGGAACGTTCTGTACCCCTGACAGCTATCTCCACCGATCCTCCTCCATATACCGGAACGTTCTGTACCCCTGACAGCTATCTCCCCCGATCCTCCTCTATATACAGGAACGTTCTGTACCCCTGACAGCTATCTCCCCTGATCCCGCCATATACCGGAACGTTCTGTACCCCTGACAGCTATCTCCCCTGATCCTCCTCCATATACCGGAACGTTCTGTACCCCTGACAGCTATCTCCCCCGATACCACCATATACCGGAACGTTCTGTACCCCTGACAGCTATCTCCCCGATCCTCCTCCATATACTGGAACGTTCTGTACCCCTGACAGCTATCTCCCCCGATACCGTCATATACCGGAACGTTCTGTACCCCTGACAGCTATCTCCCCCGATCCTCCTCCATATACCGGAACGTTCTGTACCCCTGACAGCTATCTCCCCCGATCCTCCTCCATATACTGGAACGTTCTGTACCCCTGACAGCTATCTCCCCCGATACCGTCATATACCGGAACGTTCTGTACCCCTGACAGCTATCTCCCCCGATCCTCCTCCATATACCGGAACGTTCTGTACCCCTGACAGCTATCTCCCCCGATCCTCCTCCATATACTGGAACGTTCTGTACCCCTGACAGCTATCTCCCCTGATCCTCCTCCATATACAGGAACGTTCTGTACCCCTGACAGCTATCTCCCCTGATCCTCACCGATATACAGGAACGTTCTGTACCCCTGACAGCTTTCACCCCGATCCTCCTCCATATACAGGAACGTTCTGTACACCTGACAGCTATCTCCCCCGATCCTCCTCCATATACCGGAACGTTCTGTACCCCTGACAGCTATCTCCCCCGATCCTCACCGATATACCGGAACGTTCTGTACCCCTGACAGCTATCTCCCCTGATCCCGCCATATACCGGAACGTTCTGTACCCCTGACAGCTATCTCCCCCGATCCTCCTCCATATACCGGAACGTTCTGTACCCCTGACAGCTATCTCCCCCGATCCTCCTCCATATACCGGAACGTTCTGTACCCCTGACAGCTATCTCCCCGATCCTCCTCTATATACCGGAACGTTCTGTACCCCTGACAGCTATCTCCCCCGATCCTCCTCCATATACAGGAACGTTCTGTACCCCTGACAGCTATCTCCCCCGATCCTCCTCCATATACCGGAACGTTCTGTACCCCTGACAGCTATCTCCCCCGATCCTCCTCCATATACCGCAACGTTCTGTACCCCTGACGGCTATCTCCCCCAATACCGTCATATACCGGAACGTTCTGTACCCCTGACAGCTATCTCCCCCGATCCTCCTCCATATACCGGAACGTTCTGTACCCCTGACAGCTATCTCCCCTGGGGTGGGCTCTGAGCAGGGGCCCTATAACCTCTGGGAACCCACTACCTCCCCTGTGCTCCCACCTGGCTGGGGTGGGCTCTGTGCAGGGGCCCTATAACCTCCGGGACCCCACTACCTCCCCTGTGCTCCCACCTGACTGGGGTGGGCTCTGTGCAGGGGCCCTATAACCTCCGGGACCCCACTACCTCCCCTGTGCTCCCACCTGGCTGGGGTGGGCTCTGTGCAGGGGCCCTATAACCTCCGGGACCCCACTACCTCCCCTGTGCTCCCACCTGACTGGGGTGGGCTCTGTGCAGGGGCCCTATAACCTCTGGGACCCCACTACCTCCCCTGTGCTCCCACCTGACTGGGGTGGGCTCTGTGCAGGGGCCCTATAACCTCCGGGACCCCACTACCTCCCCTGTGCTCCCACCTGTGCAGGGGCCCTATAACCTCCGGGACCCCACTACCTCCCCTGTGCTCCCACCTGACTGGGGTGGGCTCTGTGCAGGGGCCCTATAACCTCCGGGACCCCACTACCTCCCCTGTGCTCCCACCTGGCTGGGGTGGGCTCTGTGCAGGGGCCCTATAACCTCCGGGACCCCACTACCTCCCCTGTGCTCCCACCTGTGCAGGGGCCCTATAACCTCCGGGACCCCACTACCTCCCCTGTGCTCCCACCTGACTGGGGTGGGCTCTGAGCAGGGGCCCTATAACCTCCGGGACCCCACTACCTCCCCTGTGCTCCCACCTGTGCCGGGTCCCTATAACCTTCTGTTGTCTTCTTCTGCAGTAATCTACATCTGCGGCCCCCTGGAGATGCTCCACATGATCATGCTGCAGGCCCACAAGGAGAAGTTAACCAATGGTGACTATGTCTTCTTCTACGTGGACGTGTTTGGTGAAAGTTTACGTTCAGATGGGAGCAGAGACGCCTACAAACCCTGGCAAAGTAACCAGACCCATGAGGAGGAACTGAAAGAGGCCTTCAAGGTAACCCCGATACACCACATATGAGGGGGCTCCCCCAACACAGGACCTCAAGGGAGAATATTAGCTTCCAGGTTATGCCCTAACGGCCATCACTGACACAACAGTGACATCACACACTGACATCACACACACACACACTGACACCATACTGACATCACACACACACACACACACACACACACACACACACTGACACCATACTGACATCACACACACACACACTGACATCACACACACACTGACACCATACTGACATCACACACACACACACACTGACACCATACTGACATCACACACACATAAGCCGTACAGTGTCCTCCAGTCTCCCCCGCCGTCGTACAGTGTCCTCCAGACTCCCCCGCCGCCGTACAGTGTCCTCCAGACTCCCCCGCCGTCGTACAGTGTCCTCCAGACTCCCCCGCCGTCGTACAGTGTCCTCCAGACTCCCCCGCCGCCGTACAGTGTCCTCCAGACTCCCCCGCCATCGTACAGTGTCCTCCAGACTCCCCCGCCGCCGTACAGTGTCCTCCAGACTCCCCCGCCGCCGTACAGTGTCCTCCAGATGCCAGTGACCCTGATATCTGATGACAGGGAGGAGATGGGGCGACATGAGCGGGAGACTCCTGATATTACATCTAGTAACCACAGTCTTATGGCTGCCCAGTACTGCCCCCAGTAACTCCCCTCGGTGCTATCACCCAGACCCCAAAGGCCTTTGATTTTCATGGTCCGTCAGTGACTGTGCAGCTCCAGCATTGGTCACTCCGCGGTCGGTTATAAGTGGTCACCAGAAAGTAGGGTTCAGGTCAGGGGTCAGTGACGTGATGACTGTTCCGCTCCAGCATTGGACACTCCATGGTCGGTTATAAGTGGTCACCAGTACATAGGGCTCGGGTCAGGGCTCAGTGACATGTGATGACTGTTCCGCTCCAGCATTGGACACTCCATGGTCGGTTATAAGTGGTCACCAGTACGTAGGGTTCGGTTCAGGCGTCAGTGACATGTGATGACTGTACCGCTCTGGCATTGGACACTCCATGGTCGGTTATAAGTGGTCACCAGTACGTAGGGTTCAGGTCAGGGGTCAGTGACATGTGATGACTGTGCCGCTCCAGCATTGGACACTCCATGGTCGGTTATAAGTGGTCACCAGTACATAGGGCTCGGGTCAGGGGTCAGTGACATGTGATGACTTTGCCGCTCCAGCATTGGTCACTACATGGTCAGTTAAAAGTGGTTACCAGTACATAGGGTTTGGGTCAGGGGTCAGTGGCAGGTGATGACTGTGCCGCTCCAGCATTGGACACTCCATGGTCGGTTATAAGTGGTCACCAGTACATAGGGCTCGGGTCAGGGGTCAGTGACGTGATGACTGTTCTGCTCCAGCATTGGACACTCCATGGTCGGTTATAAGTGGTCACCAGTACGTAGGGTTCGGGTCAGGCGTCAGTGACATGTGATGACTGTACCGCTCTGGCATTGGACACTCCATGGTCGGTTATAAGTGGTCACCAGTACGTAGGGTTCAGGTCAGGGGTCAGTGACATGTGATGACTGTGCCGCTCCAGCATTGGACACTCCATGGTCGGTTATAAGTGGTCACCAGTACATAGGGCTCGGGTCAGGGGTCAGTGACATGTGATGACTTTGCCGCTCCAGCATTGGTCACTACATGGTCAGTTAAAAGTGGTTACCAGTACATAGGGTTTGGGTCAGGGGTCAGTGGCAGGTGATGACTGCCGCTCTGGCATTGGTCACTCCATGGTCGGTTATAAGTGGTCACCAGTACGTAGGGCTCGGGTCAGTAACATGTGATGACTATGCCGCTCTGGCATTGGACACTCAATGGTCGGTTATAAGTGGTCACCAGTACATAGGGCTCGGGTCAGGGGTCAGTGACAGGTGATGACTGTGCCGCTCCAGCATTGGTCACGTCATTGTCAATGATAAGTGGTCAACAGTACATAGGGTTTGGGTCAGGGGTCAGTGAAATGTGATCACTGCCGCTCCAGCATTGGTCACTCCATGATTGGTTACCAGGGTTGGGATGAATGATCAGAGAGGTGATGACTCTTTGCCACTCTGGCACTGGTCACTCCATTCCTAAGGCCCTCTTACATTAGCCGAGCGTTCCTAGGGCCACTCATTCACTCGATAATCAGGCAGTGTTAGGGTATGTGGACACTACGGAAATCACGCCTAAATCTTGCCACAGATTCAGTCGGTTGCCCTCACCCCCCCCCCCCCCCACCCGGCACACTCTCGCTTCACGCTCTGCCTGTCCCATGGACTCCATGGTCAGGCGGATTCTGCCGTCCACCTGAAGAAGGAACGATGGAGCGATGGAATCCATGGAGAGTTTTACTCGTGAATTCCATAGTGCGCACATGCCCTAAATGGTTAGAGATCACCTGATTTGATCTCTTGTGGTTTGTTGAATCATTGTGATCGGCTGCACATGTAAACACAGGGGATATGTTTTAATGGCCACACGATTAATCGCGTTTAAAGGTTCTACCTGCAAGCGTCAATGTGGCCAATTGGGCAAATAAAAGGGCCCTTAACTTGTCTTTATTCATTGGTGTACACCTTCCCGCCACTATTGTCACAGCCCCGCCCTCCATATGTCTGTTTCTTTCCCTCAGACTGTCCTGGTGATCTCCTACCATGAGCCTCAGACCCCGGAATACTTGGCCTTCCAGAAGAACCTGATCCACCGATGTAAAGAAGAGTTCAAGGTGGAGCTAAACTATTCTCTGGTAGGTGCCCACTCTAAGCTGTGCGCCCACCACGTAGGTAACATATAAACAATGTGCGTTCTGTTCCTATCACAGCAGATCCCTGTTACCTATCAAAATTGATCATAGCAGCTCACCTGTTACCTGTATCGACCAAAATACAGTAGATCCTGTTACCTGTAGCGACCACCCACAGCAGATCCCTTTACCTGTAGAAACCGCGTACAGCAGATCCCGTTACCTGTAGGGGCCGACCACAGCAGATCCCGTTACCTGTAGAGGCCGACCACAGTATACCCCATTACCTGTAACGGTCGACCACAGCAGATCCCGTTACCTGTAGAAAACGCCCACAGCAGACCCCATTACCTGTAGCGGTCGACCACAGCAGATCCGGTTACCTGTAACGGTCGACCACAGCAGATCCCGTTACCTGTAACGGTCGACCACAGCAGATCCCATTACCTGTAACGGCCAACCACAGCAGATCCCATTACCTGTAACGGCCAACCACAGCAGATCCCATTACCTGTAACGGCCAACCACAGCAGATCCCATTACCTGTAACGGCCAACCACAGCAGATCCCATTACCTGTAACGGGCCAACCACAGCAGATCCCATTACCTGTAGTGACAGAACACAGCAAATCCCATTACTTATGACATTGCAGTGACCTATAATGGCCAACTCTCTGCAGATGAATCTTATTGCCGGATGCTTCTATGATGGCGTGCTCCTCTATGCCCTGGCTCTGAATGAGACGTTACAAGAAGGGGGATCACCAAAGGATGGAATCCGGATTGTGCAAAAGATCCAGGAGCGAAGCATGCGTGGTGAGCGGGGAATTTGTGCAGAATGGTGGACCTATTTAGTAAGGATGCTGGGAATAATACCTGTTCCTCCAAAGTTACTGTCCCAGTTCTTCTCCCCCGTAGGTATCACAGGTACTGTCAGCATGGACAAGAGCAATGACCGCAACACAGACTTTGACCTCTGGACAATGGCCGACCAAAACAGTGGCCACTTCCAGGTAGGATTGTCCCACAACATATGTGTAACACCACGAAGGTCCCACAACATACGTGTACCACCCCAAAAATGATTGGATTTCACACATTTACCACCTTGAAAGCAAGAGAGATTACCTTAAAATAAAGGGCTAACAAGGGGTAAATACATCTCCATAACATCTACATCTCCTCCATAACATCTACATCTCCTCCATAACATCTACATCTCCTCCATAACATCTACATCTCCTCCATAACATCTACATCTACATCTCCTCCATAACATCTACATCTACATCTCCTCCATAACACCTACAGCTCCTCCATAACATCTACATCTACATCTCCTCCATAACATCTACAGCTCCTCCACAACATCTACATCTACATCTCCTCCATAACATCTACATCTCCTCCATAACATCTACATCTCCTCCATAACATCTACATCTACATCTCCTCCATAACATCTACATCTACAGCTCCTCCATAACATCTCCAGCTCCTCCATAACATCTACATCTCCTCCATAACATCTACATCTCCTCCATAACATCTACACCTCCTCCATAACATCTACATCTCCTCCATAACATCTACAGCTCCTCCATAACATCTACAGCTCCTCCATAACATCTACATCTGCATCGCCTCCATAACATCTACAGCTCCTCCATAACATCTACAGCTCCTCCATAACATCTACATCTACATCTCCTCCATAAAATCTACATCTGCATCTCCTCCATAAAATCTACATCTGCATCTCCTCCATAACATCTACATCTCCTCCATAACATCTACATCTCCTCCATAACATCTACATCTCCTCCATAACATCTACATCTACATCTACATCTCCTCCATAACCTCTACATCTCCTCCATAACATCTACACCTCCTCCATAACATCTACATCTTCTCCATAACCTCTACATCTCCTCCATAACATCTACATCTACAGCTCCTCCATAACATCTACATCTACAGCTCCTCCATAACATCTACAGCTCCTCCATAACATCTACATCTCCTCCATAACATCTACATCTCCTCCATAACATCTACATCTCCTCCATAACATCTACATCTCCTCCATAACATCTACATCTCCTCCATAACATCTACATCTACAGCTCCTCCATAACATCTACATCTCCTCCATAACATCTACATCTCCTCCATAACATCTACATCTCCTCCATAACATCTACATCTCCTCCATAACATCTACATCTCCTCCATAACATCTACAGCTCCTCCATAACATCTACAGCTCCTCCATAACATCTACATCTGCATCGCCTCCATAACATCTACAGCTCCTCCATAACATCTACATCTCCTCCATAACATCTACATCTCCTCCATAACATCTACATCTCCTCCATAACATCTACATCTCCTCCATAACATCTACATCTCCTCCATAACATCTACATCTACAGCTCCTCCATAACATCTACATCTCCTCCATAACATCTACATCTCCTCCATAACATCTACATCTCCTCCATAACATCTACATCTCCTCCATAACATCTACATCTCCTCCATAACATCTACAGCTCCTCCATAACATCTACAGCTCCTCCATAACATCTACATCTGCATCGCCTCCATAACATCTACAGCTCCTCCATAACATCTACATCTCCTCCATAACATCTACATCTACATCTCCTCCATAAAATCTACATCTACATCTCCTCCATAACATCTACATCTACAGCTCCTCCATAACATCTACAGCTCCTCCATAACATCTACATCTCCTCCATAACATCTACATCTCCTCCATAACATCTACATCTCCTCCATAACATCTACAGCTCCTCCATAACATCTACATCTGCATCTCCTCCATAACATCTACATCTACAGCTCCTCCATAACATCTACATCTACAGCTCCTCCATAACATCTACATCTCCTCCATAACATCTACATCTCCTCCATAACATCTACATCTCCTCCATAACATCTACATCTCCTCCATAACATCTACAGCTCCTCCATAACATCTACATCTCCTCCATAACATCTACATCTCCTCCATAACATCTACATCTCCTCCATAACATCTACATCTACATCTACATCTCCTCCATAACATCTACATCTAGATCTCCTCCATAACATCTACAGCTCCTCCATAACATCTACATCTAGATCTCCTCCATAACATCTACATCTCCTCCATAACATCTACATCTAGATCTCCTCCATAACATCTACAGCTCCTCCATAACATCTACATCTCCTCCATAACATCTACATCTCCTCCATAACATCTACATCTCTTCCATAACATCTACATCTACATCTCCTCCATAACATCTACAGCTCCTCCATAACATCTACAGCTCCTCCATAACATCTACATCTCCTCCATAACATCTACAGCTTCTCCATAACATCTACATCTACATCTCCTCCATAACATCTACATCTCCTCCATAACATCTACATCTTCTCCATAACATCTACATCTTCTCCATAACATCTACATCTCCTCCATAACATCTACATCTTCTCCATAACATCTACATCTCCTCCATAACATCTACATCTCCTCCATAACATCTACATCTACATCTACATCTCCTCCATAACCTCTACATCTCCTCCATAACATCTACACCTCCTCCATAACATCTACATCTTCTCCATAACCTCTACATCTCCTCCATAACATCTACAGCTCCTCCATAACATCTACATCTCCTCCATAACATCAACAGCTCCTCCATAACATCTACATCTACAACTCCTCCATAACATCTACAGCTCCTCCATAACATCTACATCTCCTCCATAACATCTACATCTCCTTCATAACATCTACATCTCCTCCATAACATCTACAGCTCCTCCATAACATCTACATATACAGCTCCTCCATAACATCTACATCTCCCCCATAACATCTACAGCTCCTCCATAACATCTACATCTACATCTCCTCCATAACATCTACATCTACATCTCCTCCATAACATCTACATCTACAGCTCCTCCATAACATCTACAGCTCCTCCATAACATCTACATCTCCTCCATAACATCTACATCTACAGCTCCTCCATAACATCTACATCTACATCTCCTCCATAACATCTACAGCTCCTTCATAACATCTACATCTCCTCCATAACATCTACATCTCCTCCATAACATCTACATCTCCTCCATAACATCTACATCTCCTCCATAACATCTACATCTCCTCCATAACATCTACATCTACATCTCCTCCATAACATCTACATCTACATCTCCTCCATAACATCTACAGCTCCTCCATAACATCTCCAGCTCCTCCATAACATCTCCAGCTCCTCCATAACATCTACATCTACATCTCCTCCATAACATCTACATCTACATCTCCTCCATAACATCTACATCTCCTCCATAACATCTACATCTCCTCCATAACATCTACAGCTCCTCCATAACATCTACATCTCCTCCATAACATCTACATCTCCTCCATAACATCTACATCTACATCTCCTCCATAACATCTACATCTCCTCCATAACATCTACATCTCCTCCATAACATCTACAGCTCCTCCATAACATCTACATCTTCTCCATAACATCTACAGCTCCTCCATAACATCTACATCTCCTCCATAACATCTACAGATCCTCCATAACATCTACAGCTCCTCCATAACATCTACATCTGCATCGCCTCCATAACATCTACAGCTCCTCCATAACATCTACAGCTCCTCCATAACATCTACATATACAGGTCCTCCATAACATCTACATCTCCTCCAACACATCTACATCTACAGCTCCTCCATAACATCTACATATACAGCTCCTCCATAACATCTACATCTCCTCCATAACATCTACATCTCCTCCATAACATCTACATCTCCTCCATAACATCTACAGCTCCTCCATAACATCTACAGCTCCTCCATAACATCTACATCTCCTCCATAACACAATGGATCTGTCCTCCTCTAGCAACTGATATTAGATTCTTAGGGCCCTATTACATAAACAGATTATCTGACAGATTTTTTAAGCCAAAGCCAGGAATGGATTTGAAAAGAGGAGAGCTCAGCGCTTGTTTGCTCCTCATTGCCCGCTCGGTTTGGGGGGGGGGGGGGGGGGGGCTGCCTGAGTGATTGAGCGCGTGCCTGGATTGTTCGGGCAGCCCATAGCATACAGCGGCAGTCTGCTGCCTCCTATTCCACGGAGCGACGGCAGCAGATCGCTGCTATATTAGTTGTTTGTCTTTCAACATGTTGAACGACAAACGACTACAACGGTCAGCCGACATCGTTCATGTGTTCTAATCCACAAGACGATTATCGTCTATAACGGCCGATAATCATTCCGTGTACTAGGGCCTTTAGTCTGTTCCTGGCCTGTGAGATAATCTGTCAGATAATCTGCTGGTGTAATAGGGCCCTTAGGGTAGTGCCATCCTAGCATATTTACTGAGTAGATAGGAAGGATCCAGAAATCTATGAGTTAATTCTCCTGGTATTTTCCACATGGTGTTCTCCTGATAAGAGGGCTCCACCATCTCCCCCCTCCTCAGTCATGTGATGTATGTCTGGGATCCCCCGGCTCAACTAATAGTTTATAGCAAAGAGATTACTTTCCCTGAAACTAGAAATTTTTACTTAAGAAATTTAACATGTCATCCCCGGAGCCTCTCCTCCGCTACACCTGTCCCTTAGGACCCTTCTTCCCCCCTCGTGAAGACACCTCTGACCCTTCAGGACCCTTCTGTCTTCTTCTTCCAGTCTCCTCTGTCCCCACCAGATGACTCTATTCCCTTCTCCGATCTCAGTTGTGTCCCTCTTTCACAACCCTTAGTCCTCCCAGACTTCTCTGTGCTTCTCCTCCACACACCTCAACTGTTCCTCTTCCAAAGACTTTTCTCCCCCTCAAAACTCCTCCACCATCCCTCTCCCCAGGCTGCTCTATTATCCCCCTCATCAAGACTCTTCACTGCCCCTTATTTCAGACTCCTCTGTGCCCTATGGCTCCCAGTCACTCTTGTCTCCTTTCCTGTAGGTAGTTAGGCCCATGCTGCTGTAAGCTCCTGTCCACCACTGGTCGGGATATCTAGATGCCTAGTTTAGTGCCCTATGGCTCCCAGTCACTCTTGTCTCCTTTCCTGTAGGGTAGTTAGGCCCATGCTGCTGTAAGCTCCTGTTCCGACACCGGTCGGGATATCTAGATGCCTAGGTTAGTGCCCTATGGCTCCCAGTCACTCTTGTCTCCTTTCCTGTAAGTAATTAGGCCCATGCTGCTGTAAGCTCCTGTCCGACACTGGTCGGGATATCTAGATGCCTAGGTTAGTGCCCTATGGCTCCCAGTCACTCTTGTCTCCTGTCCTGTAAGTAATTAGGCCCATGCTGCTGTAAGCTCCTGTCCGACACTGGTCGGGATATCTAGATGCCTAGTTTAGTGCCCTATGGCTCCCAGTCACTCTTGTCTCCTTTCCTGTAGGTATTTAGGTCCATGCTGCTGTAAGCTCCTGTCCTCCACTGGTCGGGATATCTAGATGCCTAGTTTAGTGCCCTATGGCTCCCAGTCACTCTTGTCTCCTTTCCTGTAGGTATTTAGGTCCATGCTGCTGTAAGCTCCTGTCCTCCACTGGTCGGGATATCTAGATACCTAGTTTAGTGCCCTATGGCTCCGAGTCACTCTTGTCTCCTTTTCTGTAGGTAGCTAGGCCCATGCTGCTGTAAGCTCCTGTCCGACACTGGTGGGGATATCTAGATGCCTAGTTTAGTACCCTATGGCTCCCAGTCACTCTTGTCTCCTTTCCTGTAAGTAATTAGGCCCATGCTGCTGTAAGCTCCTGTCCGACACTGGTCGGGATATCTAGATGCCTAGGTTAGTGCCCTATGGCTCCCAGTCACTCTTGTCTCCTGTCCTGTAAGTAATTAGGCCCATGCTGCTGTAAGCTCCTGTCCGACACTGGTCGGGATATCTAGATGCCTAGTTTAGTGCCCTATGGCTCCCAGTCACTCTTGTCTCCTTTCCTGTAGGTAGTTAGGTCCATGCTGCTGTAAGCTCCTGTCCTCCACTGGTCGGGATATCTAGATACCTAGTTTAGTGCCCTATGGCTCCCAGTCACTCTTGTCTCCTTTCCTGTAGGTAGTTAGGCCCAATCTGCTGTAAGCTCCTTTCCGACACTGGTGGGGATATCTAGATGCCTAGTTTAGTGCCCTATGGCTCCCAGTCACTGTTGTCTCCTTTTCTGTAGGTTGTTGCACATTACGATGGGATAGCAAAGCAAATTAACTGGACAGGCATACCAATCCTGTGGCTCAAAGGCTCCCCCCCCTCAGACAGCCCTCCCTGCGTATTTGATACTGATGACCCCTCATGTGTTAAGAGTAAGTGACCCGCATCTCCCATGTCTCAAAAAAAAAAAATGGAGGCCAGGTCTCGTCTTATTGTTCTTTCTTCTCAGCTCCTCTCTCCACATTAGCCATGGTGGCGCTTGGGGCTGGGCTCACATTGCTGATGTGCGGGATGGCCAGTATCCTTATCATGAGGTAAGTCCATAAGTTGTGAGCAGTGTCTTCCCTACCTGCTCTGGGTTCTAATCTCTAAGAAATGTCTGTAAGTGTGATGGGGGAAGGGTTGGTGGGTAAGGATAGTGACATAGGAGAAGGGTTGGTGGGTAAGGATAGTGACATAGGAGAAGGGTTGGTAGGTAAGGATAGTGACATGGAGAAGGGTTGGTGGGTAAGGATAGTGACATAGGAGAAGGGTTGGTAGGTAAGGATAGTGACATAGGAGAAGGGTCGGTAGGTAAGGATAGTGACATAGGAGAAGGGTTGGTAGGTAAGGATAGTGACACAGGAGAAGGGTTGGTAGGTAAGGATAGTGACATAGGAGAAGGGTTTGTAGGTAAGGATAGTAACATAGGAGAAGGGTTGGTGGGTAAGGATAGTGACATAGGAGAAGGGTTGGTAGGTAAGGATAGTGACATAGGAGAAGGGTTGGTAGGTAAGGATAGTGACATAGGAGAAGGGTTGGTAGGTAAGGATAGTGACATAGGAGAAGGGTTGGTAGGTAAGTATAGTGACATAGAAGAAGGGTTGGTAGGTAAGGATAGTGACATAGGAGAAGGGTTGGTAGGTAAGGATAGTGACATAGGAGAAGGGTTGGTAGGTAAGGATAGTGACATAGGAGAAGGGTTGGTAGGTAAGTATAGTGACATAGGAGAAGGGTTGGTGGGTAAGGATAGTGACATAGGAGAAGGGTTGGTGGGTAAGGATAGTGACATAGGAGAAGGGTTGGTAGGTAAGGATAGTGACATAGGAGAAGGATTGGTAGGTAAGGATAGTGACATAGGAGAAGGATTGGTAGGTAAGGATAGTGACATAGGATAAGGGTTGGTAGGTAAGGATAGTGACATAGGAGAAGGGTTAGTGGGTAAGGATAGTGACATAGGAGAAGGGTTGGTGGGTAAGGATAGTGACATAGGAGACAGGTTTGTAGGTAAGGATAGTGACGAAGGAGAAGGGTTGGTAGGTAAGGATAGTGATATAGGAGAAGGGTTGGTAGGTAAGGATAGTGATATAGGAGAAGGGTTGGTAGGTAAGGATAGTGACATAGGAGAAGGGTTGGTAGGTAAGGATAGTGACATAGGAGAAGGGTCGGTAGGTAAGGATAGTGACATAGGAGAAGGGTTGGTAGGTAAGGATAGTGACATAGGAGAAGGGTTGGTAGGTAAGGATAGTGACATAGGAGAAGGGTTGGTAGGTAAGGATAGTGACATAGGAGAAGGGTTGGTAGGTAAGGTTAGTGACATAGGAGAAGGGTTGGTGAGTAAGGTTAGTGACATAGGAGAAGGGTTGGTAGGTAAGGATAGTGACATAGGAGAAGGGTTGGTAGGTAAGGATAGTGACATAGGAGAAGGGTTGGTGGGTAAGGATAGTGACATAGGAGAAGGGTTGGTAGGTAAGGATAGTGACATAGGAGAAGGGTTGGTAGGTAAGGATAGTGACATAGGAGAAGGGTTGGTGGGTAAGGATAGTGACATAGAAGGGTTGGTAGGTAAGGATAGTGACATAGGAGAAGGGTTGGTAGGTAAGGATAGTGACATAGGAGAAGGGTTGGTAGGTAAGGATAGTGACATAGGAGAAGGGTTGGTGGGTAAGGATAGTGACATAGGAGAAGGGTTGGTAGGTAAGGATAGTGACATAGGAGAAGGTTTGGTAGGTAAGGATAGTGACATAGGAGAAGGGTTGGTAGGTAAGGATAGTGACATAGGAAAAGTTTTGGTAGGTAAGGATAGTGACATAGGAGAAGGGTTGGTAGGTAAGGATAGTGACATAGGAGAAGGTTTGGTGAGTAAGGTTAGTGACATAGGAGAAGGGTTGGTAGGTAAGGATAGTGACATAGGAGAAGGGTTGGTAGGTAAGGATAGTGACATAGGAGAAGGGTTGGTGGGTAAGGATAGTGACATAGGAGAATGGTTGGTGGGTAAGGATAGTGACATAGAAGGGTTGGTAGGTAAGGATAGTGACATAGGAGAAGGGTTGGTAGGTAAGGATAGTGACATAGGAGAAGGGTTGGTAGGTAAGGATAGTGACATAGGAGAAGGGTTGGTGGGTAAGGATAGTGACATAGGAGAAGGGTTGGTAGGTAAGGATAGTGACATAGGAGAATGGTTGGTAGGTAAGGATAGTGACATAGGAAAAGTTTTGGTAGGTAAGGATAGTGACATAGGAGAAGGGTTGGTAGGTAAGGATAGTGACATAGGAGAAGGGTTGGTAGGTAAGGATAGTGACATAGGAGAAGGGTTGGTAGGTAAGTATAGTGACATAGGAGAAGGTGTAAGGATAGTGACATAGGAGAAGGGTTGGTAGGTAAGGATAGTGACATAGGAGAAGGGTTGGTAGGTAAAGATAGTGACATAGGAGAAGGGTTGGTGGGTAAGGATAGTGACATAGGAGAAGGTTTGGTAGGTAAGGATAGTGACATAGGAGAAGGGTTGGTAGGTAAGGATAGTGACATAGGAGAAGGGTTGGTAGGTAAGGATAGTGACATAGGAGAAGGGTTGGTAGGTAAGGATAGTGACATAGGAGAAGGGTTGGTAGGTAAGGATAGTGACATAGGAGAAGGGTTGGTAGGTAAGGATAGTGACATAGGAGGAGGGTTGGTGGGTAAGGATAGTGACATAGGAGAAGGGTTGGTAGGTAAGGATAGTGACATAGGAGAAGGGTTGGTAGGTAAGGATAGTGACATAGGAGAAGGGTTGGTAGGTAAGGATAGTGACATAGGAGAAGGGTTGGTAGGTAAGGATAGTGACATAGGAGAAGGGTTGGTAGGTAAGGATAGTGACATAGGAGAAGGGTTGGTAGGTAAGGATAGTGACATAGGAGAAGGGTTGGTGGGTAAGTATAGTGACACAGGAGAAGGGTTGGAGAAGGGTTGATGGGTAAGTATAGTGACATAGGAGAAGGGTTGGTAGGTAAGGATAGTGACATAGGGGAAGGGTTGGTAGGTAAGGATAGTGACACAGGAGAAGGGTTGGTGGGTAAGTATAGTGACATAGGAGAAGGGTTGGTAGGTAAGGATAGTGACATAGGAGAAGGGTTGGTAGGTAAGGATAGTGACATAGGAGAAGGGTTGGTAGGTAAGGATAGTGACATAGGAGAAGGGTTGGTGGGTAAGTATAGTGACATAGGAGAAGGGTTGGTAGGTAAGGATAGTGACATAGGGGAAGGGTTGGTGGGTAAGGATAGTGACATAGAAGGGTTGGTAGGTAAGGATAGTGACATAGGAGAAGGGTTGGTAGGTAAGGATAGTGACATAGGAGAAGGGTTGGTAGGTAAGGATAGTGACATAGGAGAAGGGTTGGTAGGTAAGGATAGTGACATAGGAGAAGGGTTGGTAGGTAAGGATAGTGACATAGGAGAAGGGTTGGTAGGTAAGGATAGTGACATAGGAGAAGGGATGGTGGGTAAGGATAGTGACATAGGAGAAGGGTTGGTAGGTAAGGATAGTGACATAGGAGAAGGGTTGGTAGGTAAGGATAGTGACATAGGAGAAGGGTTGGTAGGTAAGGATAGTGACAGGAGAAGGGTTGTTGGGTAAGGTTTGTCTGTTGCTGGTGACACAATAGGGGTGATATTCCTGGAGGGGTGAGTAATATGGGGAATGATTTCTTGTTACTAGATAAGTGGCCCAAACAATGGAAACTGCAACTCAATATTTCCAGATGTAAAATAATGCACTTGGGGAGGAGGAATCCTTTATCCAGCCTCATATTGGCAGTTCGGTGTTAGTGAAGACTTTAGGAAAGAAGGATTTAGGGAGAGGTAATACTCTATTGTGTAACTAAAGGCAGAGCTCTATTTCCTTTTGGAGGTGCCACATCTAGTGGGTGGGATAATGCTGTACAGTGGGAGAAGTCGTCATAATGACATTCGGTGGGTCACTTATCTATCTGTCCACAGGAAGCTGATGCTGGAGAAAGAATTGGCGAGCATGCTGTGGAGGATCCGCTGGGAGGAGCTGCAGTTTGGGAACTCTGAGAAATATCACAAGTGTGCCGGAAGCCGCCTGACCCTGTCACTAGTGAGGGCACCTTATCTTAGCTCCTTCCCCATTCACCAACAATCACCTTACGTATCACCCCATACACCGATTATCACCCTACGTATGTCCCCATTCACCAATTATCACCCCATACACCAATTATCACCCTACGTATCACCCCATACACCAATTATCACCCTACGTATCACCCCATACACCAATTATCACCCTATGTATCACCCCATACACCAATTATCACCCTACGTATCACCCCATACACCGATTATCACCCCATACACCAATTATCACCCTATGTATCACCCCATACACCGATTATCATCCCATACACCAATTATCACCCTATGTATCACCCCATACACCAATTATCACCCTATGTATCACCCCATACACCAATTATCACCCTATGTATCACCCCATACACCAATTATCACCCCATACACCAATTATCCCCCTATGTATCACCCCATACACCAATTATCACCCCATACACCAATTATCACCCCATTACACCAATTATCACCCTATGTATCACCCCATACACCAATTATCACCCCATACACCAATTATCCCCCTACGTATCACCCCATACACCAATTATCACCCCATTACACCAATTATCACCCTATGTATCACCCCATACACCAATTATCACCCCATACACCAATTATCCCCCTACGTATCATCCCATACACCAATTATCACCCTACGTATCATCCCATACACCAATTATCACCCTACGTATCACCCCATTCACCAATTATCACCCCATACACCAATTATCACCCTACGTATCACCCCATACACCAATTATCATCCTACGTATCACCCTATACACCAGTTATCACCCTACGTATCACCCTATACACCAATTATCACCCTACATATCTCCCCATTCACCAATTATCACCCCATACACCAATTATCCCCCTACGTATCACCCCATACACCAATTATCACCCTACGTATCACCCCATATACCAATTATCACCCTATGTATCACCCCATACACCGATTATCACCCCATACACCAATTATCCCCCTATGTATCACCCCATACACCAATTATCACCCTACATATCTCCCCATTCACCAATTATCACCCCATACACCAATTATCCCCCTACGTATAACCCCATACACCAATTATCACCCTACATATCTCCCCATTCACCAATTATCACCCCATACACCAATTATCCCCCTACGTATCACCCCCATACACCAATTATCATCCCATACACCAATTATCACCCTATGTATCACCCCATGCACTAAATATGACCCTTCATATCACCCCATACACCAATTATCACCCTATGTATCACCCCATGCACTAAATATGACCCTTCATATCACCCCATACACCAATTATCACCCTACGTATCACCCTATACACCAATTATCACCCTACGTATCTCCCCATACACCAATTATCACCCCATACACCAATTATCACCCTACGTATCACCCCATACACCAATTATCACCCTACGTATCTCCCCATTCACCAATTATCACCCCATACACCAATTATCACCCTACGTATCACCCCATACACCAATTATCACCCTATATATAACCCCATACACTAATTATCACCCTAGTTATTACCCCATACACCAATTAACGCCCTAGTTATTACTGTGTTGTTCTGGTTACACGGCTGGGATTCTAGAAAATTGTTACTCCTGGAGAATTATCAGAACAGAAAATTTCCCCTAAAATATAACTTTTAGGGTGGATTCATGCGTACCATATGCTGCAAGTTTGTCAGTGAAATCCACTGTGATACTGATTTCTACTTAAGTCTATGGCATCCATTCTTGCGGTGGATTTTCATTCCACTCCGAAGATATAGAGCCAATAATAGACTATGCCTACCTGTCACTTCCCCCCCCCCCCCCCCCCCCCGCGCTTCTCCGGGTTCAGCGCCAATGGGCGCCTACTGCAGCCAGAAACAACAGCCTACATATTGATCCCTATTCTGTGTTCAGGGGGGAAGAAGAATCAGGTTAAGATGGTGTTGGATGGCCAGACATGCTATGCGATTACACAGGGAGATATCTGCCCCATTTTGCAATTAATCGCTCTGTGGAAGGTTCTTGAGAGTGAGACCTGGACACAGAATGGTCTTAGGGTGAGATCAGGACCCAGAAATAACACCAACAGTCTCTATATAGATCACTACTCTGTGTGCTAGGGGTGTACGATAATCGCCTTAGGGTGAGACCTGGACATAGAATAGTCATCCATATAGAAACCTTGTTTCTGGGTCTAGGTACCACTCTAAGACAAGTCTCATATGGCGACAAAACACAGAATAGTGATCCTTGTGGAGACTGTTGTTGTTTGTGTCTTAAGGGTTTACGAGACTTGTTTCTGTGTCCTAAGGGTCTACAAGACTTGTTTCTGTGTCCTAAGTGTCTACGAGACTTGTTTCTGTGTCCTAAGGGTCTACAAGACTTGTTGTTTCTGTGTCCTAAGGGTCTACAAGACTTGTTGTTTCTGTGTCCTAAGGGTCTACAAGACTTACTGTTTCTGTGTCCTAAGGGTCTACGAGACTTACTGTTTCTGTGTCCTAAGGGTCTACGAGACTTACTGTTTCTGTGTCCTAAGGGTCTATAAGACTTACTGTTTCTGTGTCCTAAGGGTCTACGAGACTTACTGTTTCTGTGTCCTAAGGGTGTACGAGACTTGTTTCTGTGTCCTAAGGGTCTACAAGACTTGTTTCTGTGTCTTAAGGGTCTACAAGACTTGTTTCTGTGTCCTAAGGGTCTACAAGACTTGTTTCTGTGTCCTAAGGGTCTACGAGACTTGTTTCTGTGTCCTAAGGGTGTACGAGACTTGTTTCTATGTCCTAAGGGTGTACGAGACTTGTTGTTTCTGTGTCCTAAGGGTCTACGAGACTTGTTGTTTCTGTGTCCTGAGGGTCTACGAGACTTGTTGTTTCTGTGTCCTGAGGGTCTACGAGACTTGTTGTTTCTGTGTCCTGAGGGTCTACGAGACTTGTTGTTTCTGTGTCCTAAGGGTCTATAAGACTTACTGTTTCTGTGTCCTAAGGGTCTACGAGACTTGTATCTGTGTCCTAAGGGTCTATAAGACTTACTGTTTCTGTGTCCTAAGGGTCTACAAGACTTGTATCTGTGTCCTAAGGGTCTACAAGACTTGTTGTTTCTGTGTCCTAAGGGTCTACGAGACTTGTTGTTTCTGTGTCCTAAGGGTGTACGAGACTTGTTGTTTCTGTGTCCTAAGGGTGTACGAGACTTGTTGTTTCTGTGTGCTAAGGGTCTATAAGACTTACTGTTTCTGTGTCCTAAGGGTCTACAAGACTTGTTGTTTCTGTGTCCTAAGGGTCTATAAGACTTACTGTTTCTGTGTCCTAAGGGTCTATAAGACTTACTGTTTCTGTGTCCTAAGGGTGTACGAGACTTGTTGTTTCTATGTCCTAAGGGTCTACGAGACTCGTCTTAGGATGAGGCCAGAACCCAGAAACAACATCAGTCTCTCTATGACTCACTATTCCGTGTTCAAGGGGTGAACGAGAATCATTCTCTAAGGGATGAAACTATGGCCCATCCATTCTGAGAGCCCAGAACTAAGAGCTGCTTTACACGGCAGGACGATCACCAAGTAATTGGCACTCGTCTATAAAGTCTTTAGAAGGCTCCAATAATTATAGGACTGGGCCACATGCACTGGACCATCTGTACAGCTCGGTAACGTCATGATACTCTTCCCCATGTTCCCGTTTACACTAATGACCCTGAAGACCTTAATGCCCGTACAAAAGATGCGACCAGCTGACAAATGGGCGATTTCTCGTTTGTTGGCCAATTGCTCCCTGGTTCAGTCTGATATGAGGAGAAAAAAACAAAAATGGAGGACAAGGCACTACTATATCAGTAGAGTGGGGTGCTCAACCCAATATGACATGAAGAAAACCATATAGATCAACAAACAAAGGAAAAGCCATGTCACACATACAGGGGTGGCACATCCCCAAAGAAAATGATGAAATAAATTGTATGTGAAAATGAAAAAATGATACAGATTTTATTAGTACACAAAAACTACAAAGTGCAAGACATACATGATCAAATCAATTAAACCCACAACATACATGATATGAAGAGAGGTAACACTATAACAAGCTCCATGCCACAAAGGGGGATAAACTGCAAGACGTTAGAAGCAAGATGAGGGGTCCTATGCCCCCTCCATGTCGAGACGCCAGCCTCGCCTTGTGTGTGACTGTCTTGCTTTGTCCTAGAGAGGCTCCAGTTATGGTTCCCTGATGACGGCTCACGGAAAATACCAAATCTTTGCCAACACTGGACACTTCAAGGTGATCACTCTCACAAGTCACTGTAATCTCTCTAGACTTCTCCACCTCTCTCCCTATCATTTCTGGCTTTGACTGTCTCTTCAATCACCTTTTGATTCTCTCTTTTCTTCCCTGACTGCTCTCTCTTTTGTCCTATCTCTTGCTCTGGCCATACACATGTGATAAGTGTCAGGCCAACCATCTGTATTGGGGGATCAGCTGAGAGTTATAGAAGTGTACAGGTCGCTTTAGTCTATGCGGTCTCCACCCTATAGAGCCCATCTCACTGTCTCTTTTGCCCTTCTCTTTCAGGGTAATGTGGTTGCCGTTAAGCATGTGAATAAGAAGCGCATAGAACTGACAAGGCAGGTCCTGTTTGAGCTCAAACATGTAAGTATGACGCTGTGATAATGATTCCTGGTGACACAGAATTGTTTGGAGAATGATCCTCAATATCGGGAATATACAGTATGCAAAAAACAAAAGGATGGACGGCACTGCGCTGGTCAGAATAGCTTCAAGCTGGTGGGTGCACGTCCCAACAGAAGTCGATCCCCGGCTTCACTGGATATCCAAATATAGGCAAGAGGACGGCACTCCAATCGTATGAAAGTGATGGTTTATTCACCCAATCACGTACAGCGACGTTTCCACTCTAACCTGAGTCTTTTTCAAGCACGTACATAGTGGAATCCCAGTGATATTTATATGAGGGGGTGCACCCCCAAGGTGTGTCTCTCAATAAGTGACATCATAACATCAATAAAGAACACTATGAGTTGTTGTGTAACACTATACCGATGAGCGCTTAAGCACAATTGTGTTCTTTATTGATGTTATGATGTCACTTATTGAGAGACACACCTTGGGGGTGCACCCCTTCATATAAATATCACTGGGATTCCACTATGTACTTGAGTGGAAACGTCGCTGTACGTGATTGGGTGAATAAACCATCACTTTCATACGATTGGAGTGCCGTCCTCTTGTCTATATTAGGAATATACAGTAGATGTGGCTCTGAATGTCAATCAGCTGCTCCTAAAGCCAGGAGAAAAGGTGATGTACTTAGAGGTGTGATGGTTATATAACATTGCTGCTATGTAAAGCTCAGTATACTGCTCAGTTCTGGGAGAATGATGGAGCTAAAGACGGTACAAATAAGAGTGGATGAACCCATAGGAGGACGGAGCATCTTATCGTTGGGAAAAACAACTAGTGACCGGGCCATAAGGACCCAAGGAAGGACAATCGGAGACTGAGGACAGGGTAAATGGGGGCCAATGGAGAACGGCTGTGGATCAGGGTCATGGGGGGTGCCAAGGGAGGACAACCAGGGACAGGGTTATAGGACCTAAGGTAACTGGGGATAAGAGGACCCAAGGAAGGACATGTAGGCATAGTATTGTGGGAGCCCAAGAAAGTACAACCAGGGATCAGAGACTGGGTCATTTATAGGTGGTAAAAGCTAGCCCGCCTGGTCCAACCCCACAGAAGAGCTGCTGTACGCCAAACTTATTATTGGCTATCATAGAAAAAAAGTCAGATTACACAGCACATGGCAGCTTGCTGACGGCAGGTCCCCAAAGTCAGAGGGCCCATGTGACCCCTGTCCACCCCTAGAGTGTCTACAATGGGCAGGTGAGAATCAGAAAAGGTTTATAAAGTCCTAGTTCTATTTTCTTGCCCCCTTTATGCACATGCATTCTCCTCCTCTGGTTGATGGACCTTCTTGATCTTCTTTCACCTATGGACCTCATTTCTGTGGGGCAGAGGATGGGTCCATAACATATCTGGAGCTCTGCTTTAAGGGGCCCTCAGGTTGTAGTAGCCCATGATGTCGTTTCCTTCCCTTGCATTGTACGTGGTCTTTAATTTCTTCTGAACAGATTTTCTCTCTTCTTGTCCACAGATGAGGGACGTGCAGTTCAACCACTTGACTCGGTTCCTTGGTGCGTGCATTGACCCTCCAAACATCTGTATCGTGACCGAGTATTGTCCCCGGGGCAGCTTACAGGTGTGAGAAGAGTTGTGCATATAGGAATGTAGGTGTAGTCCATGTCAGGTGGTCAGCGCCATCTAATAAAGGACCACACGTATAGTAGTGGCCGCTGAGGGGCCTGGAGATTAGGGATGGAGCAGGGGCAAAGTGTTATTACAGAAAGGGTATAACACATCTGGGGAAAAGTACTGATATCAGGGCCGAAAGCGGCCAAAACACACGGAGCAGTCAGAAGGTTCTCTCCATTGTTCATTCATGTAATAATCGTCAGAAATCAGACTGAGAAAGACATAGAAGACATAGAAGACATAGAAGACATAGAGGACATAGAAGTCATAGAAGACATAGAAGACAGAGAAGACATAGAAGACATAGAGGACATAGAGGACATAGAAGACATAGAAGACATAGAGGACATAGAAGACATAGAGGACATAGAGGACATAGAGGACATGGAAGACATAGAAGACATAGAAGACATAGAGGACATAGAGGACATAGAGGACATAGAGGACATAGAAGACATAGAAGACATAGAGGACATAGAGGACATAGAGGACATAGAGGACATAGAGGACATAGAAGACATAGAGGACATAGAAGACATAGAGGACAGAGAAGACAGAGAGGACATAGAAGACATAGAGGACATAGAAGACATAGAAGACAGAGAAGACATAGAAGACATAGAAGACAGAGAAGACATAGAAGACAGAGAAGACATAGAGGACATAGAGGACATAGAGGACATAGAGGACATAGAGGACATAGAAGACATAGAAGACATAGAAGACATAGAGGACATAGAGGACATAGAGGACATAGAGGACATAGAAGACATAGAAGACATAGAGGACATAGAGGACATAGAGGACATAGAGGACATAGAGGACATAGAAGACATAGAGGACATAGAAGACATAGAGGACAGAGAAGACAGAGAGGACATAGAAGACATAGAGGACATAGAAGACATAGAAGACAGAGAAGACATAGAAGACATAGAAGACAGAGAAGACATAGAAGACAGAGAAGACATAGAGGACATAGAGGACATAGAGGACATAGAGGACATAGAAGACATAGAAGACATAGAAGACATAGAAGACATAGAGGACATAGAGGACATGGAGGACATAGAGGACATAGAAGACATAGAGGACAGAGAAGACAGAGAGGACATAGAAGACATAGAGGACATAGAGGACATAGAAGACATAGAAGACAGAGAAGACATAGAAGACAGAGAAGACATAGAAGACATAGAAGACAGAGAAGACATAGAAGACAGAGAAGACATAGAGGACATAGAGGACATAGAGGACATAGAGGACATAGAAGACATAGAAGACATAGAAGACATAGAAGACAGAGAGGACATAGAAGACATAGAGGACATAGAGGACATAGAGGACATAGAGGACATAGAGGACATAGAAGACATAGAGGACATAGAGGACATAGAAGACATAGAGGACATAGAAGACAGAGAGGACATAGAAGACATAGAGGACATAGAGGACATAGAAGACATAGAAGACATAGAGGACATAGAAGACATAGAAGACATAGAGGACATAGAAGACATAGAAGACATAGAAGACATAGAAGACATAGAGGACATAGAGGACATAGAGGACATAGAGGACATAGAAGACATAGAGGACATAGAGGACATAGAGGACATAGAAGACATAGAGGACATAGAAGACATAGAGGACATAGAGGACATAGAGGACATAGAGGACATAGAGGACATAGAGGACATAGAAGACAGAGAAGACATAGAGGACATAGAGGACATAGAAGACATAGAGGACATAGAAGACATAGAAGACATAGAGGACATAGAAGACAGAGAGGACATAGAAGACAGAGAGGACATAGAGGACATAGAAGACATAGAGGACATAGAGGACATAGAAGACAGAGAGGACATAGAGGACATAGAAGACATAGAGGACATAGAGGACATAGAAGACATAGAAGACATAGAAGACATAGAAGACATAGAAGACATAGAGGACATAGAGGACATAGAGGACATAGAGGACATAGAGGACATAGAGGACATAGAGGACATAGAAGACAGAGAGGACATAGAGGACATAGAAGACATAGAAGACATAGAAGACATAGAGGACATAGAGGACATAGAGGACATAGAGGACATAGAGGACATAGAAGACAGAGAGGACATAGAGGACATAGAAGACATAGAAGACATAGAAGACATAGAAGACATAGAAGACATAGAGGACATAGAGGACATAGAGGACATAGAAGTCATAGAGGACATAGAAGACAGAGAGGACATAGAGGACATAGAAGACATAGAAGACATAGAAGACATAGAAGACATAGAGGACATAGAGGACATAGAGGACATAGAAGTCATAGAGGACATAGAAGACAGAGAGGACATAGAAGACATAGAAGACATAGAGGACATAGAGGACATAGAAGACATAGAAGACATAGAGGACATAGAAGACAGAGAGGACATAGAGGACATAGAGGACATAGAGGACATAGAGGACATAGAGGACATAGAAGACATAGAAGACATAGAGGACATAGAAGACATAGAGGACATAGAGGACATAGAGGACATAGAAGACATCATACGGCAGCAGAGCAAGAAAGTTCACCAACGATACTCTGACAAGTCAGTGACCCTATGAGAAGCCTCTCCAGCCATGATGTCACACACAGGTCACCACAGGTCAGTGACCCTATGAGAAGCCTCTCCAGCCATGACGTCACACACAGGTCACCACAGGTCAGTGACCCTATGAGAAGCCTCTCCAGCCATGATGTCACACACAGGTCACCACAGGTCAGTGACCCTATGAGAAGCCTCTCCAGCCATGATGTCACACACAGGTCACCACAGGTCAGTGACCCTATGAGAAGCCTCTCCAGCCATGATGTCACACACAGGTCACCACAGGTCAGTGACCCTATGAGAAGCCTCTCCAGCCATGATGTCACACACAGGTCACCACAGGTCAGTGACCCTATGAGAAGCCTCTCCAGCCATGATGTCACACACAGGTCACCACAGGTCAGTGACCCTATGAGAAGCCTCTCCAGCCATGATGTCACACACAGGTCACCACAGGTCAGTGACCCTATGAGAATAGCCAACAGTTTGCCGAGGGAAAACACTAATGTCAATGACTTGTGAGCTTCGCTGTATAGGGTGGAGAAGAGCATGAGACAAGGACAGGGGGCAGGAAATAGGGAAGCTACAGGGGGCAGGAAATAGGGAAGCTACAGGGGGCAGGAAATAGGGAAGCTACAGGGGGCAGGAAATAGGGAAGCTACAGGGGGCAGGAAATAGGGAAGCTACAGGGGGCAGGAAATAGGGAAGCTACAGGGGGCAGGAAATAGGGAAGCTACAGGGGGCAGGAAATAGGGAAGCTACAGGGGGCAGGAAATAGGGAAGCTACAGGGGGCAGGAAATAGGGAAGCTACAGGGGGCAGGGCATTGGACGGGTACTAGAATCAGCCCATGGGGCAAGTACACAGGCAGTGAGAACAGATGCAGAAGAGGATTATAGGTGAGCAGTAACAACACAGAAGCCATATTTATATTCTCTCTTCCCAGGATATTTTGGAGAATGACAGCATCAACCTGGACTGGATGTTCCGGAACTCCCTGATCAATGACATTGTCAAGGTGAGATCTCCTGTATCCTCTGCACTGCTGCTTCAGGCACAGTCATCAGGAGGGCAAGTACGCACAGCGATCAGGAGGGCAAGTACGCACAGCGATCAGGAGGGCAAGTACGCACAGCGATCAGGAGGGCATATACGCACAGTTATCAGGAGGGCAAGTACGCACAGCGATCAGGAGGGCAAGTACGCACAGCGATCAGGAGGGCATATACACACAGCGATCAGGAGGGCAAGTACACACAGTCATCAGGAGGGCATATACGCACAGTCATCAGGAGGGCAAGTACACACAGTCATCAGGAGGGCATGTACACACAGCGATCAGGAGGGCAAGTACACACAGTCATCAGGAGGGCATGTACACACAGTCATCAGGAGGGCAAGTACACACAGTCATCAGGAGGGCATGTACACACAGTCATCAGGAGGGCATGTACACACAGTCATCAGGAGGGCATGTACGCACAGTCATCAGGAGGGCATGTACACACAGCTATCAGGAGGGCAAGTACGCACAGTGATCAGGAGGGCATATACACACAGCGATCAGGAGGGCATGTACGCACAGTCATCAGGAGGGCAAGTACACACAGTCATCAGGAGGGCATGTACACACAGCGATCAGGAGGGCAAGTACACACAGTCATCAGGAGGGCATGTACACACAGTCATCAGGAGGGCAAGTACACACAGTCATCAGGAGGGCATGTACACACAGTCATCAGGAGGGCATGTACACACAGTCATCAGGAGGGCATGTACGCACAGTCATCAGGAGGGCATGTACGCACAGCTATCAGGAGGGCAAGTACGCACAGTGATCAGGAGGGCATATACACACAGCGATCAGGAGGGCATGTACGCACAGTCATCAGGAGGGCATGTTCACACAGTCATCAGGAGGGCAAGTACACACAGTCATCAGGAGGGCAAGTACGCACAGTGATCAGGAGGGCATATACACACAGCGATCAGGAGGGCATGTACACACAGTCATCAGGAGGGCATATACACACAGCTATCAGGAGGGCATATACACACAGCGATCAGGAGGGCATGTACGCACAGTCATCAGGAGGGCATATACACACAGTCATCAGGAGGGCAAGTACACACAGTCATCAGGAGGGCATATACACACAGTCATCAGGAGGGCATATACGCACAGTCATCAGGAGGGCATATACACACAGCTATCAGGAGGGCATATACACACAGCGATCAGGAGGGCATGTACACACAGTCATCAGGAGGGCATATACACACAGTCATCAGGAGGGCATGTACACACAGTCATCAGGAGGGCATATACGCACAGTCATCAGGAGGGCAAGTACGCACAGCTATCAGGAGGGCAAGTACGCACAGTGATCAGGAGGGCAAGTACGCACAGTGATCAGGAGGGCAAGTACGCACAGTGATCAGGAGGGCATATACACACAGCGATCAGGAGGGCAAGTACGCACAGTGATCAGGAGGGCATGTACGCACAGTCATCAGGAGGGCATATACACACAGTCATCAGGAGGGCATGTACGCACAGCGATCAGGAGGGCATATACACACAGTCATCAGGAGGGCATGTACGCACAGCGATCAGGAGGGCAAGTACGCACAGCCATCAGGAGGGCAAGTACGCACAGTGATCAGGAGGGCATATACACACAGTCATCAGGAGGGCATATACGCACAGCTATCAGGAGGGCAAGTACACACAGCGATCAGGAGGGCAAGTACACAGTCATCAGGAGGGCATATACGCACAGTGATCAGGAGGGCATATACACACAGTCATCAGGAGGGCAAGTACACACAGTCATCAGGAGGGCATATACGCACAGTGATCAGGAGGGCAAGTACGCACGTCATTTGGGGGGGGGGTAAGAATTTAGTTTGCTGATGTCATCTCCAGTTTTTACTTCTACAACAATATTTGTGGATTTCTTTATTCTAAAAACAGGAATTTTTTACCCTGTGAACTACCTTCACCCTGATTGGCTGCTGCAGGAGGTCCTCCCATTTGTAATATTCTCTTTCTCCGGCAGGGGATGTGTTTCCTTCACCGCAGCATCATCGCATGTCATGGGAACCTGAAGTCCTCTAACTGTGTGGTGGACAGCCGCTTTGTGCTGAAGATCACCGACTATGGGCTGGCCAGCTTCCGCTCCACCTGTGACGCTGATGATGTCTATGCCTTGTATGCCAGTGGGTGTGAATGTCCCCTATGTTTACCGTTACACTTTAGTGTATTATAACTTCTCACAAGATTACAAAATGTCTTGACAGATTATATCTGCTGCCCCATCTACAGCCTGTACGCTGAATGTCCCCTTTATTAGAGCCTTCTGTATATCTGAGCAGCCATGTTTCTCTATAGAGATCTGGATCCATCTGACTGGTCATGTTTCTCTATAGAGATCTGGATCCATCAGACCGGCCATGTTTCTCTATAGAGATCTGGATCCATCTGACCGGCCATGTTTCTCTATAGAGATCTGGATCCATCTGAGCAGCCATGTTTCTCTATAGAGATCTGGATCCATCTGACTGGTCATGTTTCCCCACAGAGATCTGTATCCATCTGACCGGCCATGTTTCTATATAGAGATCAGGATCCATCTGACTGGTCATGTTTCCCCACAGAAATCTGGATCCATCTGACCAGCCATGTTTCTCTATAGACATCTGGATCCATCTGACCGGCCATGTTTCCCCACAGAGATCTGGATCCATCTGACCAGCCATGTTTCTCTATAGAGATCTGGATCCATCTGAGCGGCCATGTTTCTCTATAGAGATCTGGATCCATCTGACCGGCCATGTTTCTCTATAGAGATCTGGATCCATCTGAGCAGCCATGTTTCTCTATAGAGATCTGGATCCATCTGACCGGCCGTGTTTCTCTATAGAGATCTGGATCCATCTGAGCGGCCATGTTTCTCTATAGAGATCTGGATCCATCTGTGTGGACATTTTTTTTTTTCCACAGACATGTTTTTTGACCGCTTAGTGATAGAAATTCGAGACTCCAGAGAAGGCAAAAATTGTAATTTTTTCTTTTTTTCTGAATCTGGTCATGTGGTGTTATCTGTAGCCAGAAGTGGGCAGTTTTCTGTTCGGATAGGTTAGTCGGATTGTATTTGCTGCAGTTTCCTTACTTTGCTCCACCTGTTCATCAGAACCATTAATAACACCCTCCTCGGAACACTTTTGGTGATGACTTGTTTCTATCCATAGGATGCCCTCTAGCTGGGAGTTTTTTCTAAATCTCAACATTCTCAGTATATTTACACAGCAACATCAGAAAACCCCAGCGGCTGACCGTGAGCTCTGGCTTCGGCGAGTCTACCCTCAATGACCAGGCTTTGTTACGAGTCGAACACATCACTAGAATGTGGATTCACCCTAAAGCCCCTATTACACGGAGCGACGGGAGGGAGCAAGCGAGTGTATGCTCCAGCGCTGGGGGCTGCGGGTCAGGTCTGCCCAGGTGATCTCTAGATCGTCCGAGCAGCCCATAGGAGATAGTGGAGGTCTGCTGCCGCCACTCCTTTTACACGGAGCCACGGAAGCATACCGCTGCTATCATCATGCATATCGGCTGATCGTTGTCTTCCATTACACGAGGCGATTATCTTCCTAACGGGCAATATCGGCCGATAATGGCTTTGTGTAATAGGGACTTTAGACTGATCCATGATGTTATTCTGTGCTTCGGGGTCACGGGTGTTTAGTCAGCGGAGACAATCCTAACGGCAGTGGGCTGAAATAAAGGGCCATTCAGTTTATATCACATTGTGAATGATAAAATCTTTCTGTAACAAGCTCTGTAGACCTGGCAGCAATATGGGGTTTTTTTCTGTATCCAGAAAAGCTTTGGACGTCTCCTGAACTGCTACGTATGGGGAGACCCCCACCTCAAGGCACTCAGAAGGGCGATGTGTACAGTTTTGGGATCATACTGCAGGAGATTGCACTGCGAAATGGAGCGTTTTACATCCAGGGCATGGACCTTAGCCCAAAGGGTAAGGTCAGGTGCAATCCATGGCTTGCATCAGCATTGTAGCTTTTCTATGTAATGTACATGTGCTGGGAGTCAAGATGGGGTCAACCTTGTTAGCCCATTCTCTCCCAAGCTGCACCCACTATAGATATCTAGCACTGCACTTTCTTTCAGAGATTGTTCAGAAGGTCAGAAATGGACAGCGGCCATACTTCAGGCCAACGGTGGACACCGGCTGTCACAGTGAGGAGCTGGGGATCCTGATGGAAAGGTGCTGGGCCGAGGACCCCCTAGAGAGACCAGACTTCAACCAGATTAAGATCTACATCTGCAAGTTCAACAAGTGAGTTCTTATGGGACACCACCCGGGGTGCTCTCATCCACACCCTATAATGGGGTGACCTATGTTCTCTTGTGTGTTACAGGGAGGGCACAACCAGTATTCTGGATAATTTACTATCTCGCATGGAGCAATATGCAAACAACCTGGAGAAATTAGTGGAGGAGAGGACACAAGCGTATCTGGAGGAGAAGCGCAAAGCAGAAAATCTGCTCTACCAGATCTTGCCACAGTGAGTATCGCCATAGTGCAGCGGGAACCCCCCAAAGCAAATGATGGTCCCCAAAACCTTGTATAGCAAAAAAACACTGAATAGTCCACAAGACAGTACAGAAACATGCACATCCATGACGGGTAACCGGAGAAGAGTCTGGCGTCCATACCAGTAATGTATGCCCTCATGTACCTCGGGGTAACAATCTACATAGATTTATATGCCACAAGGCCAATTTAGCCAGGGACGCCTCACTCGCACCGCCACATATTTTTGTGCACCAGATTTTGAGTCCTCAATTTTCTGATCACGATCCACAAAAAATGTCAGCAGTGCATCTGTAGTGTCAGTCGTATTTTCTGCAGATCTGTAAAAATAGTGGAAAAAAAAGGAGAAATGGTCAAAATCAGGACAATAGCTAAAATTGTGGATCTGCATTTTATTCGGATGTTACGGAGGAAAATTCCTCAGATCCCCCAAAAATAGGAATCCTGTAGACTTCTTGGTGAATAGGATTTTATTTTACATAATAATCAAGAAAAAAAGATACAAACTGGGTCCCGGTGAGAGAAACTCTCAGAACTAGAATCATGGCCACGAGCGAATGAAAACCCCAATATACGAAATTCCATCTGTGATTGTACAGGATTACTATGTGATTGTACAGGATAAATATGTGATTGTACAGGATTACTATGTGATTGTACAGGATTACTATGCGATTGTACAGGATTACTATGTGATTGTACAGGATTACTATGTGATTGTACAGAATTACTATGCGATTGTACAGAATTACTATGCGATTGTACAGGATTACTATGCGATTGTACAGGATTACTATGCGATTGTACAGGACTACTATGTGATTGTACAGGATTACTATGTGATTGTACAGGATTACTATGTGATTGTACAGGATTACTATGTGATTGTACAGGATTACTATGTGATTGTACAGGATTACTATGTGATTGTACAGGATTACTATGCGATTGTACAGAATTACTATGATTGTACAGGATTACTATGCGATTGTACAGGATTACTATGTGATTGTACAGGATTACTATGCGATTGTACAGGATTACTATGCGATTGTACAGGATTACTATGTGATTGTACAGGATTACTATGCGATTGTACAGGACTACTATGCGATTGTACAGGATTACTATGTGATTGTACAGGATTACTATGTGATTGTACAGGATTACTATGTGATTGTACAGAATTACTATGCGATTGTACAGAATTACTATGCGATTGTACAGGATTACTATGCGATTGTACAGGACTACTATGTGATTGTACAGGACTACTATGTGATTGTACAGGATTACTATGTGATTGTACAGGATTACTATGTGATTGTACAGAATTACTATGTGATTGTACAGGATTACTATGCGATTGTACAGGATTACTATGTGATTGTACAGGATTACTATGTGATTGTACAGGATTACTATGTGATTGTACAGGATTACTATGTGATTGTACAGGATTACTATGTGATTGTACAGGATTACTATGTGATTGTACAGGATTACTATGTGATTGTACAGGATTACTATGTGATTGTACAGGATTACTATGCGATTGTACAGAATTACTATGATTGTACAGGATTACTATGCGATTGTACAGGATTACTATGTGATTGTACAGGATTACTATGCGATTGTACAGGATTACTATGCGATTGTACAGGATTACTATGTGATTGTACAGGATTACTATGCGATTGTACAGGACTACTATGCGATTGTACAGGATTACTATGTGATTGTACAGGATTACTATGCGATTGTACAGGATTACTATGCGATTGTACAGGATTACTATGTGATTGTACAGAATTACTATGATTGTACAGGATTACTATGTGATTGTACAGGATTACTATGTGATTGTACAGAATTACTATGCGATTGTACAGAATTACTATGTGATTGTACAGAATTACTATGTGATTGTACAGGATTACTATGTGATTGTACAGGATTACTATGCGATTGTACAGGATTACTATGCGATTGTACAGGATTACTATGTGATTGTACAGGATTACTATGCGATTGTACAGGATTACTATGCGATTGTACAGGATTACTATGTGATTGTACAGGATTACTATGCGATTGTACAGGATTACTATGTGATTGTACAGGATTACTATGTGATTGTACAGGATTACTATGCGATTGTACAGGATTACTATGTGATTGTACAGGATTACTATGTGATTGTACAGGATTACTATGCGATTATACAGAATTACTATGCGATTGTACAGGATTACTATGCGATTGTACAGGATTACTATGTGATTGTACAGGATTACTATGTGATTGTACAGGATTACTATGTGATTGTACAGAATTACTATGTGATTGTACAGGACTACTATGCGATTGTACAGAATTACTATGTGATTGTACAGGACTACTATGTGATTGTACAGGATTACTATGCGATTGTACAGGATTACTATGCGATTGTACAGGATTACTATGTGATTGTACAGAATTACTATGCGATTGTACAGGATTACTATGTGATTGTACAGGATTACTATGTGATTGTACAGAATTACTATGCGATTGTACAGGACTACTATGCGATTGTACAGGATTACTATGTGATTGTACAGGACTACTATGCGATTGTACAGGATTACTATGTGATTGTACAGAATTACTATGCGATTGTACAGGACTACTATGCGATTGTACAGGATTACTATGTGATTGTACAGGATTACTATGTGATTGTACAGGATTACTATGTGATTGTACAGGATTCCATCTGTGATTGTACAGAATTACTATGTGATTGTACAGGATTACTATGTGATTGATTGTACAGGATTACTATGCGATTGTACAGAATTACTATGCGATTGTACAGAATTACTATGTGATTGTACAGGATAACTATGCGATTGTACAGGATTACTATGTGATTGTACAGGATTACTATGCGATTGTACAGAATTACTATGCGATTGTACAGGATTACTATGCGATTGTACAGGATTACTATGCGATTGTACAGGATTACTATGTGATTGTACAGGATTACTATGTGATTGTACAGAATTACTATGCGATTGTACAGGATTACTATGTGATTGTACAGGATTACTATGCGATTGTACAGGATTACTATGCGATTGTACAGAATTACTATGCGATTGTACAGAATTTCTATGTGATTGTACAGAATTTCTATGTGATTGTACAGAATTTCTATGTGATTGTACAGGATTACTATGCGATTGTACAGAATTACTATGCGATTGTACAGGATTACTATGTGATTGTACAGGATTACTATGCGATTGTACAGGACTACTATGTGATTGTACAGGATTACTATGCGATTGTACAGAATTACTATGCGATTGTACAGGATTACTATGTGATTGTACAGGATTACTATGTGATTGTACAGAATTTCTATGTGATTGTACAGGATTACTATGTGATTGTACAGGATTACTATGCGATTGTACAGGATTACTATGTGATTGTACAGGATTACTATGCGATTGTACAGGACTACTATGTGATTGTACAGGATTACTATGCGATTGTACAGAATTACTATGCGATTGTACAGGATTACTATGTGATTGTACAGGATTACTATGTGATTGTACAGAATTTCTATGTGATTGTACAGGCTGTTCTAACTATTCTGTTAAGTATTAGACCAATAATAAATGTACCGAGAATACCGAGAAAAGTAGACGCCAAAAGAAATAGGAGCGAGAGAAGAGAAGAGCGAGAAAAAGGGGAAAGGAAAGGGGGGGGGGGGGAAACCTTCACTCACGCATCTCAACAACCACAAATTGTATGAGCATCATGACCAGTGTTGAGAAATCCCAGAGGTCAGGTCTCCTGAGACGCTAAAAGTATCCCAGGAAAACCGCATTTTAGTAACGTTTTTTATTAAATTATTGTATTATCCCCCAAAAGTTACACAAATCCCCAGTATACACTTATTACGGGAAATGCTTATAAAGTGCTTTTTTCCCTGCACCTACTACTGCGTCAAGGCTTCACTTCCTGGATGCCATGGTGATGTCCCTTCCTGGATAACATGGTGATGTCACTTCCTGGATAACATGGTGACGTCACTTCCTGGATAACATGGTGATGTCACTTCCTGGATAACATGATGACGTCACTTCCTGGATAACATGGTGATGTCACTTCCTGGATAACAGGACGATGTCACTTCCTGGATCACATGGTGATGTCACGACTCCCAGAGCTGTGCGGGCTGTGGCTGCCGGAGAGGATGATGGCAGGGGGATGCTCAGTGTCCCTCCAGTGCCCGGTGTCCCTCAGTGTCCCCCTGCCATCATCCTCTCCAGCAGCCACAGCCCGCACAGCTCTGGGAGTCGTGACATTACCATGTTATCCAGGAAGTGACAGCACCGTGTTATCCAGGAAGTGACATCACCATGTTATACAGGGAGTGACATCACCATGTTATCCAGGAAGTGACATCACCATGTTATCCAGGAAGTGACGTCACCATGTTATCCAGGAAGTGACGTCACCATGTTATCCAGGAAGTGACGTCACCATGTTATCCAGGAAGTGACGTCACCGTGTTACCCAGCAAGTGACGTCACCGTGTTACCCAGCAAGTGACGTCACCGTGTTACCCAGGAAGTGACGTCACCATGTTATCCAGGAAGTGAAGCCTGGATGCTGTAGTAGGTGCAGGGAAAAAAGCACTTTATAAGCATTTCCCGTAATAAGTGTATGTTGGTGATTTGTGTTACTTTTGGGGGACAATACAATAATTTAATAAGAATTTTCGCTGGACTTCTCCTTTAATAGAGACATGGCAATCAGTACAGTCCCCAGCAGAGGGAGAAGAGGTGGACGTCTGTCTGTGCGGAATAGCCTTTCTGGCCGCGGTCCTCTTATATTGTTTGAAGGAGTCTCCTTGAAATGACACGAGAGCTAATGTCATGGACGGCTGAGCTGACGCAGAACATGCCTTATTACAGGAATCCGATAGACTTCTAATGGGGGGTCTATGCCCCTATTATGGTCTAAATAGACACATAGGGGGAGATTCATCAAAGGGTGTAAATTTTAAACTGGTGCAAACTGGCCACAGCAACCAATCACAGCTCAGCGTCCAGCTCTGGTGAAAGAAAAGAGGAGCTGTGATTGGTTGCTGTGGCAAGTTTGCACCAGTCTAAAATTTACACCCTTTGATGAATCTCCCCCAGAGAAAGCAATGGGATAGAACATTTTGTGGATGTGTGAATGAAGCCTAATACCTGTAGGAGCGATGTAGTGCGGTTGGCATCTAGGGTCTTAGGATTTACATGTTCACTTCCATGCACAATACTGGGGGAGGGGGGCCGGGGGGCATGGCGTCTAGGTGACTGAGGGAGGGGGCCAGGGGGCATGGCGTCTAAGTGACTGGGGGCCGGGGGGGCATGGCGTCTAGGTGACTGGGGGAGGGGGGCCGGGGGGGGGCATGGCGTCTAGGTGACTGGGGGAGGGGGGCCGGGGGGGCATGGCGTCTAGGTGACTGGGGGAGGGGGGCCGGGGGGGGGGGAATGGCGTCTAGGTGACTGGGGGAGGGGGGCCGGGGGGGGCATGGCGTCTAGGTGACTGGGCGGGGGGGGCCGGGGGGGCATGGCGTCTAGGTGACTGGGGGAGGGGGGCCGGGGGGGGGCATGGCGTCTAGGTGACTGGGGGAGGGGGGCCGGGGGGGCATGGCGTCTAGGTGACTGGGGGAGGGGGGCCGGGGGGGGGGAATGGCGTCTAGGTGACTGGGGGAGGGGGGCCGGGGGGGGCATGGCGTCTAGGTGACTGGGCGAGGGGGGCCGGGGGGGCATGGCGTCTAGGTGACTGGGGGAGGGGGGCCGGGGGGGGGGCATGGCGTCTAGGTGACTGGGGGAGGGGGGCCGGGGGGGCATGGCGTCTAGGTGACTGGGGGAGGGGGGCCGGGGGGGGCATGGCGTCTAGGTGACTGGGGGAGGGGGGCCGGGGGGGGGCATGGCGTCTAGGTGACTGGGGGAGGGGGCCAGGGGGCATGGCGTCTAAGTGACTGGGGGCCAGGGGGCATGGCGTCTAGGTGACTGGGGGAGGGGGGCCGGGGGGGGCATGGCGTCTAGGTGACTGGGGGAGGGGGGCCGGGGGGGGGCATGGCGTCTAGGTGACTGGGGGAGGGGGCCAGGGGGCATGGCGTCTAGGTGACTGGGGGAGGGGGGCCGGGGGGGCATGGCGTCTAGGTGACTGGGGGAGGGGGGCCGGGGGGGCATGGCGTCTAGGTGACTGGGGGAGGGGGGCCAGGGGGGGCATGGCGTCTAGGTGACTGGGGGAGGGGGGCCGGGGGGCATGGCGTCTAGGTGACTGGGGGAGGGGGGGCATGGCGTCTAGGTGACTGGGGGAGGGAGGGCGGGGGGGCATGGCGTCTAGGTGACTGGGGGAGGGGGGGCGGGGGGGCATGGCGTCTAGGTGACTGGGGGAGGGGGGCCGGGGGGGGCATGGTGTCTAGGTGACTGCGCTGACACTAAGCCTGGGCACACCTCATGGCTATAACGCACCTATTTTTCATGCAGTTCAGTGGCCGAGCAGTTGAAGAGAGGGGAGACGGTCCAGGCCGAAGCCTTTGACAGCGTCACCATCTATTTCAGTGACATTGTGGGGTTCACATCGATGTCTGCAGAGAGCACCCCCATGCAGGTAACACTTACAAACATGTCAGTCTTTAGGCGGTACACCTATGAAACGGATTTTTATAAGCCACTTGTCTCCCCCAGGTGGTCACCTTACTGAATGACCTGTACACATGTTTTGATGCTATAATAGACAACTTTGATGTATATAAGGTAAGAGTGGGCTCGCGAGGCCTGTGCGGGCGTCATGGTGGGCACTATGGACCCTCGGGATGGGGATGGACTTACCTATTATGTTACCTATATTGTTCTGTGGAGCTCGATGTTACGTCAGTCCATCATTATATTCCCTGCTCACCCACAGGTGGAGACCATCGGTGACGCCTACATGGTGGTTTCAGGGTTACCGGTAAGGAATGGGAAGCTGCATGCGCGAGAAATTGCCCGAATGTCACTGGCCCTCCTGGAAACGGTAAAAACCTTCAAGATCCGGCACAGACCGAACACACAGCTCCATCTGCGAATAGGAATCCATACAGGTACTCCGCCAGGTTTCTGGCCTCACCATCCAATCTTTATAAAGTTCTATAAACTCTTGTTGTATTGGGGTGAATTGCTGTGCACACTATGGCCTTAAGCCCCCCAAAACAATATCCTAACCACTATGTGAGGGAGCGATGCCGACCACCTTCTGCAGGTAAGGCCATCCAGAACGGCTCCAATCTGTGGCCACTGAGGAGTTAGAGGCCCCCTTCTCCCATGAGCCTGCTTTCTGTCTCCTTTTTCGGAATGTCTGGCGCCTCTGTACACGGCCCCGTATGAGATGAATCCACCAAGATTCACAGAAAACAGACTCGCAGATTCCTGACGTCAGGTGGCTGCATGACTAACGCCTCAAGGAATCCTGATTGTTCCGTCCTAATATAAAAGCCAATGGCCGCCCGACCCCCCACACCACCAGCACTGGTCCTCTGGGTGGGCCGCCGTACCTGTTTACCAAGGGGGTCAGGAACACTGGATGATCTGCAAATCAATCTTCTCACCAATGGTGTACTGTGAGGTGTCATGTTTCAGGCTTGCTGGGAATGTGTGTGGACATCTGGAGAGATTCAGGCTGCTTGATGGTAATTTATTTGGTACAGTTGCTCTTTCTATTTGCTATGTGCAGGTTCAAAGTGAAGTGAGTATTCATTGTGGAGCTGCAGGTCCAGAGCCCAGTGAGTATTCCATGCTTGTGGAGCTGCAGGTTCAGAGCTCTGTGGGTGCTCCATGCTTGTGGAGCTGTAGGTTCAGAGCCCAGTGAGTGTTCCATGCTTGTGGAGCTGCAGGTTCAGAGCTCTGTGGGTGTTCCATGCTTGTGGAGCTGCAGGTTCAGAGCTCTGTGGGTGTTCCATGCTTGTGAAGCTGCAGGTTCAGAGCTCTGTGAGTGTTCCATGCTTGTGGAGCTCCAGGTCCAGAGCCCAGTGAGTATTCCATGCTTGTGGAGCTGCAGGTCCAGAGCCCAGTGAGTATTCCATGCTTGTGGAGCTGCAGGTCCAGAGCCCAGTGAGTGTTCCATGCTTGTGGAGCTGTAGGTTCAGAGCCCAGTGAGTGTTCCATGCTTGTGGAGCTGCAGGTCCAGAGCCCAGTGAGTGTTCCATGCTTGTGGAGCTGCAGGTCCAGAGCCCAGTGAGTATTCCATGCTTGTGAAGCTGCAGGTCCAGAGCCCAGTGAGTATTCCATGCTTGTGGAGCTGCAGGTCCAGAGCCCAGTGAGTATTCCATGCTTGTGAAGCTGCAGGTCCAGAGCCCAGTGAGTATTCCATGCTTGTGGAGCTGCAGGTTCAGAGCCCAGTGAGTGTTCCATGCTTGTGGAGCTGCAGGTCCAGAGCCCAGTGAGTGTTCCATGCTTGTGAAGCTGCAGGTCCAGAGCCCAGTGAGTATTCCATGCTTATGGAGCTGCAGGTTCAGAGCTCTGTGAGTGTTCCATGCTTGTGGAGCTGTAGGTCAAGAGCCCTAGAGTGTTCCATGCTTGTGGAGCTGCAGGTCCCGAGCCCAGTGAGTATTCCATGCTTGTGGAGCTGCAGGTTCAGAGCCCAGTGAGTGTTCCATGCTTGTGAAGCTGCAGGTCCAGAGCCCAGTGAGTGTTCCATGCTTGTGAAGCTGCAGGTCCAGAGCCCAGTGAGTGTTCCATGCTTGTGAAGCTGCAGGTTCAGAGCTCTGTGAGTGTTCCAAGCTTATGGAGCTGCAGGTTCAGAGCTCTGTGAGTGTTCCATGCTTGTGGAGCTGCAGGTCCAGAGCCCAGTGAGTGTTCCATGCTTATGGAGCTGCAGGTTCAGAGCTCTGTGAGTGTTCCATGCTTATGGAGCTGCAGGTTCAGAGCTCTGTGAGTGTTCCATGCTTATGGAGCTGCAGGTTCAGAGCTCTGTGAGTGTTCCATGCTTGTGGAGCTGTAGGTCAAGAGCCCTAGAGTGTTCCATGCTTGTGGAGCTGCAGGTCCAGAGCCCAGTGAGTATTCCATGCTTGTGGAGCTGCAGGTTCAGAGCTCTGTGAGTGTTCCATGCTTGTGGAGCTGCAGGTTCAGAGCTCAGTGGGTGCTCCATGCTTGTGAAGCTGCAGGTTCAGAGCCCAGTGAGTGTTCCATGCTTGTGGAGCTGCAGGTTCAGAGCTCTGTGGGTGCTCCATGCTTGTGGAGCTGTAGGTTCAGAGCCCAGTGAGTGTTCCATGCTTGTGGAGCTGCAGGTCCAGAGCCCAGTGAGTGTTCCATGCTTGTAGAGCTGCAGGTTCAGAGCTCTGTGGGTGCTCCATGCTTGTGAAGCTGCAGGTTCAGAGCCCAGTGAGTGTTCCATGCTTGTAGAGCTGCAGGTTCAGAGCTCAGTGGGTGCTCCATGCTTGTGGAGCTGTAGGTTCAGAGCCCAGTGAGTGTTCCATGCTTGTGGAGCTGCAGGTCCAGAGCCCAGTGAGTGTTCCATGCTTGTAGAGCTGCAGGTTCAGAGCTCAGTGGGTGCTCCATGCTTGTAAAGCTGCTGGTTCAGAGCTCAGTGGGTGCTCCATGCTTGTAGAGCTGCAGGTTCAGAGCTCAGTGGGTGCTCCATGCTTGTAGAGCTGCAGGTTCAGAGCTCAGTGGGTGCTCCATGCTTGTAGAGCTGCAGGTTCAGAGCTCAGTGGGTGCTCCATGCTTGTAGAGCTGCAGGTTCAGAGCTCAGTGGGTGCTCCATGCTTGTGGAGCTGCAGGTTCAGAGCTCAGTGGATGCTCCATGCTTGTTGAGCTGCAGGTTCAGAGCTCAGTGGGTGCTCCATGCTTGTAGAGCTGCAGATTCAGAGCTCAGTGGGTGCTCCATGCTTGTAAAGCTGCAGGTTCAGAGCTCAGTGGGTGCTCTACGCTTGTGGAGCTGCAGGTTCAGAGCTCAGTGGGTGCTCCATGCTTGTTGAGCTGCAGGTTCAGAGCTCAGTGGGTGCTCCATACTTGTATCAGAGCTCAGGGCTCTGTGGGTAGATAGATAATAGGTAGAAAGGGAAAATGCAGCTCCTAAATCTCCACATTCATATGTAGCCTACACATGTGTGGAGCTCAGACGGAAGCTGCAGGATCAGGCAACAGACCCACTATTTGTATACCTTCTTTATGCCTCTATCCCAATGCATCCAGAAAAAAGAAGGAACTTTCCCAATAGAAGTAATGAAAGATATCAAACCCATTAGGACGTCACTATAATAGGAGGGGCTTTCATAAACTAACATATCATGGGCTTATCTCCCCACAGCCTAAAGAAACAATCCCAGTCCTCAGGCACTTCAGGCCCATCGGAGCTCCACTTCCCCACAACGTCATTAGGTTATATGGTTGCTCCTTGGAAAAGCCTGGTCCATGTAGATTAGTGAGAAATGCTCAGTCCGACGTCAGCTCTGATGGAGTTATTCACTTTTTTTTCTGCTAAACAAAGACAAGAGCGGAGCAAAAATTCTCCTAAAAAGGAGAGAAGATCCAGGGCCGGAAAATATGTGAAGATCCATCAAAGAGTGGAAGGGAGACGGAGTCAGCGTGTCCTCCAGGGAGGCCTGCAGGGGAGGCAGCGAGGACCCCCCCATAGACACACATCGGGGGAGACGGAGGCAGCGTGTCCTCCAGGGAGGCCTGCAGGGGAGGCAGCGAGGACCCCCCCATAGACACACATCGGGGGGAGACGGAGTCAGCGTGTCCTCCAGGGAGGCCTGCAGGGGAGGCAGCAAGGACCCCCCCCATAGACACACATCGGGGGGAGACGGAGTCAGCGTGTCCTCCAGGGAGGCCTGCAGGGGAGGCAGCGAGGACCCCCCCATAGACACACATCGGGGGGAGACGGAGGCAGCGTGTCCTCCAGGGAGGCCTGCAGGGGAGGCAGCGAGGACCCCCCCATAGACACACATAGGGGGGAGACGGAGGCAGCGTGTCCTCCAGGGAGGCCTGCAGGGGAGGCAGCGAGGACCCCCCCATAGACACACATCGGGGGGAGACGGAGGCAGCGTGTCCTCCAGGGAGGCCTGCAGGGGAGGCAGCGAGGACCCCCCCATAGACACACATCGGGTGGAGACGGAGGCAGCGTGTCCTCCAGGGAGGCCTGCAGGGGAGGCAGCGAGGACCCCCCCATAGACACACATCGGGTGGAGACGGAGGCAGCGTGTCCTCCAGGGAGGCCTGCAGGGGAGGCAGCGAGACCCCCCCCCCATAGACACACATCGGGGGGAGACGGAGGCAGCGTGTCCTCCAGGGAGGCCTGCAGGGGAGGCAGCGAGGACCCCCATCCCCCCCCCCCATAGACACACATCGGGGGGAGACGGAGGCAGCGTGTCCGCTAGGGAGGCCTGCAGGGGAGGCAGCGAGGACCCCCCCATAGACACACATCGGGGGGAGACGGAGGCAGCGTGTCCTCCAGGGAGGCCTGCAGGGGAGGCAGCGAGGACCCCCATCCCCCCCCCCCATAGACACACATCGGGGGGAGACGGAGGCAGCGTGTCCTCCAGGGAGGCCTGCAGGGGAGGCAGCGAGGACCCCCCCATAGACACACATCGGGGGGAGACGGAGGCAGCGTGTCCTCTAGGGAGGCCTGCAGGGGAGGCAGCGAGGACCCCCCCATAGACACACATCGGGGGGAGACGGAGTCAGCGTGTCCTCCAGGGAGGCCTGCAGGGGAGGCAGCGAGGACCCCCCCCCCCCCATAGACACACATCGGGGGGAGACGGAGTCAGCGTGTCCTCCAGGGAGGCCTGCAGGGGAGGCAGCGAGGACCCCCCCATAGACACACATCGGGGGTAGACGGAGGCAGCATGTCCTCCAGGGAGGCCTGCAGGGGAGGCAGCGAGGACCCCCCCATAGACACACATAGGGGGGAGACGGAGTCAGCGTGTCCTCCAGGGAGGCCTGCAGGGGAGGCAGCGAGGACCCCCCCATAGACACACATCGGGGGGAGACGGAGGCAGCGTGTCCTCTAGGGAGGCCTGCAGGGGAGGCAGCGAGGACCCCCATCCCCCCCCCCCCATAGACACACATCGGGGGGAGACGGAGGCAGCGTGTCCGCTAGGGAGGCCTGCAGGGGAGGCAGCGAGGACCCTGCCCCCCATAGACACACATCGGGGGGAGACGGAGGCAGCGTGTCCTCCAGGGAGGCCTGCAGGGGAGGCAGCGAGGACCCCCCCATAGACACACATCGGGGGGAGACGGAGTCAGCGTGTCCTCCAGGGAGGCCTGCAGGGGAGGCAGCGAGGAACCCCCCCCCCCCCCCCCATAGACACAAATCGGGGGGAGACGGAGGCAGCGTGTCCTCCAGGGAGGCCTGCAGGGGAGGCAGCAAGGACCCCCCCATAGACACACATCGGGGGGAGACGGAGGCAGCGTGTCCGCTAGGGAGGCCTGCAGGGGAGGCAGCGAGGACCCCCCCATAGACACACATCGGGGGGAGACGGAGGCAGCGTGTCCTCCAGGGAGGCCTGCAGGGGAGGCAGCGAGGACCCCCCCCCCCATAGACACACATCGGGGGAGACGGAGGCAGCGTGTCCTCCAGGGAGGCCTGCAGGGGAGGCAGCGAGGACCCCCCCATAGACACACATCGGGGGGAGACGGAGGCAGCGTGTCCTCCAGGGAGGCCTGCAGGGGAGGCAGCGAGGACCCCCCCCCCCCCATAGACACACATCGGGGGGAGACGGAGGCAGCGTGTCCTCCAGGGAGGCCTGCAGGGGAGGCAGCGAGGACCCCCCCCCATAGACACACATCGGGGGGAGACGGAGGCAGCGTGTCCTCCAGGGAGGCCTGCAGGGGAGGCAGTGAGGACCCCCCCATAGACACACATCGGGGGGAGATGGAGTCAGCGTGTCCTCCAGGGAGGCCTGCAGAGGAGGTAGCGAGGACCCCCCCATAGACACACATCGGGGGGAGACGGAGGCAGCGTGTCCTCCTGGGAGGCCTGCAGGGGAGGCAGCGAGGACCCCCTCCCCATAGACACACATCGGGGGGAGACGGAGGCAGCGTGTCCTCCAGGGAGGCCTGCAGGGGAGGCAGCGAGGACCCCCCCATAGACACACATCGGGGGGAGATGGAGTCAGCGTGTCCTCCAGGGAGGCCTGCAGAGGAGGTAGCGAGGACCCCCCCATAGACACACATCGGGGGAGACGGAGGCAGCGTGTCCTCCAGGGAGGCCTGCAGGGGAGGCAGCGAGGACCCCCTCCCCATAGACACACATCGGGGGGAGACGGAGTCAGCGTGTCCTCCAGGGAGGCCTGCAGGGGAGGCAGCGAGGACCCCCCCATAGACACACATCGGGGGGAGACGGAGGCAGCGTGTCCTCCAGGGAGGCCTGCAGAGGAGGTAGCGAGGACCCCCCCATAGACACACATCGGGGGGAGACGGAGTCAGCGTGTCCTCCAGGGAGGCCTGCAGAGGAGGCAGCGAGGACCCCCCCATAGACACACATCGGGGGGAGACGGAGGCAGCGTATCCTCCAGGGAGGCCTGCAGGGGAGGCAGCAAGGACCCCCCCCCCCAATAGACACACATCGGGGGGAGACGGAGGCAGCGTGTCCTCCAGGGAGGCCTGCAGAGGAGGCAGCGAGGACCCCCCCATAGACACACATCGGGGGAGACGGAGGCAGCGTATCCTCCAGGGAGGCCTGCAGGGGAGGCAGCAAGGACCCCCCCCCCCAATAGACACACATCGGGGGGAGACGGAGGCAGCGTGTCCTCCTGGGAGGCCTGCAGGGGAGGCAGCGAGGACCCCCCCATAGACACACATCGGGGGGCCATGCCAGGCCACAAGAATGAACGATTATAACCCAATATTACACAGCATGTCTAGAGGAGAGCGCTATGTCCCTCCGGAACCTTCCAACCTGGACGTCCTAAACTTCCCCCATATATTAGATTTATTGTCCACTAGAGATGAGTGAATGACCAATCTGCAAATCGCGTTGTTCCTATCTGATTCTGCCCGCCAGGCCGCTCCTCCCCGCTGCTGGGAGAAGATGGATCCAGTCCTGGGAAACTTCTAAAAAGTTTCTGGAGAGGAGCGTCAGGGAGCGGAGCAGACTTCAAAGCCGGCAGCTAAAGAGCAGAAAGCAGATAGGAACAAAGCCAAAGCCAGAGAGAGCGAAACGCAGTCACAAGAACGGTCATCAGACTCATCACATGGACAGAAGTCGGCTGATAGTTGGATAAGGATGCTGACAGACTGTTCCCAAATCCGTCACTGCTCATGTATGGCCGGCGTGTACAGCTGTCAGGGCCGTCACTGCTCAGGTATGGCCGTCACTGCTCAGGTATGGCCGGTGTGTACAGCTGTCAGGGCCGTCACTGCTCATGTATGGCCGGTGTGTACAGCTGTCAGGGCCGTCACTGCTCAGGTATGGCCGTCACTGCTCAGGTATGGCCGGTGTGTACAGCTGTCAGGGCCGTCACTGCTCAGGTATGGCCGGTGTATACAGCTGTCAGGGCCGTCACTGCTCAGGTATGGCCGGTGTGTACAGCTGTCAGGGCCGTCACTGCTCAGGTGTGGCCGGTGTGTACAGCTGTCAGGGCCGTCACTGCTCAGGTATGGCCGTCACTGCTCAGGTATGGCCGGTGTGTACAGCTGTCAGGGCCGTCACTGCTCAGGTATGGCCGTCACTGCTCACGTATGGCCGGCGTGTACAGCTGTCAGGGCCGTCACTGCTCACGTATGGCCGGTGTGTACAGCTGTCAGGGCCGTCACTGCTCACGTATGGCCGGTGTGTACAGCTGTCAGGGCCGTCACTGCTCAGGTATGGCCGGTGTGTACAGCTGTCAGGGCCGTCACTGCTCAGGTATGGCCGGTGTGTACAGCTGTCAGGGCCGTCACTGCTCAGGTATGGCCGTCACTGCTCACGTATGGCCGGCGTGTACAGCTGTCAGGGCCGTCACTGCTCACATATGGCCGGTGTGTACAGCTGTCAGGGCTGTCACTGCTCAGGTATGGCCGGTGTGTACAGCTGTCAGGGCCGTCACTGCTCAGGTATGGCCGGTGTATACAGCTGTCAGGGCTGTCACTGCTCAGGTATGGCCGGTGTGTACAGCTGTCAGGGCCGTCACTGCTCAGGTATGGCCGGTGTGTACAGCTGTCAGGGCCGTCACTGCTCAGGTATGGCCGGTGTGTACAGCTGTCAGGGCCGTCACTGCTCAGGTATGGCCGGTGTGTACAGCTGTCAGGGCCGTCACTGCTCAGGTATGGCCGTCACTGCTCACGTATGGCCGGCGTGTACAGCTGTCAGGGCCGTCACTGCTCACGTATGGCCGGTGTGTACAGCTGTCAGGGCTGTCACTGCTCAGGTATGGCCGGTGTGTATGCAGTGTCCCAGAACAGCCATTCTCATGCTCACACTTTTATTATAACCAGTTCTGTTCTGGAAAGCTATGGCCCACTGCAAACTGTGTGTATTGTGTCCCCCTTCTCAGTATTCAGGTCTGCTATTTCAGTCATTTATTGCATGTGTATTCAGGTATCAGTGTCAAAAGGTATTATGTCGCCTCCTAGTGTTCAAGTATGGTACTTCTCGTGTATATTTCTCTGTATATGCCTAATGGTGTGATGATGCAATGGCTGGATGTCACGTGACTGTGCCCTGCTTCCATGGTAACACCAATGGTCATCGAGCTTTTGGCTGGGTTACCATGTGACTTCCTGTGCTACCTCAGTCTATTCCCTGCCACATAGGGGGTAGGTCGTGAGTCGAGTCTTGTCCTCCACCATCAGGAGACAAGTTGTGTGTCCTTCCTCTCTCCCTGCTGAGAGAGAGACCTGCGTGTGCTCTGCTGCTCCAGTCCACTGGCTGTGTTCCTGTCTCAAGTCTCAAGATTCTCATCTGGGTGTCGATTCTTCAGTCATTCTTCAGCTCCTCTCATCATCATCTTCTCTAATCATCAACAGCAAGTATTTCATTCAAGTCTCATTCCACCCAGCATCTCCGCTTCAGTATCACTACTACTCCCATCATTCAGCACGCTACTCTCACAGCCTATTGCAGCATCACCCATTACTCTGCCTTATTCCCGGTTGCATCCGGAGAGACTGTTACTACTAGTTACCACCGTTACAATAAATATACAACTACCGTTGTTTCTGAACCCTGGCATTGGTGTGATCATTGGTGCCCTGACTAAGGACAACGAGGAATCGCATGCCCAGTATTCCCGCAGGGTCAGGAGCCCGGCTTCCAGCTGTATCACCCTCGTGCCTACACCGTGACCACTATATCCTACAGCTGCCCCGGTTCCTGCACCCTCACAACATCTGCACTGCGGAAGTGGCCCCCAGGGGCCAGGGCGTAGCATGTACAGCTGTCAGGGCCGTCACTGCTCAGGTATGGCCGGTGTGTACAGCTGTCAGGGCCGTCACTGCTCAGGTATGGCCGGTGTGTACAGCTGTCAGGGCCGTCACTGCTCACTTATGGCCGGTGTGTACAGCTGTCAGGGCCGTCACTGCTCAGGTGTGGCCGGTGTGTACAGCTGTCAGGGCCGTCACTGCTCAGGTATGGCCGGTGTGTACAGCTGTCAGGGCCGTCACTGCTCAGGTATGGCCGGTGTGTACAGCTGTCAGGGCCGTCACTGCTCAGGTATGGCCGGTGTGTACAGCTGTCAGGGCCGTCACTGCTCAGGTATGGCCGGTGTGTACAGCTGTCAGGGCCGTCACTGCTCAGGTATGGCCGGTGTGTACAGCTGTCAGGGCCGTCACTGCTCAGGTATGGCCGGTGTGTACAGCTGTCAGGGCCGTCACTGCTCAGGTATGGCCGGTGTGTACAGCTGTCAGGGCCGTCACTGCTCAGGTATGGCCGTCACTGCTCACGTATGGCCGGTGTGTACAGCTGTCAGGGCCGTCACTGCTCAGGTGTGGCCGGTGTGTACAGCTGTCAGGGCCTGGACCTCCTATTACATGGAGTCAGGCAGACACCCCCTGTCACACGGCCACACTTCCGTCCATACATGATGAATGACACCGGGTAGAGGAGGAAGAATCATCCTATAAGAGCAGAGGTGACAGCTGTACCGCCAGTACTGCCCTGATGGCGGCCCTGGGTGACAGCAGGTCCTGGATACAGATGAGGTCACCAAAGAATTTCCCAGAATCCCAAAAATAAAATGTCCGACCTGGTATCATTGTGTCATGGTAGCATGCAGTCAGTCAGTGCAGTGAGGATGGTTGGCCCGGCATCATTCTGTCCTCAGTGACGTGTGATATACCGTATATATTATAATACGTGATATACCGTATATATTAGAATACATGATATACCGTATATAATAGAATACATGATATACCGTATATATTAGAATACTTGATATACCGTATATATTAGAATACATGATATACTGTATATATTAGAATACATGATATATACGGTATATATTAGAATACATGATATACCGTATATATTAGAATACATGATATACCGTATATAATAGAATACGTGATATACCGTATATATTAGAATACATGATATATCGTATATAATAGAATGTCCGCCTGGCATCATTCTGTCCTCAGTGACGTGTGATATACCGTATATATTATAATACGTGATATACCGTATATATTAGAATACATGATATACCGTATATAATAGAATACGTGATATACCGTATATATTAGAATACATGATATATCGTATATAATAGAATGTCCGCCTGGCATCATTCTGTCCTCAGTGACGTGTGATATACCGTATATATTATAATACGTGATATACCGTATATAATAGAATATGTGATATACCGTATATAATAGAATACATGATATACCGTATATAATAGAATACGTGATATGCCATATATAATAGAATACTTGATATACCGTATATATTAGAATACATGATATACTGTATATATTAGAATACATGATATACCGTATATAATAGAATACATGATATACCGTATATATTAGAATACATGATATACCGTATATAATAGAATACATGATATACCGTATATATTAGAATACATGATATATCGTATATAATAGAATGTCCGCCTGGCATCATTCTGTCCTCAGTGACGTGTGTCACCTCTGTCTGTCCAGGTCCAGTCTGTGCCGGTGTGGTTGGACTGAAGATGCCGCGCTACTGCCTGTTTGGTGACACAGTGAACACGGCCTCGCGGATGGAGTCTAATGGGGAAGGTGAGAACCGTCTCATGTACAGTGGGAGACATGTGGCCTTCACAGGGGGATACACACAGCTTTCAGGAGGAAAAGCCTTAAAGGGGCACTCCACAGAAACAAGCTTTCAAATCAACTGGTATCAGAAAGTTATACTGATTTGGTGCCTCCTTGCTCCACCTCCAAAGGGCATTGTCAGGTCCCTGTGCTGAGGGCGGGGTGCCTCCTTGCTCCACCTCCAAAGGGCATTGTCAGGTCCCTGTGCTGAGGGCGGGGTGCCTCCTTGCTCCACCTCCAAAGGGCATTGTCAGGTCCCTGTGCTGAGGGCGGGGTGCCTCCTTGCTCCACCTCCAAAGGGCATTGTCAGGTCCCTGTACTGAGGGCGGGGTGCCTCCTTGCTCCACCTCCCATCGAGCAGGGTCATAAGGAGTTACAGCCCACAGGACAAGGGCTAGGGACCGGAGAATAAATCCTATTTCTCAGTTCTGGAGGCACAGACTGATATACATGGAGGGTAGGGACCATATATAATAGTGTGATATACCGTATATAATAGAGTGTAAGATATACCATATATAATAGTGTGATATACCGTATATAATAGAGTGCATGATATACCATATATAATAGTGTGATATACCGTATATAATAGAGTGCATGATATACCATATATAATAGTGTGATATACCGTATATAATAGAGTGTAAGATATACCATATATAATAGTGTGATATACCGTATATAATAGAGTGTAAGATATACCATATATAATAGTGTGATATACCGTATATAATAGAGTGCATGATATACCATATATAATAGTGTGATATACCGTATATAATAGAGTGCATGATATACCATATATAATAGTGTGATATACCGTATATAATAGAGTGTAAGATATACCATATATAATAGTGTGATATACCGTATATAATAGAGTGTAAGATATACCATATATAATAGTGTGATATACCGTATATAATAGAGTGCATGATATACCATATATAATAGTGTGATATACCGTATATAATAGAGTGTAAGATATACCATATATAATAGTGTGATATACCGTATATAATAGAGTGCATGATATACCATATATAATAGTGTGATATACCGTATATAATAGAGTGCATGATATACCATATATAATAGTGTGATATACCGTATATAATAGAGTGTAAGATATACCATATATAATAGTGTGATATACCGTATATAATAGAGTGCATGATATACCATATATAATAGTGTGATATACCGTATATAATAGAGTGCATGATATACCATATATAATAGTGTGATATACCGTATATAATAGAGTGCATGATATACCATATATAATAGTGTGATATACCGTATATAATAGAGTGCATGATATACCATATATAATAGTGTGATATACCGTATATAATAGAGTGCATGATATACCATATATAATAGTTTGATATACCGTATATAATAGAGTGTAAGATATACCATATATAATAGTGTGATATACCGTATATAATAGAGTGCATGATATACCATATATAATAGTGTGATATACCGTATATAATAGAGTGCATGATATACCATATATAATAGTGTGATATACCGTATATAATAGAGTGCATGATATACCATATATAATAGTGTGATATACCGTATATAATAGAGTGCATGATATACCATATATAATAGTGTGATATACCGTATATAATAGAGTGTAAGATATACCATATATAATAGTGTGATATACCGTATATAATAGAGTGCATGATATACCATATATAATAGTGTGATATACCGTATATAATAGAGTGTAAGATATACCATATATAATAGTGTGATATACCGTATATAATAGAGTGCATGATATACCATATATAATAGTGTGATATACCGTATATAATAGAGTGCATGATATACCATATATAATAGTGTGATATACCGTATATAATAGAGTGTAAGATATACCATATATAATAGTGTGATATACCGTATATAATAGAGTGCATGATATACCATATATAATAGTGTGATATACCGTATATAATAGAGTGCATGATATACCATATATAATAGTGTGATATACCGTATATAATAGAGTGCATGATATACCATATATAATAGTGTGATATACCGTATATAATAGAGTGTAAGATATACCATATATAATAGTGTGATATACCGTATATAATAGAGTGCATGATATACCATATATAATAGTGTGATATACCGTATATAATAGAGTGCATGATATACCATATATAATAGTGTGATATACCGTATATAATAGAGTGTAAGATATACCATATATAATAGTGTGATATACCGTATATAATAGAGTGCATGATATACCATATATAATAGTGTGATATACCGTATATAATAGAGTGCATGATATACCATATATAATAGTGTCATATACCGTATATAATAGAGTGCATGATATACCATATATAATAGTGTGATATACCGTATATAATAGAGTGCATGATATACCATATATAATAGTGTGATATACCGTATATAATAGAGTGCATGATATACCATATATAATAGTGTGATATACCGTATATAATAGAGTGTAAGATATACCATATATAATAGTGTGATATACCGTATATAATAGAGTGCATGATATACCATATATAATAGTGTGATATACCGTATATATCATGCACTATAATATACAGTGTGTCACGCACTATTATATACGTTATATCAAACACACTACTATATACGGTATATCACACACTCTATTATACATGGTATATTACACTATTAGGCTATGTTCACACTGCGTATGATTCCGTCCGTATTTCGTACGCTGGCGTACATGTGCGGCTGAAACTACGTCCGTGGGAAAAATCGACATGCGGCGAACATACGCCCGTAGTACAGTTCTGCTTCCCTAGCTTGTTTCGTAGCGATCTGAGGCAGCTCATTTACTTGGAAATCTTCGCCCAATAAACTACACAGAACCTTTTGGATCGAAAAATCAAGTTCAATTTGGCTGAAATAAGGACTGCGTACGGGACCGCATAGAAATCCACGGCCGTGAGTGCGAACATTTCCGGCCGCAAACAATGGTCTTGTTCATTTTTCACGGCGGCGTATACAATCCGGTCGTAAGTTCATACGTAGTGTGCATTGTGCGGCCGTATATCGTAAACTTTCAAGTGAACGCATCAAGCTGAAAACTACGGGCGTATATTCGTGGTTCACACAACGGACGGATTCATACGCAGTGTGAACATAGCCTTATACCGTATATAATAGTATGTGATACCATATATATCACACATTCTATTTTACACGGTATTATCACACACTATGTTATATAGGTATATCACACTATTATATACGGTATAACAGGGTGCGTGATATACCATACATAATAGTGATATACTGTGTATAATAGAGTGCTGAACATCAGTAGTATATAGCCCGCTGTGCGCTCCCTCAGTAGTATATAGCCCCCCTGTGCCCTCCTCCAGTAGTATATAGACCCTTGTGTGCCCCCTTAGTAGTAAAAAGTCCCCCTGTGTGCTCTTCCCAGGGGTATATAGCCCCCTGTGTGCTCCCCCAGTAGTATATAGCCCCCTTGTGCACTCCCCAGTAGTATATAGTCTCCCTGTACTTCCCCCCAGTGATATATAGCCTTCCTGTGCTCCCCCAGTAGCATATAGCCCCCCTGTACTTCCCCCCCCCCCAGTGATATATAGCCCCCCTGTACTTCCCCCCCCCCCAGTGATATATAGCCCCCCTGTACTCCCCCCCCCAGTGATATATAGCCCCCCTGTACTCCCCCCCCAGTGATATATAGCCCCCCTGTACTCCCCCCCCCCCCCCCCAGTGATATATAGCCTTCCTGTGCTCCCCCAGTAGCATATAGCCCCCCTGTGCACTCCCCAGTAGTATATAGCCCCTCCCACAAGAGTGACTGACAGAGAGGGAGCCAATGGCTCGTTACAAGCGCTAATAGTTACTGTGCAAAGTGGAGCAATGCAGCTCAGTATACAGGTATACTGAGCTGCAGCCGGGGTAAGGACAGCTGGCCTCCGCGGTCCGCCAGGGCCCATGCCGTATAAATATTGTGTATAATAAAGTGCGTAATATACTGTGTATAATAGAATGCATGATATACGGTATATAATAAGCAGGTCTCAGAAAGAGTCAGTCCTTGGTGTGTGGTGGGTGATACTCTCTGCCCCTGTATTATACGGGCAATGGGAAAGGGAGCTCTATAGTGATGGCGGTACAGGAGCTCTATAGTGATGGCGGTACAGGAGCTCTATAGTGATGACGGTACAGGAGCTCTATAATGATGACGGTACAGGAGGTCTATAGTGATGACGGTACAGGAGGTCTATAGTGATGACGGTACAGGAGCTCTATAGTGATGACGGTACAGGAGGGAGCTCTATAGTGATGACGGTACAGGAGGGAGCTCTATAGTGATGACGGTACAGGAGCTCTATAGTGATGACGGTACAGGAGGGAGGTCTATAGTGATGACGGTACAGGAGGTCTATAGTGATGACGGTACAGGAGGTCTATAGTGATGACGGTACAGGAGGGAGCTCTATAGTGATGACGGTACAGGAGGTCTATAGTGATGACGGTACAGGAGCTCTATAGTGATGACGGTACAGGAGGTCTATAGTGATGACGGTACAGGAGGTCTATAGTGATGACGGTACAGGAGGGAGCTCTATAGTGATGACGGTACAGGAGGGAGCTCTATAGTGATGACGGTACAGGAGGTCTATAGTGATGACGGTACAGGAGGGAGGTCTATAGTGATGACGGTACAGGAGGGAGGTCTATAGTGATGACGGTACAGGAGGTCTATAGTGATGACGGTACAGGAGGTCTATAGTGATGACGGTACAGGAGGGAGGTCTATAGTGATGACGGTACAGGAGGGAGCTCTATAGTGATGACGGTACATGAGCTCTATAGTGATGACGGTACAGGAGCTCTATAGTGATGACGGTACAGGAGGGAGCTCTATAGTGATGACGGTACAGGAGGGAGGTCTATAGTGATGACGGTACAGGAGGGAGCTCTATAGTGATGGCGGTACAGGAGGTCTATAGTGATGACGGTACAGGAGCTCTATAGTGATGACGGTACAGGAGCTCTATAGTGATGAAGGTACAGGAGGGAGCTCTATAGTGATGACAGTACAGGAGCTCTATAGTGATGACGGTACAGGAGCTCTATAGTGATGACGGTACAGGAGGGGGCGCTATAGTGATGACGGTACAGGAGGTCTATAGTGATGACGGTACAGGAGCTCTATAGTGATGACGGTACAGGAGCTCTATAGTGATGACGGTACAGGAGGTCTATAGTGATGACGGTACAGGAGGTCTATAGTGATGACGGTACAGGAGCTCTATAGTGATGACGGTACAGGAGCTCTATAGTGATGACGGTACAGGAGGTCTATAGTGATGACGGTACAGGAGGGTGGTCTATAGTGATGACGGTACAGGAGGGAGCTCTATAGTGATGACGGTACAGGAGGGAGGTCTATAGTGATGACGGTACAGGAGGTCTATAGTGATGACGGTACAGGAGGGGGCGCTATAGTGATGACGGTACAGGAGGGGGCGCTATAGTGATGACGGTACAGGAGCTCTATAGTGATGACGGTACAGGAGGGAGGTCTATAGTGATGACGGTACAGGAGCTCTATAGTGATGACGGTACAGGAGGGAGGTCTATAGTGATGACAGTACAGGAGGTCTATAGTGATGACGGTACAGGAGCTCTATAGTGATGACGGTACAGGAGGTCTATAGTGATGACGGTACAGGAGCTCTATAGTGATGACGGTACAGGAGCTCTATAGTGATGACGGTACAGGAGCTCTATAGTGATGACGGTACAGGAGGGAGGTCTATAGTGATGACTGTACAGGAGCTCTATAGTGATGACGGTACAGGAGCTCTATAGTGATGACGGTACAGGAGGGAGGTCTATAGTGATGACGGTACAGGAGCTCTATAGTGATGACGGTACAGGAGCTCTATAGTGATGACGGTACAGGAGGGGGCGCTATAGTGATGACGGTACAGGAGGTCTATAGTGATGACGGTACAGGAGGGAGGTCTATAGTGATGACGGTACAGGAGGGTGGTCTATAGTGATGACGGTACAGGAGCTCTATAGTGATGACGGTACAGGAGCTCTATAGTGATGACGGTACAGGAGCTCTATAGTGATGACGGTACAGGAGGGTGGTCTATAGTGATGACGGTACAGGAGGGAGCTCTATAGTGATGACGGTACAGGAGGGAGCTCTATAGTGATGACGGTACAGGAGGGAGGTCTATAGTGATGACGGTACAGGAGGTCTATAGTGATGACGGTACAGGAGGTCTATAGTGAGGACGGTACAGGAGGGGGCGCTATAGTGATGACGGTACAGGAGGGGGCGCTATAGTGATGACGGTACAGGAGCTCTATAGTGATGACGGTACAGTAGGGAGGTCTATAGTGATGACAGTACAGGAGGTCTATAGTGATGACGGTACAGGAGCTCTATAGTGATGACGGTACAGGAGGGAGGTCTATAGTGATGACAGTACAGGAGCTCTATAGTGATGACGGTACAGGAGCTCTATAGTGATGACGGTACAGGAGCTCTATAGTGATGACGGTACAGGAGGTCTATAGTGATGACGGTACAGGAGCTCTATAGTGATGACGGTACAGGAGGTCTATAGTGATGACGGTACAGGAGGTCTATAGTGATGACGGTACAGGAGGTCTATAGTGATGACGGTACAGGAGGGAGGTCTATAGTGATGACGGTACAGGAGGGAGGTCTATAGTGATGACGGTACAGGAGCTCTATAGTGATGACGGTACAGGAGGGTGGTCTATAGTGATGACGGTACAGGAGCTCTATAGTGATGACGGTACAGGAGCTCTATAGTGATGACGGTACAGGAGGGGGCGCTATAGTGATGACGGTACAGGAGGTCTATAGTGATGACGGTACAGGAGGGAGGTCTATAGTGATGACGGTACAAGAGGGTGGTCTATAGTGATGACGGTACAGGAGCTCTATAGTGATGACGGTACAGGAGCTCTATAGTGATGACGGTACAGGAGGGAGCTCTATAGTGATGACGGAACAGGAGGTCTATAGTAATGACGGTACAGGAGGTCTATAGTGATGACGGTACAGGAGGGAGGTCTATAGTGATGACAGTACAGGAGGGAGGTCTATAGTGATGATGGTACAGGAGGGAGGTCTATAGTGATGACGGTACAGGAGGGAGGTCTATAGTGATGACGGTACAGGAGGGAGGTCTATAGTGATGACGGTACAGGAGCTCTATAGTGATGACGGTACAGGAGGGTGGTCTATAGTGATGACGGTACAGGAGCTCTATAGTGATGACGGTACAGGAGCTCTATAGTGATGACGGTACAGGAGGGGGCGCTATAGTGATGACGGTACAGGAGGTCTATAGTGATGACGGTACAGGAGGGAGGTCTATAGTGATGACGGTACAAGAGGGTGGTCTATAGTGATGACGGTACAGGAGCTCTATAGTGATGACGGTACAGGAGCTCTATAGTGATGACGGTACAGGAGGGAGCTCTATAGTGATGACGGAACAGGAGGTCTATAGTAATGACGGTACAGGAGGTCTATAGTGATGACGGTACAGGAGGGAGGTCTATAGTGATGACGGTACAGGAGCTCTATAGTGATGACGGTACAGGAGCTCTATAGTGATGACGGTACAGGAGGGTGGTCTATAGTGATGACGGTACAGGAGGGAGCTCTATAGTGATGACGGTACAGGAGGGTGGTCTATAGTGATGGCGGTACAGGAGGGTGGTCTATAGTGATGACGGTACAGGAGCTCTATAGTGATGACGGTACAGGAGGTCTATAGTGATGACGGTACAGGAGGGAGGTCTATAGTGATGACGGTACAGGAGCTCTATAGTGAGGACGGTACAGGAGGGAGCTCTATAGTGATGATGGTACAGGAGGGAGCTCTATAGTGATGACGGTACAGGAGCTCTATAGTGATGACGGTACAGGAGGTCTATAGTGATGACGGTACAGGAGCTCTATAGTGATGACGGTACAGGAGGTCTATAGTGATGACGGTACAGGAGCTCTATAGTGATGACGGTACAGGAGCTCTATAGTGATGACGGTACAGGAGGTCTATAGTGATGACGGTACAGGAGGTCTATAGTGATGACGGTACAGGAGGTCTATAGTGATGACGGTACAGGAGGGGGCGCTATAGTGATGATGGTACAGGAGCTCTATAGTGATGACGGTACAGGAGGGAGGTCTATAGTGATGACGGCACAGGAGGGAGGTCTATAGTGATGACGGTACAGGAGGTCTATAGTGATGACGGTACAGGAGGGAGGTCTATAGTGATGACGGTATAGGAGCTCTATAGTGATGACGGTACAGGAGCTCTATAGTGATGACGGTACAGGAGCTCTATAGTGATGACGGTACAGGAGGGAGCTCTATAGTGATGACGGTACAGGAGCTCTATAGTCATGACGGTACAGGAGGTCTATAGTGATGACGGTACAGGAGGTCTATAGTGATGACGGTACAGGAGGGAGCTCTATAGTGATGACAGTACAGGAGGGTGGTCTATAGTGATGACGGTACAGGAGCTCTATAGTGATGACGGTACAGGAGCTCTATAGTGTTGACGGTACAGGAGGTCTATAGTGATGACGGTACAGGAGCTCTATAGTGATGACGGTACAGGAGCTCTATAGTGATGACGGTACAGGAGGTCTATAGTGATGACGGTACAGGAGCTCTATAGTGATGACGGTACAGGAGGTCTATAGTGATGACGGTACAGGAGCTCTATAGTGATGGCGGTACAGGAGGGGGCGCTATAGTGATGACGGTACAGGAGGGGGCGCTATAGTGATGACAGTACAGGAGGTCTATAGTGATGACGGTACAGGAGGGGGCGCTATAGTGATGACGGTACAGGAGGGAGGTCTATAGTGATGACGGTACAGGAGCGCTATAGTGATGACGGTACAGCAGGGAGGTCTATAGTGATGACGGTACAGGAGGGAGGTCTATAGTGATGACGGTACAGGAGCTCTATAGTGATGACGGAACAGGAGGTCTATAGTGATGACGGTACAGGAGCTCTATAGTGATGACGGTACAGGAGCTCTATAGTGATGATGGTACAGGAGCTCTATAGTGATGACGGTACAGGAGCTCTATAGTGATGATGGTACAGGAGGTCTATAGTGATGACGGTACAGGAGCTCTTTAGTGATGACGGTACAGGAGGGAGCTCTATAGTGATGACGGTACAGGAGCTCTATAGTGATGACGGTACAGGAGCTCTATAGTGATGACGGTACAGGAGGGGGCGCTATAGTGATGACGGTACAGGAGCTCTATAGTGATGACGGTACAGGAGGTCTATAGTGATGACGGTACAGGAGCGCTATAGTGATGACGGTACAGGAGCTCTATAGTGATGACGGTACAGGAGGTCTATAGTGATGACGGTACAGGAGGTCTATAGTGATGACGGTACAGGAGGTCTATAGTGATGACGGTATAGGAGCTCTATAGTGATGACGGTACAGGAGCTCTATAGTGATGACGGTACAGGAGGTCTATAGTGATGACGATACAGGAGGTCTATAGTGATGACGGTACAGGAGGGGGCGCTATAGTGATGACGGTACAGGAGCTCTATAGTGATGACGGTACAGGAGGTCTATAGTGATGACGGTACAGGAGCTCTATAGTGATGACGGTACAGGAGCTCTATAGTGATGACGGTACAGGAGGTCTATAGTGATGACGGTATAGGAGCTCTATAGTGATGACGGTACAGGAGCTCTATAGTGATGACGGTACAGCAGGTCTATAGTGATGACGGTACAGGAGGGAGGTCTATAGTGATGACGGTACAGGAGCTCTATAGTGATGACGGTACAGGAGGTCTATAGTGATGACGGTACAGGAGGTCTATAGTGATGACGGTACAGGAGGGGGCGCTATAGTGATGACGGTACAGGAGCTCTATAGTGATGACGGTACAGGAGCTCTATAGTGATGACGGTACAGGAGGTCTATAGTGATGACGGTATAGGAGCTCTATAGTGATGACGGTACAGGAGCTCTATAGTGATGACGGTACAGGAGGTCTATAGTGATGACGGTATAGGAGCTCTATAGTGATGACGGTACAGGAGCTCTATAGTGATGACGGTACAGGAGGTCTATAGTGATGACGGTACAGGAGGTCTATAGTGATGACGGTACAGGAGGGAGGTCTATAGTGATGACGGTACAGGAGGGGGCGCTATAGTGATGACGGTACAGGAGCTCTATAGTGATGACGGTACAGGAGGTCTATAGTGATGACGGTACAGGAGGGGGCGCTATAGTGATGACGGTACAGGAGCTCTATAGTGATGACGGTACAGGAGGTCTATAGTGATGACGGTACAGGAGGGAGGTCTATAGTGATGACGGTACAGGAGCTCTATAGTGATGACGGTACAGGAGGTCTATAGTGATGACGGTACAGGAGGGAGGTCTATAGTGATGACGGCACAGGAGGGAGGTCTATAGTGATGACGGTACATTAGCTCTATAGTGATGACGGTACAGGAGGTCTATAGTAATGACGGTACAGGAGGTCTATAGTGATGACGGTACAGGAGCTCTATAGTGATGACGGTACAGGAGCTCTATAGTGATGACGGTAAAGGAGGTCTATAGTGATGACGGTACAGGAGGTCTATAGTGATGACGGTACAGGAGGGAGGTCTATAGTGATGACGGTACAGAAGGGGGCGCTATAGTGATGACGGTACAGGAGCTCTATAGTGATGACGGTACAGGAGGTCTATAGTGATGACGGTACAGGAGGGGGCGCTATAGTGATGACGGTACAGGAGCTCTATAGTGATGACGGTACAGGAGGTCTATAGTGATGACGGTACAGGAGGGAGGTCTATAGTGATGACGGTACAGGAGCTCTATAGTGATGACGGTACAGGAGGGAGGTCTATAGTGATGACGGCACAGGAGGGAGGTCTATAGTGATGACGGTACAGGAGGGAGGTCTATAGTGATGACGGCACAGGAGGGAGGTCTATAGTGATGACGGAACATTAGCTCTATAGTGATGGCGGTACAGGAGGGGGCACTATAGTGATGACGGTACAGGAGGGAGCGCTATAGTGATGACGGTACAGGAGGTCTATAGTGATGACGGTACGGGAGGGGGCGCTATAGTGATGGCGGTACAGGAGGGAGGTCTATTGTGATGACGGTACAGGAGGGGGGCGCTATAGTGATGACGGTACAGGAGGGAGGTCTATAGTGATGACGGTACAGGAATGAGGTTTATAGTGATGACGGTACAGGAGCTCTATAGTGATGACGGTACAGGAGGGGGCGCTATAGTGATGACGGTACAGGAGGTCTATAGTGATGACGGTACAGGAGGGAGGTCTATAGTGATGACGGTACAGGAGATCTATAGTGATGACGGTACAGGAGCTCTATAGTGATGACGGTACAGGAGGTCTATAGTGATGACGGTACAGGAGCTCTATAGTGATGACGATACAGGAGCTCTATAGTGATGACGGTACAGGAGCTCTATACTGATGACGGTACAGGAGCTCTATAGTGATGACGGTACAGGAGCTCTATAGTGATGACGGTACAGGAGGTCTATAGTGATGACGGTACAGGAGCTCTATAGTGATGACGATACAGGAGCTCTATAGTGATGACGGTACAGGAGCTCTATACTGATGACGGTACAGGAGGTCTATAGTGATGACGGTACAGGAGGTCTATAGTAATGACGGTACAGGAGCTCTATAGTGATGACAGTACAGGAGCTCTATAGTGATGACGGTACAGGAGGGAGGTCTATAGTGATGACGGTACAGGAGCTCTATAGTGATGACGGTACAGGAGCTCTATAGTGATGACGGTACAGGAGCTCTATAGTGATGACGGTACAGGAGGTCTATACTGATGACGGTACAGGAGCTCTATAGTGATGACGGTACAGGAGCTCTATAGTGATGACGGTACAGGAGGTCTATAGTGATGACGGTACAGGAGGTCTATAGTAATGACGGTACAGGAGCTCTATAGTGATGACAGTACAGGAGCTCTATAGTGATGACGGTACAGGAGGGAGGTCTATAGTGATGACGGTACAGGAGCTCTATAGTGATGACAGTACAGGAGCTCTATAGTGATGACGGTACAGGAGCTCTATAGTGATGACGGTACAGGAGGTCTATAGTGATGACAGTACAGGAACTCTATAGTGATGACGGTACAGGAGGGAGCTCTATAGTGATGACGGTACAGGAGGGAGCTCTATAGTGATGACGGTACAGGAGGGGGCGCTATAGTGATGACGGTACAGGAGCTCTATAGTGATGACGGTACAGGAGCTCTATAGTGATGACAGTACAGGAGCTCTATAGTGATGACGGTACAGGAGGTCTATAGTGATGACGGTACAGGAGGGAGGTCTATAGTGATGACGGTACAGGAGGGAGGTCTATAGTGATGACGGTACAGGAGCACTATAGTGATGACGGTACAGGAGGGAGCTCTATAGTGATGACGGTACAGGAGGGAGGTCTATAGTGATGACGGTACAGGAGGGAGCTCTATAGTGATGACGGTACAGGAGGGGGCGCTATAGTGATGACGGTACAGGAGCTCTATAGTGATGACGGTACAGGAGATCTATAGTGATGACGGTACAGGAGGGAGCTCTATAGTGAGGACGGTACAGGAGGGAGCTCTATAGTGATGACGGTACAGGTGGGGGCGCTATAGTGATGACGGTACAGGAGATCTATAGTGATGACGGTACAGGAGCTCTATAGTGATGACGGTACAGGAGCTCTATAGTGATGACGGTACAGGAGCTCTATAGTGATGACGGTACAGGAGGTCTATAGTGATGACGGTACAGGAGGGAGGTCTATAGTGATGACGGTACAGAAGGGTGGTCTTAAGTGATGACGGTACAGGAGCTCTATAGTGATGACGGTACAGGAGGGAGGTCTATAGTGATGACGGTACAGGAGGGAGGTCTATAGTGATGACGGTACAGGAGCTCTATAGTGATGACGGTACAGGAGCTCTATAGTGATGACGGTACAGGAGCTCTATAGTGATGACGGTACAGGAGCTCTATAGTGATGACAGTACAGGAGGGAAGTCTATAGTGATGACGGTACAGGAGCTCTATAGTGATGACGGTACATGAGCTCTATAGTGATAACGGTACAGGAGGGTGGTCTATAGTGATGACGGTACAGGAGGGTGGTCTATAGTGATGACGGTACAGGAGGGAGGTCTATAGTGATGACGGTACAGGAGCACTATAGTGATGACGGTACAGGAGGGAGCTCTATAGTGATGACGGTACAGGAGCTCTATAGTGATGACGGTACAGGAGGTCTATAGTGATGACGGTACAGGAGGGAGGTCTATAGTGAAGACGGTACAGGAGCTCTATAGTGATGATGGTACAGGAGCTCTATAGTGATGACGGTACAGGAGCTCTATAGTGATGACGGTACAGGAGGGAGGTCTATAGTGATGACGGTACAGGAGCTCTATAGTGATGACGGTACAGGAGCTCTATAGTGATGACGGTACAGGAGCTCTATAGTGATGACAGTACAGGAGGGAGGTCTATAGTGATGATGGTACAGGAGCTCTATAGTGATGACGGTACAGGAGGGAGGTCTATAGTGATGATGGTACAGGAGGTCTATAGTGATGACGGAACAGGAGCTCTATAGTGATGACGGTACAGGAGCTCTATAGTGATGACGGTACAGGAGGTCTATAGTGATGACGGTACAGGAGCTCTATAGTGATGACGGTACAGGAGGTCTATAGTGATGATCAGGTACAGCAGGACGGGTGGTCTATAGCGATGACGGTACAGGAGGGAGCTCTATAGTGATGGCGGTAAGCAGGAGCTCTATAGTGATGACGGTACAGAGCTCTATAGTGATGACGGTACAGGAGCTCTATAGTGATGACGGGTACAGGAGGTCTATAGTGATGACGGTACAGGAGGGGATGGTCTATAGTGATGACGGTACAGGAGGGAGGTCTATAGTGATGACGGTACAGGAGCTCTATAGTGATGACGGTATCAGGAGGGAGGTCTATAGTGATGACGGTACAGGAGCTCTATAGATGATGACGGTACAGGAGCTCTATAGTGATGACGGTACAGGAGAGTCTATAGTGATGACGGTACAGGAGCTTCTATAGTGATGGCGGTACAGGAGGGGGCAGCTGTAGTGATGACTGTACAGGAGGGGAATGTCTATAGTGATGACGGTACAGGAGCTCTATAGTGATGACGGTACAGGAGGGAGGTATATAGTGATGACGGTACAGGAGCTCTATAGGTGAATGAACCAGGTACAGGAGCTCTATAAGTGATGACGGATACAGGAGGTCTACTAGTGATGACGGTAAGGAGCTCTATAGTGATGGCGGTACAGGAGGTCTATAGTGATGACGGTACAGGAGCTCTATAGGTCGATGTGCGGTACAGGAGAGGGGCGCTATAGATGATGACGGTACAGGGAGGGAAGGGTCTATAGTGGATGACGGTACAGCAGAGCTCTAATAGTGATGAACGGTACGAAGGAGTGTAGGTCTAATAGTGATGTACGTACCGGAGCTCTTATAGTGATGAACGGTACAGGAGCTTCTATAGTGATGACGGTACAGGAGTTCTATAGTGATGACGGTACAGGAGCTCTATAGTGATGGCGGTACAGGAGGGGGCGCTATAGTGATGACGGTACAGGAGGTCTATAGTGATGACAGTACAGGAGGGAGCTCTATAGTGATGACGGTACAGGAGGGAGGTCTATAGTGATGACGGTACAGGAGCTCTATAGTGATGACGGTACAGGAGCTCTATAGTGATGACGGTACAGGAGCTCTATAGTGATGACGGTAGAGGAGCTCTATAGTGATGACGGTACAGGAGGGAGCTCTATAGTGATGACGGTACAGGAGCTCTATAGTGATGATGGTACAGGAGCTCTATAGTGATGACGGTACAGGAGGGTGGTCTATAGTGATGACGGTACAGGAGGGTGGTCTATAGTGATGACGGTACAGGAGGGAGGTCTATAGTGATGACGGTACAGGAGCTCTATAGTGATGACGGTACAGGAGCTCTATAGTGATGACGGTACAGGAGCTCTATAGTGATGATGGTACAGGAGCTCTATAGTGATGACGGTACAGGAGCTCTATAGTGATGACGGTACAGGAGGTCTATAGTGATGACGGTACAGGAGGGAGGTCTATAGTGATGACGGTACAGGAGCTCTATAGTGATGACGGTACAGGAGCTCTATAGTGATGACGGTACAGGAGTTCTATAGTGATGACGGTACAGGAGCTCTATAGTGATGACGGTACAGGGAGCTCTATAGTGATGACGGTACAGGAGCGTACTATAGTGATGACGGTACAGGAGGGAGGCTCTATAGTGATGACGTACAGGAGCTCTATAGTGATGACGGTACAGGAGGCTCTATAGTGATGACGGTACAGGGGGCGGTCTATAGTGATGACGGTACAGGAGCTCTATAGTGGATGACGGTACAGGAGCTCTATAGTGATGACGGTACAGGAGCTCTATAGTGATGACGGTACAGGAGCTCTATAGTGATGACGGTACAGGGGAGCTCTATAGTGATGACGGTACAGGAGCTCTATAGTGATGACGGTACAGGAGCTCTATAGTGATGAAGGTACAGGAGGGGTCTATAGTGATGACGGTACAGGAGCTCTATAGTGATGACGGTACAGGAGGGAGGTCTATAGTGATGACGGTACAGGAGGCTCTATAGTGATACGGTACAGGAGCTCTATAGTGATGACGGTACAGGAGCTCTATAGTGATGACGGTACAGGAGCTCTATAGTGATGATGGTACAGGAGCTCTATAGTGATGACGGTACAGGAGGGTGGTCTATAGTGATGACGGTACAGGAGGGTGGTCTATAGTGATGACGGTACAGGAGGGAGGTCTATAGTGATGACGGTACAGGAGCTCTATAAGTGATGACGGTACAGGAGCTGTATAGTGATGATGGTACAGAGAGCTCTATAGTGATGACGGTACAGGAGCTCTATAGTGATGACGGTACAGGAGGTCTATAGTGATGACGGTACAGGAGGGAGGTCTATAGTGATGACGGTACAGGAGCTCTATAGTGATGACGGTACAGGAGCTCTATAGTGATGACGGTACAGGAGCTCTATAGTGATGACGGTACAGGAGCTCTATAGTGATGACGGTACAGGAGCTCTATAGTGATGACGGTACAGGAGCTCTATAGTGATGACGGTACAGGAGGGAGCTCTATAGTGATGACGGTACAGGAGCTCTATAGTGATGACGGTACAGGAGCTCTATAGTGATGACGGTACAGGAGCTCTATAGTGATGACGGTACAGGAGCTCTATAGTGATGACGGTACAGGAGGTCTATAGTGATGACTCGGTACAGGAGTACTATAGTGATGACGGTACAGGTGGCTCTATAGTGATGACGGTACAGGAGCTCTATAGTGATGACGGTACAGGAGGTCTATAGTGATGACGTTACAGGAGGGAGCTCTATAGTGATGACGGTACAGGAGCTCTATAGTGATGACGGTACAGGAGCTCTATAGTGATGACGGTACAGGAGGCTCTATAGTGATGACGGTACAGGAGCTCTATAGTGATGACGGTACAGGAGCTCTATAGTGATGACGGTACAGGAGGAGCTCTATAGTGATGACGGTACAGGAGCTCTATAGTGATGACGGTACAGGAGCTCTATAGTGATGACGGTACAGGAGCTCTATAGTGATGACGGTACAGGAGCTCTATAGTGATGACGGTACAGGAGGGAGGTCTATAGTGATGACGGTACAGGAGCTCTATAGTGATGACGGTACAGGAGCTCTATAGTGATGACGGTACAGGAGCTCTATAGTGATGACGGTACAGGAGCTCTATAGTGATGACGGTACAGGAGCTCTATAGTGATGATGGTACAGGAGCTCTATAGTGATGACGGTACAGGAGCTCTATAGTGATGACGGTACAGGAGCTCTATAGTGATGACGGTACAGGAGGTCTATAGTGATGACGGTACAGGAGGTCTATAGTGATGACGGTACAGGAGGGAGGTCTATAGTGATGACGGAACAGGAGCTTTATAGTGATGACGGTACAGGAGGGAGGTCTATAGTGATGACGGTACAGGAGCTCTATAGTGATGACGGTACAGGAGCTCTATAGTGATGACGGTACAGGCGGTCTATAGTGATGACGGTACAGGAGGGAGGTCTATAGTGATGACGGTACAGGAGGGAGGTCTATAGTGATGATGGCACAGGAGCTATAGTGATGACGGTACAGGAGCTCTATAGTGATGACGGTACAGGAGCTCTATAGTGATGACGGTACAGGAGCTCTATAGTGATGACGGTACAGGAGGTCTATAGTGATGACGGTACAGGAGGTCTATAGTGATGACGGTACAGGAGCTCTATAGTGATGACGGTACAGGAGCTCTATAGTGATGACGGTACAGGAGGTCTATAGTGATGACGGTACAGGAGGGAGCTCTATAGTGATGACGGTACAGGAGCTCTATAGTGATGACGGTACAGGAGCTCTATAGTGATGACGGTACAGGAGCTCTATAGTGATGACGGTACAGGAGCTCTATAGTGATGACGGTACAGGAGCTCTATAGTGATGACGGTACAGGAGCTCTATAGTGATGACGGTACAGGAGGTCTATAGTGATGACGGTACAGGAGGTCTATAGTGATGACGGTACAGGAGGGAGGTCTATAGTGATGACGGAACAGGAGCTCTATAGTGATGACGGTACAGGAGGGAGGTCTATAGTGATGACGGTACAGGAGCTCTATAGTGATGACGGTACAGGAGGTCTATAGTGATGACGGTACAGGAGGGAGGTCTATAGTGATGACGGTACAGGAGGGGGCGCTATAGTGATGACGGTACAGGAGCTCTATAGTGATGACGGTACAGGAGCTCTATAGTGATGACGGTACAGGAGGTCTATAGTGATGACGGTACAGGAGCTCTATAGTGATGACGGTACAGGAGGGAGGTCTATAGTGATGACGGTACAGGAGGGAGCTCTATAGTGATGACGGTACATGAGCTCTATAGTGATGACGGTACAGGAGGGAGGTCTATAGTGATGACGGTACAGGAGGGAGGTCTATAGTGATGACGGTACAGGAGGGAGGTCTATAGTGATGACGGTACAGGAGGTCTATAGGGAGCTCTATAGTGATGACGGTACATGAGCTCTATAGTGATGACGGTACAGGAGGGAGGTCTATAGTGATGACGGTACAGGAGGGAGGTCTATAGTGATGACGGTACAGGAGGGAGGTCTATAGTGATGACGGTACAGGAGGTCTATAGTGATGACGGTACAGGAGGGAGGTCTATAGTGATGACGGTACAGGAGCTCTATAGTGATGACGGTACAGGAGCTCTATAGTGATGACGGTACAGGAGGGAGGTCTATAGTGATGACGGTACAGGAGCTCTATAGTGATGACGGTACAGGAGCTCTATAGTGATGACGGTACAGGAGGGAGGTCTATAGTGATGACGGTACAGGAGGGAGGTCTATAGTGATGACGGTACAGGAGGGTGGTCTAAAGTGATGACGGTACAGGAGCTCTATAGTAATGACGGTACAGGAGCTCTATAGTGATGACGGTACAGGAGCTCTATAGTGATGACGGTACAGGAGGTCTATAGTGATGACGGTACAGGAGGTCTATAGTGATGGGTGTAGATGGGGTTACCGATGTTCTCCACCTATCCCGCTCTTACACAGTCTTCCTTCTCTTCCTCAGCACTTAAGATCCACATTTCTTCTGCCACCAAGGAAGTCTTAGATGAATTCGGATGCTTTCAACTCGAGCTTCGGGGAGATATTGAAATGAAGGTAACAAGCTTAGAAACTAACCCTGAGAACAAGGGCCCCAATGTGAGACTATGGGGGAAAGATCAGGAACGTGAGAAAGGCTTAGGTTACTGAAAGAGTAGTAGATGCTTGGAGGAAAGTTCTAGCAGATGTGGTAGGTAAATCTACAGTAACTGAATGTACACATATATCTCTTAAGAAAGATAGATAAGATACAGATAATATAAGATGGACCTAGCACATATAGACTGGACTGTATATAGGATGGGTAAATATAGACTCTGCTGCTGTCCGGAAGAACAGGTGTATATAGACTGGGGTGCATATAGGCTGGGGGTATATAGATTCTGTTGTTTGCTGTCAGGAAGAGCTGCTGCAGCAGGGACAGAGGTAGTGCAGGGTTAGTGTGGTCAGCCGGGCAGCAGCCTGTAAGTGTGACAGAGAGACACAATACAGACAGAGAGAGAGAGACACACACAATACAGAGACACACACATACACACACAATACAGAGAGACACACACACAATACAGAGAGACACACACATACACACACACACACAATACAGAGAGAGACACAATACAGAGAGAGAGAGACACACACAATACAGAGACACACACACACAATACAGAGAGACACACACATACACACACACACACACAATACAGAGAGACACACAATACAGAGAGACACACACATACACACACACAATACAGAGAGACACACACATACACACACACACACACACACAATACAGAGAGACACACACATACACACAATACAGAGAGAGACACACATACACACACACAATACAGAGAGACACACACACAATACAGAGAGAGACACAATACAGAGAGACACACACATACACACAATACAGAGAGAGACACAATACAGAGAGAGACACACACAATACAGAGACACACACACACACAATACAGAGAGACACACACATACACACAATACAGAGAGAGACACACATACACACACACACAATACAGAGAGACACACACACAATACAGAGAGAGACACAATACAGAGAGACACACACATACACACAATACAGAGAGAGACACAATACAGAGAGAGACACACACAATACAGAGACACACACACACACAATACAGAGAGACACACACACACACACACACACACACACAATACAGAGAGACACACACATACACACAATACAGAGAGAGAGACAATACAGAGAGAGACACACACAATACAGAGACACACACACACAATACAGAGAGACACACACATACACACACACACACAATACAGAGAGACACACAATACAGAGAGACACACACATACACACACACAATACAGAGAGAGACACACACACACAATACAGAGAGACACACACACAATACAGAGAGACACACACATACACACACACAGACACACACACACAATACAGAGAGACACACACATACACACAATACAGAGAGAGACACAATACAGAGAGAGAGAGACACACACAATACAGAGACACACACACACAATACAGAGAGACACACACATACACACACACACACACACAATACAGAGAGACACACACACAATACAGAGAGACACACACATACACACAATACAGAGAGACACACACATAAACACACACACACACACACACAATACAGAGACACACACATACACACAATACAGAGAGAGACACATTGCAGAGAGAGAGACACACACACACAATACAGAGACACACACACACAATACAGAGAGACACACACACACACACACACACACACAATACAGAGAGACACACACATACACACAATACAGAGAGACACACACACACACACAATACAGAGAGACACACACACACACACACACACACACACACAATACAGAGAGACACACACATACACACAATACAGAGAGAGAGACAATACAGAGAGAGAGAGACACACACAATACAGAGACACACACACACAATACAGAGAGACACACACATACACACACACACACAATACAGAGAGACACACAATACAGAGAGACACACACATACACACACACAATACAGAGAGAGACACACACACACAATACAGAGAGACACACACACAATACAGAGAGACACACACATACACACACACAGACACACACACACAATACAGAGAGACACACACATACACACAATACAGAGAGAGACACAATACAGAGAGAGAGAGACACACACAATACAGAGACACACACACACAATACAGAGAGACACACACATACACACACACACACACACAATACAGAGAGACACACACACAATACAGAGAGACACACACATACACACAATACAGAGAGACACACACATAAACACACACACACACACACACAATACAGAGACACACACATACACACAATACAGAGAGAGACACATTGCAGAGAGAGAGACACACACACACAATACAGAGACACACACACACAATACAGAGAGAGACACACACACACACACACAATACAGAGAGACACACACATACACACAATACAGAGAGAGACACAATACAGAGAGAGAGAGACACACACAATACAGAGACACACACACACAATACAGAGAGACACACACATACACACACACACACAATACAGAGAGACACACACACAATACAGAGAGACACACACATACACACAATACAGAGAGACACACACATAAACACACACACACACACACACACAATACAGAGACACACACATACACACAATACAGAGAGAGACACATTGCAGAGAGAGAGACACACACAATACAGAGACACACACACACAATACAGAGAGACACACACATACACACAATACAGAGAGAGAGACACACACACAATACAGAGAGAGAGAGAGAAAGACACACACACAATACAGAGAGAGAGACACACACACAATACAGAGAGAGAGAGAGAAAGACACACACACAATACAGAGAGAGACACACACTGCAGAGAGAGAGAGACACACACACACACACACAATACAGAGAGAGACACACACTGCAGAGAGAGAGACACACACACACACAATACAGAGAGAGACACCCAAAATACGGCGAGACAAAATATGGAGACACACAAAATACGGAGAGACAGTAAGACACGATAAGGAAAGACAAGCGGTTAGAGTATAAATATTATAAACTAGAAGAAACGCTATATAAAATGGGTTTCCCTGTAACCGCATAAAGGTAACACGTAGGTTGAACTTGATGGTCTCTCATATATCTTCAACCTTATAAACTATGTTACTATGACTGGGACTAGTGGCGGCTGCCATCCACCATTGTACACGGCTCAGGACTGTGGCAGTCACTATGTTACTATGACTGGGACTAGTGGCGGCTGCCATCCACACCATTGTACACGGCTCAGGACTGTGGCAGTCACTATGTTACTATGACTGGGACTAGTGGCGGCTGCCATCCACCATTGTACACGGATCAGGACTGTGGCAGTCACTATGTTACTATGACTGGGACTAGGGGCGGCTGCCATCCACCATTGTACACGGCTCAGGACTGTGGCAGTCACTATGTTACTATGACTGGGACTAGTGGCGGCTGCCATCCACACCATTGTACACGGCTCAGGACTGTGGCAGTCACTATGTTACTATGACTGGGACTAGTGGCGGCTGCCATCCACCATTGTACACAGCTCGGTGTACGGCTCAGGACTGTGGCAGTCACTATGTTACTATGACTGGGACTAGTGGCGGCTGCCATCCACCATTGTACACGGCTCGGTGTACGGCTCAGGACTGTGGCAGTCACTATGTTACTATGACTGGGACTAGTGGCGGCTGCCATCCACCATTGTACACGGCTCAGGACTGTGGCAGTCACTATGTTACTATGACTGGGACTAGTGGCGGCTGCCATCCACCATTGTACACGGCTCGGTGTACGGCTCAGGACTGTGGCAGTCACTATGTTACTATGACTGGGACTAGTGGCGGCTGCCATCCACCATTGTACACAGCTCGGTGTACGGCTCAGGACTGTGGCAGTCACTCAATACTTTAATTCAATTAATAGCTGCAGTGCGAGTGCCGCCTGGTCTAATGGGATTTCTCCTGTTAATTTCCTCTTGTATGTTTCAGGGCAAAGGGAAGATGAGGACCTTCTGGCTACTTGGCGAGATGACAGACGACGATGATGTTATTTGAGCCGCTCTTTTTCCATATCAGCTCCATGTTCAGCCAGCTGTGTCCTGAGCTGCTCACTAGACTAGTCTGGGTACCAAGGTTATCCACTAACCTACCCACAGCCGCTCTTCCCGGAGCACACTGAATATGGAGGAGCAGACCACCTCGCCTGTTCCTCTCGTCTCTGGGAACGAGTCACTATACACCAGCTATCAGCCAAGAGATGACCTCTGTATTGGTCACACGGCCACAATACCATGCAACATGTAGCCAAACTTGAGCCTGCAAAAAGCACATGATGCAGGAGGCAAGACAAGGCCTAGAACAAGCAGTAACATTGCTCACACCTATGGCCTCCACCAAAGAGATCCACAGAAAGTTCAGAAATGGATCCAGAGCATCATTCAGGTTTTTGTCCTTCCACTTCCCCTGGAGTCTTGGTAGCGGACATATCGCTTCTACTTTCTGCAGAAGATTCCACAGTTTTCATTCCTTGTTCTCGCGCTAGTTCTGCACATCCCAGGTCTCCAGCCATGCTGATCCTTCATCTTAAGACTGTAAAGGGATCCAGACAGGACAGCTTTGGGCTACACCAATCCCAGAAGGAGGTGGAGCTCAGTAACGCCATTTGTGGTTGGATCTGGCGCAGGTTTGGTGATTCCACACAATGACAATGCAGAAAGGAACGGAAAATAGACTTGAAGTGCAGTCAACTCATCGACTCTACAATACGGCTGTACCGTTCTACACGCCACACAATGCATCACAGCGCAGGGAACACTCACCTAAGGCTACAATCCAGCAGTAATTTCCCCTACAGAAACCAAAGAACGAGATCTTACTACAAGCCTCTCCATGACCGGATGTGTAGCATGTGAGTAACCGTAGCTGTACTGAGTCCATGGCACATTCAGCCTTCAATAAAGACGATCCTGAAGCTATTGTGTGGATTTTTTACAGACCTGCGTTCTTATGGTTTCTCAGCAATGGCCCAATGGCCACATGAAGTCGTCACATTGAGCAATGCTTTCCTTCAAACAGGCCACATCCCATAGACATTGATATGAACCAGTAACCCGAGAAACGTAAACATTCAAACCTTCTTAATAAAAAATACTGGTAGGCCCGGGCTATTGGTGGCGGATCTTCCAAGGTACCGGGCTGCTGTTTTCTTGTGGCTAATGTAACAGGCACCAGAGGCGGTCTATCCTGCCGACACTTACTAGTGTATACATTGAGCATGCGCTGCAGACGGACTCCCAGAACCTCTTCACTGATTACTAATATAATGTCACTCAACAACAGACAGACAGCTGTACCACTAATGTACTTCTGGGAGCACACTGAGTAAACATTCACAGGGCAGGAGGAAACCAGAATAGAATAACTTGTAGATCGCCTGTGATCATCTCCACCACCTCCCCAGTAGCATCTGATAACACAATGTAACACGATGTACACAATATTGAGGGGACCTCTGGCCTGTTCCTGCCTTGAAATGAGTTTTGGTTCACCGATATTACCAGGATTTCTATGTGCAGCGCCCTCTATAGGTAAGGCCAAGGCATCTCCAGAAGTTTAAGGTCTAGACACAAAGGGGAAGATTTATGAAGGGTGTAAACTGCCCACAGCAACCAATCCCAGCTCAGCTTTCAGCTCTGGTAGAATAAAAGAGGAGCTGTGATTGGTTGCTGTGGGCAGTTTACACCCTTTCATAAATCTCTCCCAAAACGTCTTTTTCATTCTTTAGCCGGTCTCCTCGTGAGGTTTGGGTGATTGTCTCATTGCATCACCTGACATCTCAGCCTCGGGGTCATGGACGGCGACCCTTAGTCTCCTGTAATATGTTTCCATCCACCCCTGAATTCATTGTTCCATTAATGATCACAAAGGGGGACATTGTACTCGTTTGTTGGTCTTAAATAAAGCCCTGCCCCCTTTTTCCCAGCCAGATTTACTAATAGTCGCACGCCTCATGGCAAACCCAGCTGGCTCTGTGCAGCAAATCTACAGCTGCTTCCAGGTAATCAGGCGTGGGAGGAAACCCCCTCCAACTATCAGGAGAGCGGGGGATACGGAAGGCGTACACCAGGGGTGCAATCATAGTAAGTGTCCCCCAAAGTGTGACTGCCCAGAGTCCTGATAGCCCTCCCTCACGCTTCCATTAAGGATGAAGCTTACCGCTGTGCAAAGGGCGTTTCCCTGGAGAGGTAAGGGGGCATTTACACCGTCCACCGCTCCAATATAAAGGCCGCCTGATAGAGAAGCACTGCAGATGTAATACCACAGAATACACCTGACTAGACGGTTTGCAGGCTGTAGCCGTTCCCTTGGAAGTCCTCTCGCTTCTTTCACAACGGCCCATAAAGGAAATGATAAGAAGACGCCCCTCCCAGAGAGAGCCGCTACAGTTCAGAATGTCCACCATTTGTAGATTCATGTAGAACCAGGTCCGTTGTGTCCATGGGGGCCTGGCTAGCACAGCCCTCTCAGTGACCATTATAAGTAACGTGGTGCGGCACATCTTCATGGTAACACCTCTTACCGATCCATCTCTAGGAGACATCATGAACACTTAGCCCTCTGCTCTGCGGAGGTTTACTCAGTGGAAGGGCAGGTTAAGACTACAGAATTCTCGCGGATAAATTCTGCCAAATTCCGTTGCCTGTACACACTCACGGCCACGCGCCTTTCCGCTGGCTCCATAGACACCATTCTATGGGCCAGCTGATTCCGCTATCCGCCAAAAGAAGTGACATTTCAATTCTTTCAGCAGAATGCAGAATCCGCCCGTGCATAGAATAGAATGGTGTTTATGGCACGGGCGGAGAGGCGCGCGGCCGTGAGCGCGTACAGGCAACGGAATTCGGCGGAATTTATCCGTGAGAATTCCGTAGTCTGAACCCACCCGAACACATGAATGGTTCACCTGCCAGTGGGTGTCTGGAATTGTTAACAATGCAGAAATCCTGGCAATCCCCAGCACCTCCATAGACTACTAGTCACCTATCTATAGCATTGCTCCCTCTATGTCATACATTACATCCCAGGCTCCCGACATATACACAGGTACCTGGAACACTAGGCTTGGTTGCAGTGTGAACACAGCCTAGACTGCGGCTACAAATCCAGTTGAGCAGAGTTGGGATGGTTGTGATGACTGAGTTGTGTGAAGCGCGAGGGTTAGGGTGGATAAAGCACACTAATGTCCTGGAGACAAGTATGGGAGACGTCAGTCGTTTATTGTACAGTGCATCTGTCGCTCAATCACTCTCACAGGGCAGGATAACCTTTCAGGGCAGGGGTCACCATTGATTGTGACAGACATCCCAGATGTTCCTCTTTACTATTCAGGACAAATGGCCACACTCAATACACCACTCACATTACAGAGTCCTTCTGCCATGAATAAAGGCCCTATTCCACGGAACGATTATCGTCTGTATTCAGCCGATATCAGCCGCTACGGACGATAATCGTCCCGTGGAATAGAGTGCAACGATCAGCCGACATCGTTCATGTCGGCTGATTGTTGCAGTCGCTTGTTTTTCAACATGTTGAAAAACAAGCAACTGATATAGCAACGATCTTCTGCCGTCGCTCCGTTGAATAGGAGCGTCGGCAGCAGACGCTGCTATATCCTATGGGCTGCCCGGACGATCAGCGATCCCCCGGGCAGCACCCCCGCAGCTCTCCGCCCCCCCTCCCGCACTCACCCGCTCACTGCAGCCGCGCTGAATAGCGGCGTCAGCGAGCGGGGAACGAGGAGAAAACGAGCGCTGAGAGCGCTCGTTTGCTCCTCTGACGACCAGTGGAATTGGGGCATAAGGATGGTAGTGGGAGGAGGAGAAGAGTCCGCACCAAGAATGATCAGGTTTCATGCTGTTAGACTGGTTATATGCATATGAGGAGGGTTGGTTAAAAATTGTGTGTACAGCCTGATGGTGACAAACAGGGATCATTGTCCTGGCTGTGATGGTGACACACGGGGATCATTCTCCTGGCTGTGATGGTGACACACGGGGATCATTGTCCTGACTGTGATGGTGACACACGGGGATCATTCTCCTGGTTGTGCAGGTGACACACGGGGATCATTCTCCTGGTTGTGCAGGTGACACACGGGGATCATTCTCCTGGTTGTGCAGGTGACACACGGGGATCATTCTCCTGGTTGTGCAGGTGACACACGGGGATCATTCTCCTGGTTGTGCAGGTGACACACGGGGATCATTGTCCTGGTTGTGCAGGTGACACACGGGGATCATTGTCCTGGTTGTGCAGGTGACACACGGGGATCATTGTCCTGGTTGTGCAGGTGACACACGGGGATCATTCTCCTGGTTGTGCAGGTGACACACAGGGATCATTCTCCTGGTTGTGATGGTGACACACGGGGATCATTGTCCTGGTTGTGCAGGTGACACACGGGGATCATTGTCCTGGTTGTGCAGGTGACACACGGGGATCATTCTCCTGGTTGTGCAGGTGACACACGGGGATCATTCTCCTGGTTGTGCAGGTGACACACAGGGATCATTCTCCTGGTTGTGCAGGTGACACACGGGGATCATTGTCCTGGCTGTGATGGTGACACAAGGGGATCATTCTCCTGGTTGTGCAGGTGACACACGGGGATCATTGTCCTGACTGTGATGGTGACACACGGGGATCATTGTCCTGGTTGTGCAGGTGACACACGGGGATCATTGTCCTGGTTGTGCAGGTGACACACAGGGATCATTGTCCTGGTTGTGCAGGTGACACACGGGGATCATTGTCCTGGTTGTGCAGGTGACACACGGGGATCATTCTCCTGGTTGTGCAGGTGACACACGGGGATCATTGTCCTGGTTGTGCAGGTGACACACGGGGATCATTGTCCTGGTTGTGCAGGTGACACACGGGGATCATTCTCCTGGCTGTGATGGTGACACATGGGGATCATTCTCCTGGTTGTGCAGGTGACACACGGGGATCATTGTCCTGGTTGTGCAGGTGACACACGGGGATCATTGTCCTGGTTGTGCAGGTGACACACGGGGATCATTCTCCTGGTTGTGCAGGTGACACACGGGGATCATTCTCCTGGTTGTGCAGGTGACACACGAAGATCATTGTCCTGGTTGTGCAGGTGACACACGGGGATCATTGTCCTGACTGTGATGGTGACACACGGGGATCATTGTCCTGGTTGTGCAGGTGACACACGGGGATCATTCTCCTGGTTGTGCAGGTGACACACGGGGATCATTCTCCTGGTTGTGCAGGTGACACACGGGGATCATTCTCCTGGTTGTGCAGGTGACACACGGGGATCATTCTCCTGGTTGTGCAGGTGACACACTGGGATCATTGTCCTGACTGTGATGGTGACACACAGGGATCATTCTCCTGGTTGTGCAGGTGACACACGGGGATCATTGTCCTGGTTGTGCAGGTGACACACGGGGATCATTCTCCTGGTTGTGCAGGTGACACACGGGGATCATTCTCCTGGCTGTGATGGTGACACACGGGGATCATTGTCCTGGTTGTGCAGGTGACACACGGGGATCATTCTCCTGGTTGTGCAGGTGACACACGGGGATCATTCTCCTGGTTGTGCAGGTGACACACGGGGATCATTCTCCTGGTTGTGATGGTGACACATGGGGATCATTCTCCTGGTTGTGCAGGTGACACACGGGGATCATTGTCCTGGTTGTGCAGGTGACACACGGGGATCATTCTCCTGGTTGTGCAGGTGACACACAGGGATCATTCTCCTGGTTGTGATGGTGACACACGGGGATCATTGTCCTGGTTGTGCAGGTGACACACGGGGATCATTGTCCTGGTTGTGCAGGTGACACACGGGGATCATTGTCCTGGTTGTGCAGGTGACACACGGGGATCATTCTCCTGGTTGTGCAGGTGACACACGGGGATCATTCTCCTGGTTGTGCAGGTGACACACAGGGATCATTCTCCTGGTTGTGCAGGTGACACACGGGGATCATTGTCCTGGCTGTGATGGTGACACAAGGGGATCATTCTCCTGGTTGTGCAGGTGACACACGGGGATCATTCTCCTGGTTGTGCAGGTGACACACGGGGATCATTGTCCTGACTGTGATGGTGACACACGGGGATCATTGTCCTGGTTGTGCAGGTGACACACGGGGATCATTGTCCTGGTTGTGCAGGTGACACACAGGGATCATTGTCCTGGTTGTGCAGGTGACACACGGGGATCATTGTCCTGGTTGTGCAGGTGACACACGGGGATCATTGTCCTGGTTGTGCAGGTGACACACAGGGATCATTGTCCTGGTTGTGCAGGTGACACACGGGGATCATTCTCCTGGCTGTGATGGTGACACATGGGGATCATTCTCCTGGTTGTGCAGGTGACACACGGGGATCATTGTCCTGGTTGTGCAGGTGACACACGGGGATCATTGTCCTGGTTGTGCAGGTGACACACGGGGATCATTCTCCTGGTTGTGCAGGTGACACACGGGGATCATTCTCCTGGTTGTGCAGGTGACACACGGGGATCATTCTCCTGGTTGTGCAGGTGACACACGGGGATCATTGTCCTGGTTGTGCAGGTGACACACGGGGATCATTGTCCTGACTGTGATGGTGACACACGGGGATCATTGTCCTGGTTGTGCAGGTGACACACGGGGATCATTCTCCTGGTTGTGCAGGTGACACACGGGGATCATTCTCCTGGTTGTGCAGGTGACACACGGGGATCATTGTCCTGACTGTGATGGTGACACACAGGGATCATTCTCCTGGTTGTGCAGGTGACACACGGGGATCATTGTCCTGGTTGTGCAGGTGACACACGGGGATCATTGTCCTGGTTGTGCAGGTGACACACGAGGATCATTCTCCTGGCTGTGATAGTGACACAAGGGGATCATTCTCCTGGTTGTGCAGGTGACACACGGGGATCATTGTCCTGGTTGTGCAGGTGACACACGGGGATCATTCTCCTGGTTGTGCAGGTGACACACGGGGATCATTCTCCTGGTTGTGCAGGTGACACACGGGGATCATTCTCCTGGTTGTGATGGTGACACATGGGGATCATTCTCCTGGTTGTGCAGGTGACACACGGGGATCATTGTCCTGGTTGTGCAGGTGACACACGGGGATCATTCTCCTGGTTGTGCAGGTGACACACGGGGATCATTGTCCTGGTTGTGCAGGTGACACACGGGGATCATTGTCCTGGTTGTGCAGGTGACACATGGGGATCATTCTCCTGGCTGTGCAGGTGACACCACGGGGATCATTGTCCTGGTTGTGCAGGTGACACACGGGGATCATTGTCCTGGTTGTGCAGGTGACACACGGGGATCATTGTCCTGGTTGTGCAGGTGACACACGGGGATCATTGTCCTGGTTGTGCAGGTGACACACGGGGATCATTGTCCTGGTTGTGCAGGTGACACATGGGGATCATTCTCCTGGCTGTGCAGGTGACACACGGGGATCATTGTCCTGGTTGTGCAGGTGACACACGGGGATCATTGTCCTGGTTGTGCAGGTGACACACGGGGATCATTGTCCTGGTTGTGCAGGTGACACACGGGGATCATTGTCCTGGTTGTGCAGGTGACACACGGGGATCATTGTCCTGGTTGTGCAGGTGACACACGGGGATCATTGTCCTGGTTGTGCAGGTGACACACGGGGATCATTGTCCTGGTTGTGCAGGTGACACACGGGGATCATTGTCCTGGTTGTGCAGGTGACACATGGGGATCATTCTCCTGGCTGTGCAGGTGACACACGGGGATCATTGTCCTGGTTGTGCAGGTGACACACGGGGATCATTGTCCTGGTTGTGCAGGTGACACACGGGGATCATTCTCCTGGTTGTGCAGGTGACACACGGGGATCATTGTCCTGGTTGTGCAGGTGACACACGGGGATCATTCTCCTGGCTGTGATGGTGACACACGGGGATCATTGTCCTGGTTGTGATGGTGACACACGGGGATCATTCTCCTGGCTGTGCAGGTGACACACGGGGATCATTCTCCTGACTGATGGTGACACACGGGGATCATTCTCCTGGTTGTGCAGGTGACACACGGGGATCATTCTCCTGGCTGTGCAGGTGACACTTGGGGATCATTGTCCTGGTTGTGCAGGTGACACACGGGGATCATTGTCCTGACTGTGATGGTGACACACGGGGATCATTGTCCTGGTTGTGCAGGTGACACACGGGGATCATTCTCCTGGTTGTGCAGGTGACACACGGGGATCATTCTCCTGGTTGTGCAGGTGACACACGGGGATCATTCTCCTGGTTGTGCAGGTGACACACGGGGATCATTCTCCTGGCTGTGATGGTGACACACGGGGATCATTCTCCTGGTTGTGCAGGTGACACACGGGGATCATTCTCCTGGTTGTGCAGGTGACACACGGGGATCATTCTCCTAAACAATCTTTTGGTTGTGACACTGACACACAAGGACCCTTCTTCCAGCTGTGTGACGGTGTGGTACGTAGAACATTCTCCCTGTTGGGACATGACTTATCTGGTTGTGACAATGTGATGTGTATCTGGTCATTCAGATGATATGGAGATGACTCTTTTGGATCTCTCTATTGGCTGCTCAGGACTAGGTGACATATTACAATAATCTCCTATTTTGTGGGAATTACATGTTGGGATAATTTTCCAAGCTATATGGGACCGGCTGATCCAGATAATCCGATATTGGAGTGGTAAAAGCGGAGCTCCTCTTAAAGGGAGAGTGACTGGCTCTGATGTCAGAGACTCCCTGCATAGAGGAGACACATAAGGAAGGACATGAGATTAGGGACCACACAAAGCAGACAAGAGAGTCCGATCCTTGAGTGAACTTACTGTGATAGCGCGCACGTTCTCCGCCCAGAAGGTCACCGCCTGCTCACTGCGATAGTCATGTTTCTGTCACACACAAAATAGGACAATACAATAAGTCCTGGTATTCAGTTACATAGTCAGCCACTCTCCATCTGATCCCTGGGGATCTGCTGATCGCCAGCATTAGATCTGACCATTCACTCTCCGCCATCTACCTTCCTGGGAGCTGGAATCTGTGGTACGAAGCCCGCCACCTGGTGGTCTCTCTTAGTTGTAGATTCTGTGACCTTCATCTCCTTTGTTGGAGACCTCAGCTCCTCACGGATGTCCTGACTGATGAGAGAGCAGAGAAAGGTCAACGGTCAACGGTATACGGACACATCTCCTCTCCCTCAGTACAGTATACGGACACATCTCCTCTCCCTCAGTACAGTATACAGACACATCTCCTCTCCCTCAGTACAGTATACGGACACATCTCCTCTCCCTCAGTACAGTATACAGACACATCTCCTCTCCTCTCCCTCAGTACAGTATACAGACACATCTCCTCTCCTCTCCCTCAGTACAGTATACAGACACATCTCCTCTCCCTCAGTACAGTATACAGACACATCTCCTCTCCCTCAGTACAGTATACGGACACATCTCCTCTCCCTCAGTACAGTATACAGACACATCTCCTCTCCCTCAGTACAGTATACGGACACATCTCCTCTCCCTCAGTACGGTATACGGACACATCTCCTCTCCCTCAGTACAGTATACGGACACATCTCCTCTCCCTCAGTACAGTATACAGACACATCTCCTCTCCCTCAGTACAGTATACGGACACATCTCCTCTCCTCTCCCTCAGTACAGTATACAGACACATCTCCTCTCCCTCAGTACAGTATACAGACACATCTCCTCTCCCTCAGTACAGTATACGGACACATCTCCTCTCCCTCAGTACAGTATACAGACACATCTCCTCTCCTCTCCCTCAGTACAGTATACAGACACATCTCCTCTCCCTCAGTACAGTATACAGACACATCTCCTCTCCCTCAGTACAGTATACAGACACATCTCCTCTCCGCACCCTCAGTACAGTATACAGACACATCTCCTCTCCTCTCCCTCAGTACAGTATACGGACACATCTCCTCTCCCTCAGTACAGTATACAGACACATCTCCTCTCCGCTCCCTCAGTACAGTATACAGACACATCTCCTCTCCCTCAGTACAGTATACAGACACATCTCCTCTCCCTCAGTACAGTATACGGACACATCTCCTCTCCTCTCCCTCAGTACAGTATACAGACACATCTCCTCTCCCTCAGTACAGTATACAGACACATCTCCTCTCCGCTCCCTCAGTACAGTATACAGACACATCTCCTCTCCCTCAGTACAGTATACAGACACATCTCCTCTCCCTCAGTACAGTATACGGACACATCTCCTCTCCTCTCCCTCAGTACAGTATACAGACACATCTCCTCTCCCTCAGTACAGAATACAGACACATCTCCTCTCCCTCAGTACAGTATACGGACAACATCTCCTCTCCCTCAGTACAGTATACAGACACATCTCCTCTCCTCCTCCCCTCAGTACAGTATACAGACACATCTCCTCTCCCTCAGTACAGTATACAGACACATCTCCTCTCCTCTCCCTCAGTACAGTATACAGACACATCTCCTCTCCGCACCCTCAGTACAGTATACAGACACATCTCCTCTCCTCTCCCTCAGTACAGTATACGGACACATCTCCTCTCCCTCAGTACAGTATACAGACACATCTCCTCTCCGCTCCCTCAGTACAGTATACAGACACATCTCCTCTCCCTCAGTACAGTATACAGACACATCTCCTCTCCCTCAGTACAGTATACGGACACATCTCCTCTCCTCTCCCTCAGTACAGTATACAGACACATCTCCTCTCCGCACCCTCAGTACAGTATACAGACACATCTCCTCTCCTCTCCCTCAGTACAGTATACGGACACATTCTCCTCTCCCTCAGTACAGTATACAGACACATCTCCTCTCCGCTCCCTCAGTACAGTATACAGACACATCTCCTCTCCCTCAGTACAGTATACAGACACATCTCCTCTCCCTCAGTACAGTATACAGACACATCTCCTCTCCCTCAGTACAGTATACGGACACATCTCCTCTCCCTCAGTACAGTATACAGACACATCTCCTCTCCCTCAGTACAGTATACAGACACATCTCCTCTCCGCACCCTCAGTACAGTATACAGACACATCTCCTCTCCTCTCCCTCAGTACAGTATACAGACACATCTCCTCTCCGCACCCTCAGTACAGTATACAGACACATCTCCTCTCCCTCAGTACAGTATACAGACACATCTCCTCTCCGCTCCCTCAGTACAGTATACAGACACATCTCCTCTCCCTCAGTACAGTATACAGACACATCTCCGCTCCTCTCCCTCAGTACAGTATACGGACACATCTCCTCTCCGCACCCTCAGTACAGTATACAGACACATCTCCTCTCCCTCAGTACAGTATACAGACACATCTCCTCTCCTCTCCCTCAGTACAGTATACGGACACATCTCCGCTCCCTCAGTACAGTATACAGACACATCTCCTCTCCGCACCCTCAGTACAGTATACAGACACATCTCCTCTCCTCTCCCTCAGTACAGTATACGGACACATCTCCTCTCCTCTCCCTCAGTACAGTATACGGACACATCTCCTCTCCCTCAGTACAGTATACAGACACATCTCCTCTCCTCTCCCTCAGTACAGTATACAGACACATCTCCTCTCCTCTCCCTCAGTACAGTATACAGACACATCTCCTCTCCGCACCCTCAGTACAGTATACAGACACATCTCCTCTCCGCACCCTCAGTACAGGATACAGACACATCTCATCTCCTCTCCCTCAGTACAGTATACAGACACATCTCCTCTCCCTCAGTACAGTATACAGACACATCTCCTCTCCCTCAGTACAGTATACAGACACATCTCCTCTCCACACCCTCAGTACAGTATACAGACACATCTCCTCTCCCTCAGTACAGTATACAGACACATCTCCTCTCCTCTCCCTCAGTACAGTATACAGACACATCTCCTCTCCCTCAGTACAGTATACGGACACATCTCCTCTCCGCACCCTCAGTACAGTATACAGACACATCTCCTCTCCCTCAGTACAGTATACGGACACATCTCCTCTCCTCTCCCTCAGTACAGTATACGGACACATCTCCTCTCCTCTCCCTCAGTACAGTATACGGACACATCTCCGCTCCCTCAGTACAGTATACAGACACATCTCCTCTCCTCTCCCTCAGTACAGTATACAGACACATCTCCTCTCCGCACCCTCAGTACAGTATACAGACACATCTCCTCTCCCTCAGTACAGTATACGGACACATCTCCTCTCCCTCAGTACAGTATACAGACACATCTCCTCTCCCTCAGTACAGTATACAGACACATCTCCTCTCCCTCAGTACAGTATACGGACACATCTCCTCTCCTCTCCCTCAGTACAGTATACAGACACATCTCCTCTCCCTCAGTACAGTATACAGACACATCTCCTCTCCCTCAGTACAGTATACAGACACATCTCCTCTCCTCTCCCTCAGTACAGTATACAGACACATCTCCTCTCCGCACCCTCAGTACAGTATACAGACACATCTCCTCTCCTCTCTCTCAGTACAGTATACGGACACATCTCCTCTCCGCACCCTCAGTACAGTATACAGACACATCTCCTCTCCCTCAGTACAGTATACAGACACATCTCCTCTCCTCTCCCTCAGTACAGTATACGGACACATCTCCTCTCCCTCAGTACAGTATACAGACAATATCTCCTCTCCCTCAGTACAGTATACAGACACATCTCCTCTCCTCTCCCTCAGTACAGTATACAGACACATCTCCTCTCCCTCAGTACAGTATACGGACACACCTCCTCTCCCCCAGTACAGTATACAGACACATCTCCTCTCCGCACCCTCAGTACAGTATACAGACACATCTCCTCTCCGCACCCTCAGTACAGTATACAGACACATCTCCTCTCCCTCAGTACAGTATACAGACACATCTCCTCTCCTCTCCCTCAGTACAGTATACAGACACATCTCCTCTCCCTCAGTACAGTATACGGACACATCTCCTCTCCCTCAGTACAGTATACAGACACATCTCCTCTCCCTCAGTACAGTATACAGACACATCTCCTCTCCCTCAGTACAGTATACAGACACATCTCCTCTCCTCTCCCTCAGTACAGTATACAGACACATCTCCTCTCCTCTCCCTCAGTACTGTATACAGACACATCTCCTCTCCTCTCCCTCAGTACAGTATACAGACACATCTCCTCTCCTCTCCCTCAGTACAGTATACAGACACATCTCCTCTCCGCACCCTCAGTACAGTATACAGACACATCTCCTCTCCTCTCCCTCAGTACAGTATACAGACACATCTCCTCTCCGCACCCTCAGTACAGTATACAGACACATCTCCTCTCCCTCAGTACAGTATACAGACACATCTCCTCTCCTCTCCCTCAGTACAGTATACGGACACATCTCCTCTCCCTCAGTACAGTATATAGACACATCTCCTCTTCCTCAGTACAGTATACAGACACATCTCCTCTCCGCACCCTCAGTACAGTATACAGACACATCTCCTCTCCCTCAGTACAGTATACAGACACATCTCCTCTCCTCTCCCTCAGTACAGTATACGGACACATCTCCTCTCCCTCAGTACAGTATACAGACACATCTCCTCTCCCTCAGTACAGTATATGGACACATCTCCTCTCCGCTCCCTCAGTACAGTATACAGACACATCTCCTCTCCTCTCCCTCAGTACAGTATACAGACACATCTCCTCTCCTTCAGTACAGTATACAGACACATCTCCGCTCCCTCAGTACAGTATACAGACACATCTCCTCTCCTCTCCCTCAGTACAGTATACAGACACATCTCCGCTCCTCTCCCTCAGTACAGTATACGGACACACCTCCTCTCCCCCAGTACAGTATACAGACACATCTCCTCTCCGCACCCTCAGTACAGTATACAGACACATCTCCTCTCCGCTCCCTCAGTACAGTATACAGACACATCTCCTCTCCCTCAGTACAGTATACAGACACATCTCCTCTCCGCTCCCTCAGTACAGTATACAGACACATCTCCTCTCCCTCAGGACAGTATACAGACACATCTCCTCTCCCTCAGTACAGTATACAGACACATCTCCTCTCCCTCAGTACAGTATACAGACACATCTCCTCTCCCTCAGGACAGTATACAGACACATCTCCTCTCCCTCAGTACAGTATACAGACACATCTCCTCTCCCTCAGTACAGTATACAGACACATCTCCGCTCCTCTCCCTCAGTACAGTATACAGACACATCTCCTCTCCTCTCCCTCAGTACAGTATACAGACACATCTCCTCTCCCTCAGTACAGTATACAGACACATCTCCTCTCCTCTCCCTCAGTACAGTATACAGACACATCTCCTCTCCTCTCCCTCAGTACAGTATACAGACACATCTCCTCTCCCTCAGTACAGTATACAGACACATCTCCTCTCCGCACCCTCAGTACAGTATACAGACACATCTCCTCTCCTCTCCCTCAGTACAGTATACAGACACATCTCCTCTCCTCTCCCTCAGTACAGTATACAGACACATCTCCTCTCCCTCAGTACAGTATACAGACACATCTCCTCTCCCTCAGTACAGTATATGGACACATCTCCTCTCCGCTCCCTCAGTACAGTATACAGACACATCTCCTCTCCTTCAGTACAGTATACAGACACATCTCCGCTCCCTCAGTACAGTATACAGACACATCTCCTCTCCTCTCCCTCAGTACAGTATACAGACACATCTCCGCTCCTCTCCCTCAGTACAGTATACAGACACATCTCCTCTCCTCTCCCTCAGTACAGTATACAGACACATCTCCTCTCCCTCAGTACAGTATACAGACACATCTCCTCTCCTCTCCCTCAGTACAGTATACAGACACATCTCCTCTCCTCTCCCTCAGTACAGTATACAGACACATCTCCTCTCCCTCAGTACAGTATACAGACACATCTCCTCTCCTCTCCCTCAGTACAGTATACAGACACATCTCCTCTCCTCTCCCTCAGTACAGTATACAGACACATCTCCTCTCCCTCAGTACAGTATACAGACACATCTCCTCTCCTCTCCCTCAGTACAGTATACAGACACATCTCCTCTCCCTCAGTACAGTATACAGACACATCTCCTCTCCTCTCCCTCAATACAGTATACAGACACATCTCCTCTCCTCTCCCTCAGTACAGTATACAGACACATCTCCTCTCCCTCAGTACAGTATACAGACACATCTCCTCTCCGCACCCTCAGTACAGTATACAGACACATCTCCTCTCCTCTCCCTCAGTACAGTATACAGACACATCTCCTCTCCCTCAGTACAGTATACAGACACATCTCCTCTCCTCTCCCTCAGTACAGTATACAGACACATCTCCTCTCCTCTCCCTCAGTACAGTATATGGACACATCTCCTCTCCCTCAGTACAGTATACAGACACATCTCCTCTCCCTCAGTACAGTATACAGACACATCTCCTCTCCCTCAGTACAGTATACAGACACATCTCCTCTCCGCACCCTCAGTACAGTATACAGACACATCTCCTCTCCTCTCCCTCAGTACAGTATACAGACACACCTCTTCTCCTCTCCCTCAGTACAGTATACAGACACATCTCCTCTCCCTCAGTACAGTATACAGACACATCTCCTCTCCCTCAGTACAGTATACAGACACATCTCCTCTCCCTCAGTACAGTATACAGACACATCTCCTCTCCTCTCCCTCAGTACAGTATACAGACACATCTCCTCTCCTCTCCCTCAGTACAGTATACAGACACATCTCCTCTCCTCTCCCTCAGTACAGTATACAGACACATCTCCTCTCCTCTCCCTCAGTACAGTATACAGACACATCTCCTCTCCCTCAGTACAGTATACAGACACATCTCCTCTCCTCTCCCTCAGTACAGTATACAGACACATCTCCTCTCCCTCAGTACAGTATACAGACACATCCTCTCCTCTCCCTCAGTACAGTATACAGACACATCTCCTCTCCCCTCAGTACAGTATACAGACACATCTCCTCTCCTCTCCCTCAGTACAGTATACAGACACATCTCCTCTCCCATCAGTAAACTATAAAGACACATCTCCTCTCCCTCCAGTACAGTATACAGACACATCTCCTCTCCGCTCCCTCAGTACAGTATACAGAACACATCTCCTCTCGCCCTCAGTACAGTATACAGACACATCTCCTCTCCCTCAGTACAGTATACAGACACATCTCCTCTCCCTCACCCTCAGTACAGTATACAGACACATCTCCTCTCCCTCAGTACAGTATACAGACACATCTCCTCTCCGCTCCCTCAGTACAGTATACAGACACATCTCCTCTCCCTCAGTACAGTATACAGACACATCTCCTCTCCCTCAGTACAGTATACAGACACATCTCCTCTCCACACCCTCAGTACAGTATACGGACACATCTCCTCTCCGCACCCTCAGTACAGTATACAGACACATCTCCTCTCCCTCAGTACAGTATACAGACACATCTCCTCTCCCTCAGTACAGTATACAGACACATCTCCTCTCCCTCAGTACAGTATACAGACACATCTCCTCTCCTCTCCCTCAGTACAGTATACAGACACATCTCCTCTCCTTTCCCTCAGTACAGTATACAGACACATCTCCTCTCCCTCAGTACAGTATACAGACACATCTCCTCTCCCTCAGTACAGTATACAGACACATCTCCTCTCCGCACCCTCAGTACAGTATACAGACACATCTCCTCTCCCTCAGTACAGTATACAGACACATCTCCTCTGCCTCAGTACAGTATACAGACACACAATGCCAGGAGGTGTAGCGGGCGTACAATGCCAGGAGGTGTAGCAGGCGTACAATGCCAGGAGGTGTAGCGGGCGTTTAATGCCAGGAGGAGTAGCAGGCGTACAATGCCAGGAGGAGTAGCGGGCGTTTAATGCCAGGAGGAGTAGCGGGCGTACAGTGCCAGGAGGAGTAGCGGGCGTACAATGCCAGGAGGAGTAGCGGGCGTACAATGCCAGGAGGAGTAGCGGGCGTACAGTGCCAGGAGGAGTAGCGGGCGTACAATGCCAGGAGGTGTAGCGGGCGTACAATGCCAGGAGGAGTAGCGGGCGTATAATTCCAGGAGGAGTAGCGGGCGTACAATGCCAGGAGGAGTAGCGGGCGTACAATGCCAGGAGGTGTAGCGGGCGTATATTTCCAGGAGGTGTAGCGGGCGTACAATGCCAGGAGATGTAAAGGGCGTACAATGCCAGGAGGAGTAGCGGGCGTACAATGCCAGGAGGTGTAGCGGGCGTACAATGCCAGGAGGAGTAGCGGGCGTACAATGCCAGAAGGAGTAGCGGGCGTACAATGCCAGGAGGAGTAGTGGGCGTACAATGCCAGGAGGAGTAGCTGGCGTACAATGCCAGGAGGAGTAGCGGGCGTACAATGCCAGGAGGTGTAGCGGGCGTACAATGCCAGGAGGAGTAGCGGGCGTACAATGCCAGGAGGAGTAGCGGGCGTACAATGCCAGGAGGAGTAGCGGGCGTACAATGCCAGGAGGTGCTGGGGGCGTACAATGCCAGGAGGAGTAGCGGGCGTACAATGCCATGAGGAGTAGCGGGCGTTACAATGCCAGGAGGTGTAGCGGGCGTACAATGCCAGGAGGAGTAGCGGGCGTACAATGCCAGGAGGAGTAGCGGGCGTACAATGCCAGGAGGTGCTGGGGGCGTACAATGCCAGGAGGTGTAGCGGGCGTACAATGCCAGGAGGTGTAGCGGGCGTACAATGCCAGGAGGAGTAGCGGGCGTATAATGCCAGGAGGAGTAGCGGGCGTACAATGCCAGGAGGAGTAGCGGGCGTACAATGCCAGGAGGTGCTGGGGGCGTACAATGCCAGGAGGAGTAGCGGGCGTACAGTGCCAGGAGGAGTAGCGGGCTTACAGTGCCAGGAGGTGCTGCGGGCGTACAGTGCCAGGAGGAGTAGCGGGCGTACAATGCCAGGAGGTGTAGCGGGCGTATAATGCCAGGAGGTGCTGCGGGCGTACAATGCCAGGAGGAGTAGCGGGCGTACAATGCCAGGAGGAGTAGCGGGCGTATAATGCCAGGAGGTGCTGCGGGCGTACAATGCCAGGAGGAGTAGCGAGCGTACAATGCCAGGAGGTGTAGCGGGCGTACAATGCCAGGAGGAGTAGCGGGCGTACAATGCCAGGAGGAGTAGCGGGCGTACAATGCCAGGAGGTTCTGCGGGCGTACAATGCCAGGAGGTGTAGCGAGCGTTTAATGCCAGGAGGTGTAGCGGGCGTACAATGCCAGGAGGTGCTGGGGGCGTACAATGCCAGGAGGTGTAGCGGGCGTACAATGCCAGGAGGTGCTGGGGGCGTACAATGCCAGGAGGTGTAGCGGGCGTACAGTGCCAGGAGGAGTAGCGGGCGTACAGTGCCAGGAGGAGTAGCGAGCGTACAGTGCCAGGAGGAGTAGCGGGCGTACAGTGCCAGGAGGAGTAGCGGGCGTACAATGCCAGGAGGAGTAGCGGGCGTACAATGCCAGGAGGAGTAGCGGGCGTACAATGCCAGGAGGTGTAGCGGGCATACAATGCCAGGAGGAGTAGCGGGCGTACAGTGCCAGGAGGAGTAGCGGGCGTACAATGCCAGGAGGTGTAGCGGGCGTACAGTGCCAGGAGGAGTAGCGGGCGTACAATGCCAGGAGGAGTAGCGGGCGTACAATGCCAGGAGGAGTAGCGGGCGTATAATGCCAGGAGGTGCTGGGGGCGTACAATGCCAGGAGGTGTAGCGGGCGTACAATGCCAGGAGGAGTAGCGGGCGTACAATGTCAGGAGGTGCTGGGGGCGTACAATGCCAGGAGGTGTAGCGGGCGTACAATGCCAGGAGGAGTAGCGGGCGTACAATGCCAGGAGGAGTAGCGGGCGTACAATGTCAGGAGGAGTAGCGGGCGTACAATGCCAGGAGGTGCTGGGGGCGTACAGTGCCAGGAGGAGTAGCGGGCGTATAATGCCAGGAGGTGCTGGGGGCGTACAATGCCAGGAGGTGTAGCGGGCGTACAATGCCAGGAGGAGTAGCGGGCGTACAATGCCATGAGGAGTAGCGGGCGTACAATGCCAGGAGGTGTAGCGGGCGTACAATGCCAGGAGGAGTAGCGGGCGTATAATGCCAGGAGGAGTAGCGGGCGTACAATGCCAGGAGGAGTAGCGGGCGTACAATGCCAGGAGGTGCTGGGGGCGTACAATGCCAGGAGGAGTAGCGGGCGTACAGTGCCAGGAGGAGTAGCGGGCGTACAATGCCAGGAGGTTCTGCGGGCGTACAATGCCAGGAGGAGTAGCGGGCGTACAATGCCAGGAGGTGTAGCGGGCGTACAATGCCAGGAGGAGTAGCGAGCGTTTAATGCCAGGAGGTGTAGCGGGCGTACAATGCCAGGAGGTGTAGCGGGCGTACAATGCCAGGAGGAGTAGCGGGCGTACAATGCCAGGAGGAGTAGCGGGCGTACAATGCCAGGAGGTGTAGCGGGCGTACAATGCCAGGAGGAGTAGCGGGCGTACAATGCCAGGAGGAGTAGCGGGCGTTTAATGCCAGGAGGTGTAGCGGGCGTACAATGCCAGGAGGTGTAGCGGGCGTACAATGCCAGGAGGAGTAGCGGGCGTACAGTGCCAGGAGGAGTAGCGGGCGTACAATGCCAGGAGGTGTAGCGGGCGTACAATGCCAGGAGGTGTAGCGGGCGTACAATGCCAGGAGGTGCTGGGGGCGTACAATGCCAGGAGGTGTAGCGGGCGTACAATGCCAGGAGGTGTAGCGGGCGTACAATGCCAGGAGGTGTAGCGGGCGTACAATGCCAGGAGGTGCTGGGGGCGTACAATGCCAGGAGGAGTAGCGGGCGTACAGTGCCAGGAGGAGTAGCGAGCGTACAGTGCCAGGAGGAGTAGCGGGCGTTTAATGCCAGGAGGTGTAGCGGGCGTACAATGCCAGGAGGTGTAGCGGGCGTACAATGCCAGGAGGTGTAGCGGGCGTACAATGCCAGGAGGAGTAGCGGGCGTACAATGCCAGGAGGAGTAGCGGGCGTACAATGCCAGGAGGAGTAGCGGGCGTACAGTGCCAGGAGGAGTAGCGGGCGTACAATGCCAGGAGGTGTAGCGGGCGTACAGTGCCAGGAGGAGTAGCGGGCGTACAGTGCCAGGAGGAGTAGCGGGCGTACAATGCCAGGAGGAGTAGCGGGCGTACAATGTCAGGAGGTGCTGGGGGCGTACAATGCCAGGAGGTGTAGCGGGCGTACAATGCCAGGAGGAGTAGCGGGCGTACAATGTCAGGAGGTGCTGGGGGCGTACAATGCCAGGAGGTGTAGCGGGCGTACAATGTCAGGAGGTGTAGCGGGCGTACAATGCCAGGAGGAGTAGCGGGCGTACAATGTCAGGAGGTGCTGGGGGCGTACAATGCCAGGAGGTGCTGGGGGCGTACAGTGCCAGGAGGAGTAGCGGGCGTATAATGCCAGGAGGTGCTGCGGGCGTACAATGCCAGGAGGAGTAGCGGGCGTACAATGCCAGGAGGAGTAGCGGGCGTACAATGCCAGGAGGAGTAGCGGGCGTACAATGCCATGAGGAGTAGCGGGCGTACAATGCCAGGAGGTGTAGCGGGCGTACAATGCCAGGAGGAGTAGCGGGCGTATAATGCCAGGAGGAGTAGCGGGCGTACAATGCCAGGAGGAGTAGCGGGCGTACAATGCCAGGAGGTGCTGGGGGCGTACAATGCCAGGAGGAGTAGCGGGCGTACAGTGCCAGGAGGAGTAGCGGGCGTACAATGCCAGGAGGTTCTGCGGGCGTACAATGCCAGGAGGAGTAGCGGGCGTACAATGCCAGGAGGTGTAGCGGGCGTACAATGCCAGGAGGTGTAGCGGGCGTACAATGCCAGGAGGAGTAGCGGGCGTACAATGCCAGGAGGAGTAGCGAGCGTACAATGCCAGGAGGTGTAGCGGGCGTACAATGCCAGGAGGAGTAGCGGGCGTACAATGCCAGGAGGAGTAGCGGGCGTTTAATGCCAGGAGGTGTAGCGGGCGTACAATGCCAGGAGGTGTAGCGGGCGTACAATGCCAGGAGGAGTAGCGGGCGTACAGTGCCAGGAGGAGTAGCGGGCGTACAATGCCAGGAGGTGTAGCGGGCGTACAATGCCAGGAGGTGTAGCGGGCGTATAATGCCAGGAGGTGCTGCGGGCGTATAATGCCAGGAGGTGCTGGGGGCGTACAATGCCAGGAGGAGTAGCGGGCGTATAATGCCAGGAGGTGTAGCGGGCGTACAAACCAGAAGGAGTAGCGGGCGTACAATGCCAGGAGGTGTAGCGGGCGTACAGTGCCAGGAGGAGTAGCGGGCGTACAATGCCAGGAGGTGTAGCGGGCGTACAATGCCAGGAGGAGTAGCGGGCGTACAATGCCAGGAGGTGTAGCGGGCGTACAATGCCAGGAGGAGTAGCGGGCGTACAATGTCAGGAGGTGCTGGGGGCGTACAATGCCAGGAGGTGTAGCGGGCGTACAATGCCAGGAGGAGTAGCGGGCGTACAATGCCAGGAGGAGTAGCGGGCGTACAATGCCAGGAGGAGTAGCGGGCGTACAATGTCAGGAGGAGTAGCGGGCGTACAATGCCAGGAGGTGCTGGGGGCGTACAGTGCCAGGAGGAGTAGCGGGCGTATAATGCCAGGAGGTGCTGCGGGCGTACAATGCCAGGAGGAGTAGCGGGCGTACAATGCCAGGAGGAGTAGCGGGCGTACAATGCCAGGAGGAGTAGCGGGCGTACAATGCCATGAGGAGTAGCGGGCGTACAATGCCAGGAGGTGTAGCGGGCGTACAATGCCAGGAGGAGTAGCGGGCGTATAATGCCAGGAGGAGTAGCGGGACGTACAATGCCAGGAGGAGTAGCGGGCGTACAATGCCAGGAGGTGCTGGGGGGCGTACAATGCCAGGAGGAGTAGCGGGGCGTACAGTGCCAGGAGGAGTAGCGGGCGTACAATGCCAGGAGTGGTAGCGGGCGTACAATGCCAGGAGGTTGTAGCGGGCGTACAATGCCAGGAGGAGTAGCGGGCGTACAATGCCAGGAGGAGTAGCGAGCGTACAATGCCAGGAGGTGTAGCGGGGTACAATGCCAGGAGGAGTAGCGGGCGACAATGCCAGGAGGAGTAGCGGGCGTTAATGCCAGGAGGTGTAGCGGGCGTACAATGCCAGGAGGTGTAGCGGGCGTACAATGCCAGGAGGAGTAGCGGGCGTACAGTGCCAGGAGGAGTAGCGGGCGTACAATGCCAGGAGGTGTAGCGGGCGTACAATGCCAGGAGGTGTAGCGGGCGTACAATGCCAGGAGGTGCTGGGGGCGTACAATGCCAGGAGGAGTAGCGGGCGTATAATGCCAGGAGGTGTAGCGGGCGTACAAACCAGGAGGAGTAGCGGGCGTACAATGCCAGGAGGTGTAGCGGGCGTACAATGCCAGGAGGTGTAGCGGGCGTACAATGCCAGGAGGTGTAGCGGGCGTACAAACCAGGAGGAGTAGCGGGCGTACAGTGCCAGGAGGAGTAGCGGGCGTACAATGCCAGGAGGTGTAGCGGGCGTACAATGCCAGGAGGAGTAGCGGGCGTACAGTGCCAGGAGGAGTAGCGGGCGTACAGTGCCAGGAGGAGTAGCGGGCGTACAATGCCAGGAGGAGTAGCGGGCGTATAATGCCAGGAGGAGTAGCGGGCGTACAATGCCAGGAGGAGTAGCGGGCGTACAAAGCCAGGAGGAGTAGCGGGCGTATAATGCCAGGAGGAGTAGCGGGCGTACAATGCCAGGCGGAGTAGCGGGCGTACAATGCCAGGCGGAGTAGCGGGCGTACAATGCCAGGAGGAGTAGCGGGCGTACAATGCCAGGAGGTGTAGCGGGCGTACAATGCCAGGAGGAGTAGCGGGCGTACAATGCCAGGAGGTGCTGGGGGCGTACAATGCCAGGAGGAGTAGCGGGCGTACAATGCCAGGAGGAGTAGCGGGCGTACAATGCCAGGAGGAGTAGCGGGCGTACAATGCCAGGAGGTGTAGCGGGCGTACAATGCCAGGAGGTGCTGGGGGCGTACAATGCCAGGAGGAGTAGCGGGCGTACAATGCCAGGAGGTGTAGCGGGCGTACAATGCCAGGAGGTGCTGTGGGCGTACAATGCCAGGAGGTGCTGCGGGCGTACAATGCCAGGAGGTGTAGCGGGCGTACAATGCCAGGAGGTGTAGCGGGCGTACAATGCCAGGAGGTGCTGCGGGCGTACAATGCCAGGAGGAGTAGCGGGCGTACAATGCCAGGAGGAGTAGCGGGCGTACAATGCCAGGAGGAGTAGCGGGCGTACAATGCCAGGAGGTGTAGCGGGCGTACAATGCCAGGAGGTGTAGCGGGCGTACAATGCCAGGAGGAGTAGCGGGCGTACAATGCCAGGAGGAGTAGTGGGCGTACAATGCCAGGAGGTGTAGCGGGCGTACAATGCCAGGAGGTGTAGCGGGCGTACAATGCCAGGAGGTGCTGCGGGCGTACAATGCCAGGAGGAGTAGCGGGCGTACAATGCCAGGAGGAGTAGCGGGCGTACAATGCCAGGAGGAGTAGCGGGCGTTTAATGCCAGGAGGAGTAGCGGGCGTATATTTCCAGGAGGAGTTGCGGGCGTACAGTGCCAGGAGGAGTAGCGGGCGTACAATGCCAGGAGGAGTAGCGGGCGTACAATGCCAGGAGGAGTAGCGGGCGTACAATGCCAGGAGGAGTAGCGGGCGTACAATGCCAGGAGGAGTAGCGGGCGTACAATGCCAGGAGGTGCTGCGGGCGTACAATGCCAGGAGGTGCTGCGGGCGTACAATGCCAGGAGGTGTAGCGGGCGTACAATGCCAGGAGGTGCTGCGGGCGTACAATGCCAGGAGGTGTAGCGGGCGTACAATGCCAGGAGGAGTAGCGGGCGTACAATGCCAGGAGGAGTAGCGGCCGTACAATGCCAGGAGGAGTAGCGGGCGTACAATGCCAGGAGGTGTAGCGGGCGTACAATGCCAGGAGGTGTAGCGGGCGTACAATGCCAGGAGGTGCTGCGGGCGTACAATGCCAGGAGGAGTAGCGGGCGTACAATGCCAGGAGGTGTAGCGGGCGTACAATGCCAGGAGGTGCTGCGGGCGTACAATGCCAGGAGGAGTAGCGGGCGTACAATGCCAGGAGGAGTAGCGGGCGTACAATGCCAGGAGGTGCTGCGGGCGTATAATGCCAGGAGGAGTAGCGGGCGTACAATGCCAGGAGGAGTAGCGGGCGTACAATGCCAGGAGGAGTAGCGGGCGTTTAATGCCAGGAGGAGTAGCGGGCGTTTAATGCCAGGAGGAGTAGCGGGCGTATATTTCCAGGAGGAGTAGCGGGCGTACAATGCCAGGAGGAGTAGCGGGCGTACAATGCCAGGAGGTGTAGCGGGCGTACAATGCCAGGAGGTGCTGCGGGCGTACAATGCCAGGAGGAGTAGCGGGCGTATAATGCCAGGAGGAGTAGCGGGCGTACAATGCCAGGAGGAGTAGCGGGCGTACAATGCCAGGAGGAGTAGCGGGCGTACAATGCCAGGAGGAGTAGCGGGCGTTTAATGCCAGGAGGAGTAGCGGGCGTATATTTCCAGGAGGAGTAGCGGGCGTACAATGCCAGGAGGAGTAGCGGGCGTACAATGCCAGGAGGAGTAGCGGGCGTACAATGCCAGGAGGAGTAGCGGGCGTACAATGCCAGGAGGAGTAGCGGGCGTACAATGCCAGGAGGAGTAGCGGGCGTACAATGCCAGGAGGAGTAGCGGGCGTACAATGCCAGGAGGAGTAGCGGGCGTACAATGCCAGGAGGTGTAGCGGGCGTACAATGCCAGGAGGAGTAGCGGGCGTACAATGCCAGGAGGTGTAGCGGGCGTACAATGCCAGGAGGAGTAGCGGGCGTACAATGCCAGGAGGAGTAGCGGGCGTACAATGCCAGGAGGTGTAGCGGGCGTACAATGCCAGGAGGTGTAGCGGGCGTACAATGCCAGGAGGAGTAGCGGGCGTATAATGCCAGGTGGTGTTTGAAGGTATATGATAGTATATTTTATAATGTATATGATAGTATATTTTATAATGATGTTACTATTTACCTCCGTCAGGGAGTCAGTAAAGAAAGCTAAGATGGTGGGTACAAGCGAACCAACCAGGGAGAAGCACTGCATGATGGGAAATGTAGTTTCCCAGCCATTGCCATATTGGATATAGATTAGCTTTTAAAAACACTTGTAACTCAGGAACAATGGCAGCTAGAAAGATGGGAGACGCTCAAAATACTCAGGGGGACTTGGAAGAGCAGCTAGGCTGGGGGGAATACCCCGCTAAGGTATATGGCAATGGGGATGGAGTGGATAGGAGCATGTCAGACTCACAGCCATGTTCCTTCACATTATAGCTAAGCAGGATGGGAGGAGTCCTTAGCAGGTCCATAGGCCGCACATCTAGGGCTGCAGCACAAATATTGTAGAACTTTACAACTTCAAATAGCAAATCTGGGAAGCAGAGAAATCCGGGGGATCATCCCTAAAGTATCCACCAGCAATAAGAATAAGCCGGTCAGACCGCTATAAAGATCCCCGATTATATAAGGAGCTAGGAGTGAGGGGTCCTAGGAATCCATAGGGGACTGGGAAGAACAGGGAGCTGGTCTCTGATATGAGGATATAGCGAAACCAGTCAGATGGAGTCCCGTCCTGTCATGGTGCCAGGAGGAGACATCAGGCAGGAAGGAAGTGCAGAAGAAGAAGATATCCGGCCTCAAACAACAGGAGCCAAGCATTGAAACCAAGACAAGGGTGGGCTCCATATCCTATCCACAAACAGGAGCCAAGCATGGAAACCAAGACAAGGGTGGGCTCCATATCCTATCCACAAACAACAGGAGCCAAGCATGGAAACCAAGACAAGGGTGGGCTCCATATCCTATCCACAAACAACAGGAGCCAAGCATGGAAACCAAGACAAGGGTGGCCTCCATATCCTATCCACAAACAGGAGCCAAGCATGGAAACCAAGACAAGGGTGGGTTCCATATCCTATCCACAAACAGGAGCCAAGCATGGAAACCAAGACAAGGGTGGGCTCCATATCCTATCCACAAACAGGAGCCAAGCATGGAAACCAAGACAAGGGTGGGCTCCATATCCTATCCACAAACAGGAGCCAAGCATGGAAACCAAGACAAGGGTGGGCTCCATATCCTATCCACAAACAGGAGCCAAGCATGGAAACCAAGACAAGGGTGGCCTCCATATCCTATCCACAAACAGGAGCCAAGCATGGAAACCAAGACAAGGGTGGGCTCCATATCCTATCCACAAACAGGAGCCAAGCATGGAAACCAAGACAAGGGTGGGCTCCATATCCTATCCACAAACAGGAGCCAAGCATGGAAACCAAGACAAGGGTGGGCTCCATATCCTATCCACAAACAACAGGAGCCAAGCATGGAAACCAAGACAAGGGTGGGCTCCATATCCTATCCACAAACAGGAGCCAAGCATGGAAACCAAGACAAGGGTGGGCTCCATATCCTATCCACAAACAGGAGCCAAGCATGGAAACCAAGACAAGGGTGGGCTCCATATCCTATCCACAAACAGGAGCCAAGCATGGAAACCAAGACAAGGGTGGGCTCCATATCCTATCCACAAACAGGAGCCAAGCATGGAAACCAAGACAAGGGTGGCCTCCATATCCTATCCACAAACAGGAGCCAAGCATGGAAACCAAGACAAGGGTGGGTTCCATATCCTATCCACAAACAGGAGCCAAGCATGGAAACCAAGACAAGGGTGGGCTCCATATCCTATCCACAAACAGGAGCCAAGCATGGAAACCAAGACAAGGGTGGGCTCCATATCCTATCCACAAACAACAGGAGCCAAGCATGGAAACCAAGACAAGGGTGGGCTCCATATCCTATCCACAAACAGGAGCCAAGCATGGAAACCAAGACAAGGGTGGGCTCCATATCCTATCCACAAACAACAGGAGCCAAGCATGGAAACCAAGACAAGGGTGGGCTCCATATCCTATCCACAAACAGGAGCCAAGCATGGAAACCAAGACAAGGGTGGGCTCCATATCCTATCCACAAACAGGAGCCAAGCATGGAAACCAAGACAAGGGTGGGCTCCATATCCTATCCACAAACAACAGGAGCCAAGCATGGAAACCAAGACAAGGGTGGGCTCCATATCCTATCCACAAACAGGAGCCAAGCATGGAAACCAAGACAAGGGTGGGCTCCATATCCTATCCACAAACAGGAGCCAAGCATGGAAACCAAGACAAGGGTGGGCTCCATATCCTATCCACAAACAGGAGCCAAGCATGGAAACCAAGACAAGGGTGGGCTCCATATCCTATCCACAAACAGGAGCCAAGCATGGAAACCAAGACAAGGGTGGGCTCCATATCCTATCCACAAAAAGGAGCCAAGCATGGAAACCAAGACAAGGGTGGGCTCCATATCCTATCCACAAACAGGAGCCAAGCATGGAAACCAAGACAAGGGTGGGCTCCATATCCTATCCACAAACAGGAGCCAAGCATGGAAACCAAGACAAGGGTGGGCTCCATATCCTATCCACAAACAGGAGCCAAGCATGGAAACCAAGACAAGGGTGGGCTCCATATCCTATCCACAAACAGGAGCCAAGCATGGAAACCAAGACAAGGGTGGGCTCCATATCCTATCCACAAACAGGAGCCAAGCATGGAAACCAAGACAAGGGTGGCCTCCATATCCTATCCACAAACAGGAGCCAAGCATGGAAACCAAGACAATGGTGGGCTCCATATCCTATCCACAAACAGGAGCCAAGCATGGAAACCAAGACAAGGGTGGGCTCCATATCCTATCCACAAACAGGAGCCAAGCATGGAAACCAAGACAAGGGTGGGCTCCATATCCTATCCACAAACAGGAGCCAAGCATGGAAACCAAGACAAGGGTGGGTTCCATATCCTATCCACAAACAGGAGCCAAGCATGGAAACCAAGACAAGGGTGGCCTCCATATCCTATCCACAAACAGGAGCCAAGCATGGAAACCAAGACAAGGGTGGCCTCCATATCCTATCCAATCAGGTGTAAGCTCCGGCTCTTTCCAACACGACATTTTACCGTCTTTATTGCATGGTTGGATGATATCCATATAAAGCAGAGGAGCCTCTCCCCAATGTACGGGGCCCCCACTCTTTATTGTTCTATCACCAGGCATTGTCTCCAGAAAGTCACCTCCCTTCTAATCATAGACAATGGTCGTAATGGAGATTGTTAGGGTCTGGGTAATATTTCCCTTGTTAGAGCAGCCATGTCCACGCTGGACACATTGGAAAGACACCATGGATTTGTTTTTTTACAATTGCCTTCCATGTAACTAGGGGATAAAGATGGCACCTGAGATCGGGTGATGAGAAACTGAGATTCATATATATACACATGTATCATCTGTGCAGCTGGGGGTTTGGGAGATTATAAGGATGGTTCGTGTAGCCTGGGCCCCTCTGTTTGGCATGTCGTGTAAAGGCTCTGCATCTCGCTCATCGTCGCCCCTCCGCAGCTGACAAATGTGCACATGTAAGAGAAGCCGAGATATATATTGGGGGGGTCACGTCTGTCACATGTGCTAGGTGTGAACCTGCTCTCATCTGTGAGGAGCACAGGGGGAACCAGTGACACAAGAACACACACACAGGTATATCCCAGACCTATACATATACACACACGTCCGTCTCCCTTTAGTTATCGGGCACACATAACCCAGGAAGGCCGACAATAATAAATATGAACGCCTGATCAGCCAAGGATTGGGCGTATTCCTCGTCCCATCAGTATCAATGTTACACTGGCCGATTATCGGCCGCAGAAGTATTTTTAGCACCACTCCTGGCTGATAATGGGCCCATGTAACGTCCCTTATCTCAGGAGGGCATGTGATAGGACAGAACCCCTCCTGATGTGCATGGAGGAGCAGACACAAGCATGTCTGTCTTCACTCACTGCCGGATAGCTCCAGGATAGGAGCACGTGTAGTGGTATCGCGGGACGTTACCCGAAGTAGATTCCAAACAAGTAGTAGTTCACAGCTCCATAAAAACTTTCAATCTTTATTCGGGATGCATCTTAAAATAATAAACAAGTAAAAACATAGCAGCGCCGACGCGTTGTGAGGTACAACCTCTTGGTTATGGATCATGATTGAGAGGTTGTACCTCGCAACGCGTCGGCGCTGTTATGTTTTTACTTGTTTATTATTTTAAGATGCATCCCGAATAAAGATTGAAAGTTTTTATGGAGCTGTGAACTACTACTTCTTCACGTCTGTCTTCAGTCTTTTATATTAAGAACCATTATTTTTTTGTCACCAGTGATTTGTCTAGAGTCGTCTTTGGATCCAGCAAGAACAGGCGCAGAAGTGACAGAACTGGAGAACCTGAGAAGGACCTGGTCTGAGCCAAGAAGAGGCCTTAGGTGGTGGCCATAGCTGGTAGGAAACCTCCAACAGCCCAAGGAAAGAGGAGAAAACTCAGCTGGAGATGTGAGGTAGAGAGGTCCGTGCTGGCCATCGGCGTCCTCTGCAGGCGGGATACAGATTACAGGTATCTCTGAAGATGCTGGAGTCCGTGAGTGCTGGTCATAAAGGGATGCTCCGCCACGTTCACTAGTGTCATTGGTATAAATGGCTCTCCATCTATCTGATCTCCCCGCTCTGCTTGGGCACTGGACTGCAGATGGTGCCCAGAGGACAAGTCACTTTTCATTTCAAGTAATCCAAGTACCCTCCACAAATTAGAAGCAAAGTGATCTCCTGCATGAGATATGGAAAGGCAAACCAGGAGACAGAAGGTGGGTAGTGGAGGGCAGGAACATGAGCTGTGTTACAGTACCCAGACCGCAGAACAACCAATGGAAAGTGGAAGGTCACCAATGAGGTCCATCTCACAGGGCAGTAGGTTTAACGTTAGAGACCTTATTGTGGGCACAGGTGGCACTGGCAGAAAGATAGTCCCAGATATCCTCTGGAAGTTCAAGCCACTAGAATGCTGAGACAGAAGGTGGAGTTTGGTGAACTCCGGGGTACCGGAGACAGATACTCGCCTCAATCTTTTCAGAAGGAATACACAAGAGTTACAGAACCCAAACCCATGATTTATTCCTCTGGACCAAACAGAAGATCTATTGCTATTGTTATCTGCACATGAAACCTTACACAAGAAGAGAAGCCCTTGTGCTCGTCCGTAAGAGCTGAGCAGTCTGGAAGCAGCGCGGCTTTATTGGATTGGTGGCCGCAGGATGTAAAGAAGAAACCTCTGCAGGACACGTCCGTCTGGAGAAGAAACTGGGCGACGCATCTGCCATTAGGACTCTTTAGGGATAGACTGCCTCAGCACAATCCATGAGGCAGGAACCTTTCATGCTAGGACTAAATGGGGGCTATTTGAAGTATATTGGACGCCATTTTGTGTGTCAGTCTCCATTTCACATCTTTAAAGGCAGATGACTGTATACATGAGACTTCTAGGTCATCCAAAGAGTTTGGAGAAGGCTTTACTGATTTAATGAAGGTAGTTTGCCGAACCAACAGAACGTTTGACCAGTCTCCGTGATCCAACAGAATATAGTGCAGGGCCTAGTATCATCTAATATATAGCATACAGAATATAGTACAGGGCCTAGTATCATCTAATATATAATATATAGTATACAGAATATAGTACAGGGCCTAGTATCATCTAATATATAATATATAGTATACAGAATATAGTACAGGGCCTAGTATCATCTAATATATAATATATAGTATACAGAATATAGTTCAGGGCCTAGTATCATCTAATATATAGTATATAGTATACAGGATATAATACAGGGCCTAGTATCATCTAATATATAGTATATAGTATACAGGATATAGTACAGGGCCTAGTATCATCTAATATATAGTATATAGTATACAGAATATAGTACAGGGCCTAGTATCATCTAATATATAGTATACAGAATATAGTACAGGGCCTAGTATCATCTAATATATAGTATATAGCATACAGAATATAGTACAGGGCCTAGTATCATCTAATATATAATATATAGTATACAGAATATAGTACAGGGCCTAGTATCATCTAATATATAATATATAGTATACAGAATATAGTACAGGGCCTAGTATCATCTAATATATAATATATAGTATACAGAATATAGTACAGGGCCTAGTATCATCTAATATATAGTATATAGTATACAGGATATAATACAGGGCCTAGTATCATCTAATATATAGTATATAGTATACAGGATATAGTACAGGGCCTAGTATCATCTAATATATAGTATATAGTATACAGAATATAGTACAGGGCCTAGTATCATCTAATATATAGTATACAGAATATAGTACAGGGCCTAGTATCATCTAATATATAATATATAGTATACAGAATATAGTACAGGGCCTAGTATCATCTCATATATAGTATATAGTATACAGAATATAGTACAGGGCCTAGTATCATCTAATATATAGTATATAGTATACAGAATATAGTACAGAGCCTAGTATCATCTCATATATAGTATATAGTATACAGAATATAGTACAGGGCCTAGTATCATCTAATATATAGTATACAGAATATAGTACAGGGCCTAGTATCATCTAATATATAATATATAGTATACAGAATATAGTACAGGGCCTAGTATCATCTAATATATAATATATAGTATACAGGATATAGTACAGGGCCTAGTATCATCTAATATATAATATATAGTATACAGAATATAGTACAGAGCCTAGTATCATCTAATATATAGTATACAGAATATAGTACAGGGCCTAGTATCATCTAATATATAGTATATAGTATACAGAATATAGTACAGGGCCTAGTATCATCTAATATATAGTATACAGAATATAGTACAGGGCCTAGTATCATCTAATATATAGTATATAGTATACAGGATATAGTACAGGGCCTAGTATCATCTAATATATAGTATATAGTATACAGAATATAGTACAGAGCCTAGTATCATCTAATATATAATATATAGTATACAGAATATAGTACAGGGCCTAGTATCATCTAATATATAGTATATAGTATACAGAATATAGTACAGGGCCTAGTATCATCTAATATATAGTATATAGTATACAGAATATAGTACAGGGCCTAGTATCATCTAATATATAATATATAGTATACAGAATATAGTGCAGAGCCTAGTATCATCTCATATATAGTATATAGTATACAGAATATAGTACAGGGTCTATTATCATCTCATATATAGTATACAGAATATAGTACAGGGCCTAGTATCATCTAATATATAGTATATAGTATACAGGATATAGTACAGGGCCTAGTATCATCTAATATATAGTATATAGTATACAGAATATAGTACAGGGCCTAGTATCATCTAATTTATAGTATATAGTATACAGAATATAGTACAGGGCCTAGTATCATCTAATATATAGTATATAGTATACAGAATATAGTACAGGGCCTAGTATCATCTAATATATAGTATATAGTATACAGAATGTAGTACAGGGCCTAGTATCATCTAATATATAATATATAGTATACAGAATATAGTACAGGGCCTAGTATCATCTAATATATAGTATACAGAATATAGTACAGGGCCTAGTATCATCTAATATATAGTATATAGTATACAGAATATAGTACAGGGCCTAGTATCATCTAATATATAATATATAGTATACAGGATATAGTACAGGGTCTATTATCATCTCATATATAGTATACAGAATATAGTACAGGGCCTAGTATCATCTAATATATAATATATAGTATACAGAATATAGTGCAGAGCCTAGTATCATCTCATATATAGTATATAGTATACAGAATATAGTACAGGGTCTATTATCATCTCATATATAGTATACAGAATATAGTACAGGGCCTAGTATCATCTAATATATAGTATATAGTATACAGGATATAGTACAGGGCCTAGTATCATCTAATATATAGTATATAGTATACAGAATATAGTACAGGGCCTAGTATCATCTAATTATAGTATATAGTATACAGAATATAGTACAGGGCCTAGTATCATCTAATATATAGTATATAGTACAGAATATAGTACAGGGCCTAGTATCATCTAATATATAGTATATAGTATACAGAATGTAGTACAGGGCCTAGTATCATCTAATATATAATATATAGTATACAGAATATAGTACAGGGCCTAGTATCATCTAATATATAGTATACAGAATATAGTACAGGGCCTAGTATCATCTAATATATAGTATATAGTATACAGAATATAGTACAGGGCCTAGTATCATCTAATATATAATATATAGTATACAGGATATAGTACAGGGCCTAGTATCATCTAATATATAGTATACAGAATATAGTACAGGGCCTAGTATCATCTAATATATAGTATATAGTATACAGGATATAGTACAGGGCCTAGTATCATCTAATATATAGTATACAGAATATAGTACAGGGCCTAGTATCATCTAATATATAATATATAGTATACAGAATATAGTACAGGGCCTAGTATCATCTAATATATAATATATAGTATACAGAATATAGTACAGGGCCTAGTATCATCTAATATATAGTATACAGAATATAGTACAGGGCCTAGTATCATCTAACATATAGTATACAGAATATAGTACAGGGCCTAGTATCATCTAATATATAGTATACAGAATATAGTACAGGGCCTAGTATCATCTAACATATAGTATACAGAATATAGTACAGGGCCTAGTATCATCTAACATATAGTATACAGAATATAGTACAGGGCCTAGTATCATCTAACATATAGTATACAGAATATAGTACAGGGCCTAGTATCATCTAACATATAGTATACAGAATATAGTACAGGGCCTAGTATCATCTAATATATAGTATACAGAATATAGTACAGGGCCTAGTATCATCTAACATATAGTATACAGAATATAGTACAGGGCCTAGTATCATCTAATATATAGTATATAGTATACAGAATATAGTACAGGGCCTAGTATCATCTAATATATAATATATAGTATACAGAATATAGTACAGGGCCTAGTATCATCCTAATATATAATATATAGTATACAGAATATAGTACAGGGCCTAGTATCATCTAATATATAGTATATAGTATACAGAATATAGTACAGGGCCTAGTATCATCTAATATATAATATATAGTATACAGAATATAGTACAGGGCCTAGTATCATCTAATATATAATATATAGTATACAGAATATAGTACAGGGCCTAGTATCATCTAACATATAGTATACAGAATATAGTACAGGGCCTAGTATCATCTAATATATAGTATACAGAATATAGTACAGGGCCTAGTATCATCTAATATATAATATATAGTATACAGAATATAGTACAGGGCCTAGTATCATCTAATATATAATATACAGAATATAGTACAGGGCCTAGTATCATCTAATATATAATATATAGTATACAGAATATAGTACAGGGCCTAGTATCATCTAATATATAATATATAGTATACAGAATATAGTACAGGGCCTAGTATCATCTAATATATAATATATAGTATACAGAATATAGTACAGGGCCTAGTATCATCTAATATATAGTATACAGAATGTAGTACAGGGCCTAGTATCATCTAATATATAATATATAGTATACAGAATATAGTACAGGGCCTAGTATCATCTAATATATAGTATATACTATACAGAATATAGTACAGGGCCTAGTATCATCTAATTTATAGTATATAGTATACAGAATATAGTACAGGGCCTAGTATCATCTAATATATAGTATATAGTATAACAGAATATAGTACAGGGCCTAGTATCATCTAATATATAGTATATAGTATACAGAATGTAGTACAGGCCTAGTATCATCTAATATATAATATATAGTATACAGAATATAGTACAGGGCCTAGTATCATCTAATATATAGTATATAGTATACAGAATATAGTACAGGGCCTAGTATCATCTAATATATAGTATACAGAATATAGTACAGGGCCTAGTATCATCTAATATATAATATATAGTATACAGAATATAGTACAGGGCCTAGTATCATCTAATATATAGTATATAGTATACAGAATATAGTACAGGGGCCTAGTATCATCTAATATATAGTATACAGAATATAGTACAGGGCCTAGTATCATCTAATATATAGTATATAGTATACAGAATATAGTACAGGGCCTAGTATCATCTAATTATAATATGATATTATAGTATACAGAATATGTACAGGGGCCTAGTATCTCTAATTATATATATATAGTATACAGGGATATAGTACAGGGCCTTAGTATCATCTATATATAATATATAGTATACAGAATGTAGTACAGGCCTAGTATCATCTAATATATAGTATATAGTATACAGGATTATAGTACCAGGGCCTAGTATCATCTAATATATATATATAGTATACAGAATATAGTACAGGGCCTAGTATCATCTAATATATAGTATATAGTTACAGGATATAGGTACAGGGCCTAGTATCTCTATATATAGTATTAGTATACAGAATATAGTACAGGGCCTAGTATCATCTAATATATAGTATATAGTATACATGAATATAGTACAGGGCTAGTATCATGTAATATATAGTATGCTAGTATACAGAATATAGTACAGGGCCTAGTATCATCTAATATATAGTATATAGTATACAGAATATAGTACAGGGCCTAGTATCATCTAATATATAGTATACAGAATATAGTACAGGGCCTAGTATCATCTAATATATAATATATAGTATACAGAATATAGTACAGGGCCTAGTATCATCTAATATATAGTATATAGTATACAGAATATAGTACAGGGCCTAGTATCATCTAATATATAATATATAGTATACAGAATATAGTACAGGGCCTAGTATCATCTAATATATAATATATCGTATACAGAATATAGTACAGGGCCTAGTATCATCTAATATATAGTATATAGTATACAGAATATAGTACAGGGCCTAGTATCATCTAATATATAATATATAGTATACAGAATATAGTACAGGGCCTAGTATCATCTAATATATAGTATACAGAATATAGTACAGGGCCTAGTATCATCTAATATATAGTATACAGAATATACTACAGGGCCTAGTATCATCTAATATATAGTATACAGAATATAGTACAGGGCCTAGTTCATGTATATATAGTATATAGTATACAGAATATAGTTACAGGGCCTAGTATCATCTAATATATAGTATATAGTATCAGAATATAGTACAGGGGCCTAGTATCATCTAATATATAATATACGTATACAGATATAGTACAGGGCCTAGTATCAATCTAATATATAGTATACAGAATATAGTACAGGGCCTAGTAGCATCTAATATATAGTATACGAATATAGTACAGAGCCTAGTATCATCTACTATATAGTATATAGTATACAGAATATAGTACAGGGCCTAGTATCATCTAATATATAATATATAGTATACAGATATTAGTACAGGGCCTAGTATCATCTAATATATAGTATATAGTATACAGAATATAGTACAGGGCCTAGTATCATCTTATATAGTAATATAGTATACAGAATATAGTACAGGGCCTAGTATCATCTAATATATAGTATACAGAATATAGTACAGGGCCTAGTATCATCTAATATATAGTATATAGTATACAGAATATAGTACAGGGCCTAGTATCATCTAATATATAGTATATAGTATACAGAATATAGTACAGGGCCTAGTATCATCTAATATATAGTATACAGAATATAGTACAGGGCCTAGTATCATCTAATATATAGTATATAGTATACAGGATATAGTACAGGGCCTAGTATCATCTAATATATAATATATAGTATACAGAATATAGTACAGGGCCTAGTATCATCTAATATATAATATATAGTATACAGAATATAGTACAGGGCCTAGTATCATCTAATATATAGTATATACTATACAGAATATAGTACAGGGCCTAGTATCATCTAATTTATAGTATATAGTATACAGAATATAGTACAGGGCCTAGTATCATCTAATATATAGTATATAGTATACAGAATATAGTACAGGGCCTAGTATCATCTAATATATAGTATATAGTATACAGAATGTAGTACAGGGCCTAGTATCATCTAATATATAATATATAGTATACAGAATATAGTACAGGGCCTAGTATCATCTAATATATAGTATATAGTATACAGAATATAGTACAGGGCCTAGTATCATCTAATATATAGTATACAGAATATAGTACAGGGCCTAGTATCATCTAATATATAATATATAGTATACAGAATATAGTACAGGGCCTAGTATCATCTAATATATAGTATATAGTATACAGAATATAGTACAGGGCCTAGTATCATCTAATATATAGTATACAGAATATAGTACAGGGCCTAGTATCATCTAATATATAGTATATAGTATACAGAATATAGTACAGGGCCTAGTATCATCTAATATATAATATATAGTATATAGTATACAGAATATAGTACAGGGCCTAGTATCATCTAATATATAATATATAGTATACAGGATATAGTACAGGGCCTAGTATCATCTAATATATAATATATAGTATACAGAATGTAGTACAGGGCCTAGTATCATCTAATATATAGTATACAGATATAGTACGGGCCTAGTATCATCTAATATAGTATAGTATACAGATATAGTACAGGGCCTAGTATCATCTAATATATAGTATATAGTATACAGAATATAGTACAGGGCCTAGTATCATCTAATATATAGTATATATATACAGAATATAGTACAGGGCTAGTATCATGTAATATATAGTATAATAGTATACAGAATATGTACAGGGCCTAGTATCTCTAATATATAGTATATAGTATACAGAATATAGTACAGGGCCTAGTATCATCTATATATTATAGTATACAGAATATAGTACGAGGCCTAGTATCAATCTAATATATAATATAAGTATACAGAATATAGTACAGGGCCTAGTAGCAATCTAATAATAGTATATAGTATACAGAATATAGTAAGGGCCTAGTATCATCTAAATATAGATATATAGTATACAGAATATAGTACAGGGCCTAGTATCATCTAATATATAATATATCGTATACAGAATATAGTACAGGGCCTAGTATCATCTAATATATAGTATATAGTATACAGAATATAGTACAGGGCCTAGTATCATCTAATATATAATATATAGTATACAGAATATAGTACAGGGCCTAGTATCATCTAATATATAGTATACAGAATATAGTACAGGGCCTAGTATCATCTAATATATAGTATACAGAATATACTACAGGGCCTAGTATCATCTAATATATAGTATACAGAATATAGTACAGGGCCTAGTATCATGTAATATATAGTATATAGTATACAGAATATAGTACAGGGCCTAGTATCATCTAATATATAGTATATAGTATACAGAATATAGTACAGGGCCTAGTATCATCTAATATATAATATATCGTATACAGAATATAGTACAGGGCCTAGTATCATCTAATATATAGTATACAGAATATAGTACAGGGCCTAGTATCATCTAATATATAGTATACAGAATATAGTACAGAGCCTAGTATCATCTAATATATAGTATATAGTATACAGAATATAGTACAGGGCCTAGTATCATCTAATATATAATATATAGTATACAGAATATAGTACAGGGCCTAGTATCATCTAATATATAGTATATAGTATACAGAATATAGTACAGGGCCTAGTATCATCTAATATATAATATATAGTATCCAGAATATAGTACAGGCCCTAGTACATCTAATATATAGTATACAGAATATAGTACAGGGCCTAGTATCATCTAATATATAGATATATAGTATACAGAATATAGTACAGGGCCTAGTATCATCTATAGTATAGTATATAGTATACAGATATAGTACAGGGCCTAGTATCATCTAATATATAGTATATAGTATACAGAATATAGTACAGGGCCTAGTAATCATCTAATATATAGTATACAGAATATAGTACAGGGCTAGTATCATCTCATATATAATATATAGTATACAGAATATAGTACAGGGCCTAGTATCATCTAATATATAGTATATAGTATACAGAATATAGTACAAGGGCCTAGTATCATCTAATATATAGTATATAGTATACAGAATATAGTACGGGCCTAGTATCATCTAATATATAATATATAGTATACAGATATATTGTACAGGGCCTAGTATCATCTAATATATAGTATATAGTATACAGAATATAGTACAGGGCTAGTATCATCTAATATATATATATAGTATACGAATATAGTACAGGGCCTGTATCATCTAATATATATATATAGTATACAGAATTAGTACAGGGCCTAGTATTCATCTAATATATAGTATATAGGTATCAGGATATAGTACAGGGCCTAGTATCATCTAATATATAGTATATAGTATACAGAATATAGTACAGGGCCTAGTATCAATCTAATATATAGTATACAGAATATAGTACAGGCCTAGTATCATCTAATTTATAGTATATAGTATACAGAATATAGTACAGGGCCTAGTATCATCTAATATATAGTATATAGTATACAGAATGTAGTACAGGGCCTAGTATCATCTAATATATAGTATACAGAATATAGTACAGGGCCTAGTATCATCTAATATATAGTATATAGTATACAGAATATAGTACAGGGCCTAGTATCATCTAATATATAGTATATAGTATACAGAATATAGTACAGGGCCTAGTATCATCTAATATATAATATATAGTATACAGAATATAGTACAGGGCCTAGTATCATCTCATATGTAATATATAATATACAGAATATAGTACAGGGCCTAGTATCATGTAATATATAATATATAGTATACAGAATATAGTACAGGGCCTAGTATCATCTAATATATAATATATAGTATACAGAATATAGTACAGGGCCTAGTATCATCTAATATATAGTATATAGTATACAGGATATAGTACAGGGCCTAGTATCATCTAATATATAATATATAGTATACAGGATATAGTACAGGGCCTAGTATCATCTAATATATAGTATACAGAATATAGTACAGGGCCTAGTATCATCTAATATATAATATATAGTATACAGAATATAGTACAGGGCCTAGTATCATCTAATATATAGTATATAGTATACAGAATATAGTACAGAGCCTAGTATCATCTAATATATTGTATACAGAATATAGTACAGGGCCTAGTATCATCTAATATATAGTATATAGTATACAGAATATAGTACAGGGCCTAGTATCATCTAATATATAGTATATAGTATACAGAATATAGTACAGGGCCTAGTATCATCTAATATATAGTATATAGTATACAGAATATAGTACAGGGCCTAGTATCATCTAATATATAGTATATAGTATACAGAATATAGTACAGGGCCTAGTATCATCTAATATATAATATATAGTATACAGGATATAGTACAGGGCCTAGTATCATCTAATATATAGTATATAGTATACAGAATATAGTACAGGGCCTAGTATCATCTAATTTATAGTATACAGAATATAGTACAGGGCCTAGTATCATCTAATATATAATATATAGTATACAGAATATAGTACAGGGCCTAGTATCATCTAATATATAGTATATAGTATACAGAATATAGTACAGGGCCTAGTATCATCTAATATATAGTATATAGTATACAGAATATAGTACAGGGCCTATTATCATCTAATATATAGTATATAGTATACAGAATGTAGTACAGGGCCTAGTATCATCTAATATATAATATATAGTATACAGAATATAGTACAGGGCCTAGTATCATCTAATATATAGTATATAGTATACAGAATATAGTACAGAGCCTAGTATCATCTAATATATAGTATATAGTATACAGAATATAGTACAGGGCCTAGTATCATCTAATATATAGTATATAGTATACAGAATATAGTACAGGGCCTAGTATCATCTAATATATAGTATATAGTATACAGAATATAGTACAGGGCCTAGTATCATCTAATATATAATATACAGAATATAGTACAGGGCCTAGTATCATCTAATATATAGTATACAGAATATAGTACAGGGCCTAGTATCATCTAATATATAGTATATAGTATACAGAATATAGTACAGGGCCTAGTATCATCTAATATATAGTATATAGTATACAGAATATAGTACAGGGCCTAGTATCATCTAATATATAGTATATAGTATACAGAATATAGTACAGGGCCTAGTATCATCTAATATATAATATATAGTATACAGGATATAGTACAGGGCCTAGTATCATCTCATATATAGTATATAGTATACAGAATATAGTACAGGGCTCCTCCCTCTCTCTGTACAGCACAGTCACTCGTCTCCTCCCTCTCTCTGTACAGCACAGTCACACGTCTCCTCCCTCTCTCTGTACAGCACAGTCACACGTCTCCTCCCTCTCTGTACAGCACAGTCACACGTCTCCTCCCTCTCTGTACAGCACAGTCACACGTCTCCTCCCTCTCTGTACAGTACAGTCACACGTCTCCTCCCTCTCTCTGTACAGCACAGTCACACGTTCTCCTCCCTCTCTCTGTACAGCACAGTCACACGTCTCCTCCCTCTCTCTGTACAGGCACAGTCACACGTTCTCCTCCCTCTCTCTGTACAGTCACACGTCTCCTCCCTCTCTCTGTACAGCACAGTCACACGTCTCCTCCCTCTCTCTGTACAGCACAGTCACACGTCTCCTCCCTCTCTCTGTACAGTCACACGTCTCCTCCCTCTCTCTGTACAGCACAGTCACACGTCTCCTCCCTCTCTCTGTACAGCACAGTCACACGTCTCCTCCCTCTCTCTGTACAGCACAGTCACACGTCTCCTCCCTCCCTGTACAGCAGTCACACGTCTCCTCCCTCTCTCTGTACAGCACAGTCACACGTCTCCTCCCTCCCTGTACAGCACAGTCACACGTCTCCTCCCTCTCTCTGTACAGCACAGTCACACGTCTCCTCCCTCCCTGTACAGCACAGTCACACGTCTCCTCCCTCTCTCTGTACAGTCACACGTCTCCTCCCTCTCTCTGTACAGCACAGTCACACGTCTCCTCCCTCCCTGTACAGCACAGTCACACGTCTCCTCCCTCTCTCTGTACAGCACAGTCACACGTTCCCTCCTCTCTGTACAGTACAGTCACACGTCTCCTCCTCTCTGTACAGTACAGTCACACGTCTCCTCCCTCTCTGTACAGCACAGTCACACGTTCTCCTCCTCTCTGCTTACAGCACAGTCACACGTCTCCTCCCTCTCTCTGTACCAGTACAGTCACACGTCTCCTCCCTCTCTCTGTACAGTACAGTCACACGTCTCCTCCCCTCTCTCTGTACAGCACACGTCTCCTCTCTCTCTCTGTACAGCACAGTCACACGTCTCTCCTCCCTCTCTCTGTACAGTACAGTCACACGTTCTCCTCCCTCTCTGTACAGTACAGTCCACAGTCTCCTCCCTCTCTGTACAGTACAGTCACACGTCTCCTCCCTCTCTGTACAGTACAGTCACACGTCTCCTCCCTCTCTGTACAGTACAGTCACACGTATCCTCCCTCTCTCTGTACAGCCCAGTCACACGTTCTCCTCCCTCTCTGTACAGCACAGTCACACGTCTCCTCCCCTCTCTCTGTACAGCACAGTCACACGTCTACTCCTCTCTCTGTACAGTCACACGTCTCCTCCCTCTCTCTGTACAGCACAGTCACACGTCTCCCTCCCTCTCTGTCCAGTACAGTCACACGTCTCTCCCTCTCTGTACAGTACAGTCACACAGTCTCATCCCTTCTCTGTACAGTACAGTCACACGTCTCCTCCCTCTCTCTGTACAGCACAGTCACACGTCTCCTCCCTCTCTGTACAGCACAGTCACACGTCTCCTCCCTCCCTGTACAGCACAGTCACACGTCTCCTCTCTCTCTCTGTACAGTACAGTCACACGTCTCCTCCCTCCCTGTACAGCACAGTCACACGTCTCCTCCCTCTCTCTGTACAGTCACACGTCTCCTCCCTCTCTGTACAGCACAGTCACACGTCTCCTCCCTCTCTGTACAGCACAGTCACACGTCTCCTCCCTCTCTGTACAGTACAGTCACACGTCTCCTCCCTCTCTGTACAGCACAGTCACAGTCTCCTCCCTCTCTGCACAGTACAGTCACACGTTCTCCCTCCCTCTCTGTACAGCACAGTCACACGTCTCCTCCCTCTCTCTGCTACAGCAGTCACACGTCTCCTCCCTCTCTGTACAGCACAGTCACACGTCTCCTCCCTCTCTGTACAGCACAGGTCACACGTCTCCTCCCTCTCTCCGTACAGTACAGTCACACGTCTTCCTCCCTCTCTCTGTACAGTACAGTCACACGTCTCCTCCCTCTCTCTGTACAGCACAGTCACACGTCTCCTCCCTCTCTGTACAGCACAGTCACACGTCTCCTCCCTCTCTGTACAGTACAGTCACACGTCTCCTCCCTCCCTGTACAGCACAGTCACACGTCTCCTCCCTCTCTCTGTACAGTCACACGTCTCCTCCCTCTCTCTGTACAGCACAGTCACACGTCTCCTCCCTCTCTGTACAGTACAGTCACACGTCTCCTCCCTCTCTCTGTACAGCACAGTCACACGTCTCCTCCCTCTCTGTACAGTACAGTCACACGTCTCCTCCCTCTCTGTACAGCACAGTCACACGTCTCCTCCCTCTCTGTACAGTACAGTCACACGTCTCCTCCCTCTCTCTGTACAGCACAGTCACACGTCTCCTCCCTCTCCGTACAGCACAGTCACACGTCTCCTCCCTCCCTGTACAGCACAGTCACACGTCTCCTCCCTCTCTCTGTACAGCACAGTCACACGTCTCCTCCCTCCCTGTACAGTACAGTCACACGTCTCCTCTCTCTCTGTACAGTACAGTCACACGTCTCCTCCCTCTCTGTACAGCACAGTCACACGTCTCCTCTCTCTCTGTACAGCACAGTCACACGTCTCCTCCCTCTCTCTGTACAGTACAGTCACACGTCTCCTCCCTCCCTGTACAGCACAGTCACACGTCTCCTCCCTCTCTCTGTACAGTACAGTCACACGTCTCCTCCCTCTCTGTACAGCACAGTCACACGTCTCCTCCCTCTCTGTACAGCACAGTCACACGTCTCCTCCCTCTCTCTCTGTACAGCACAGTCACACGTCTCCTCCCTCTCTGTACAGCACAGTCACACGTCTCCTCCCTCCCTGTAAAGCACAGTCACACGTCTCCTCCCTCTCTCTGTACAGCACAGTCACACGTCTCCTCCCTCTCTCTGTACAGCACAGTCACACGTCTCCTCCCTCTCTCCGTACAGTACAGTCACACGTCTCCTCCCTCTCTCTGTACAGTACAGTCACACGTCTCCTCTCTCTCTCTGTACAGCACAGTCACACGTCTTCTCCCTCTCTGTACAGTACAGTCACACGTCTCCTCCCTCTCTGTACAGTACAGTCACACGTCTCCTCCCTCTCTGTACAGTACAGTCACACGTCTCCTCCCTCTCTGTACAGTACAGTCACACGTCTCCTCCCTCTCTGTACAGTACAGTCACACGTCTCCTCCCTCTCTCTGTACAGTACAGTCACACGTCTCCTCCCTCCCTGTACAGTACAGTCACACGTCTCCTCCCTCTCTGTACAGTACAGTCACACGTCTCCTCCCTCTCTGTACAGTACAGTCACACGTCTCCTCCCTCTCTCTGTACAGTCACACGTCTCCTCCCTCTCTGTACAGCACAGTCACACGTCTCCTCCCTCTCTCTGTACAGCACAGTCACACGTCTCCTCCCTCTCTCTGTACAGTACAGTCACACGTCTCCTCCCTCTCTCTGTACAGTACAGTCACACGTCTCCTCCCTCTCTCTGTACAGCACAGTCACACGTCTCCTCCCTCTCTCTGTACAGTACAGTCACACGTCTCCTCCCTCTCTCTGTACAGTACAGTCACACGTCTCCTCCCTCTCTGTACAGTACAGTCACACGTCTCCTCCCTCTCTCTGTACAGTCACACGTCTCCTCCCTCCCTGTACAGTACAGTCACACGTCTCCTCCCTCTTTCTGTACAGTACAGTCACACGTCTCCTCCCTCTCTCTGTACAGTACAGTCACACGTCTCCTCCCTCTCTCTGTACAGCACAGTCACACGTCTCCTCCCTCTCTGTACAGCACAGTCACACGTCTCCTCTCTCTCTCTGTACAGCACAGTCACACGTCTCCTCCCTCTCTGTACAGCACAGTCACACGTCTCCTCCCTCTCTCTGTACAGCACAGTCACACGTCTCCTCCCTCTCTGTACAGCACAGTCACACGTCTCCTCCCTCTCTGTACTGTACAGTCACACGTCTCCTCCCTCTCTGTACAGTACAGTCACACGTCTCCTCTCTCTCTGTACAGCACAGTCACACGTCTCCTCCCTCTCTCTGTACAGCACAGTCACACGTCTCCTCCCTCTCTGTACAGCACAGTCACACGTCTCCTCCCTCTCTGTACAGCACAGTCACACGTCTCCTCCCTCTCTCTGTACAGTACAGTCACACGTCTCCTCCCTCTCTCTGTACAGCACAGTCACACGTCTCCTCCCTCTCTCTGTACAGTACAGTCACACGTCTCCTCCCTCTCTGTACAGCACAGTCACACGTCTCCTCCCTCTCTCTGTACAGTACAGTCACACGTCTCCTCCCTCTCTGTACAGCACAGTCACACGTCTCCTCCCTCTCTGTACAGTACAGTCACACGTCTCCTCCCTCTCTGTACAGTACAGTCACACGTCTCCTCCCTCTCTGTACAGTACAGTCACACGTCTCCTCCCTCTCTGTACAGCACAGTCACACGTCTCCTCCCTCTCTGTACAGCACAGTCACACGTCTCCTCCCTCTCTGTACAGCACAGTCACACGTCTCCTCCCTCTCTGTACAGCACAGTCACACGTCTCCTCCCTCTCTCTGTACAGCACAGTCACACGTCTCCTCCCTCTCTCTGTACAGTACAGTCACACGTCTCCTCCCCTCTCTGTACCAGTACAGTCCAACACGTCTCCTCCCCTCTCTCTGTACAGTACAGTCCACACGTCTCCTCCCTCTCTCTGTACAGTACAGTCACAACGTTCTTCCTCCCTCTCTGTACAGCACAGTCACACGTCTCCTCCCTCTCTGATACCGGACAGAGTCACACGTCTCCTCCCTCTCTGTACAGTACAGTCACACGTCTCCGTCCCTCTCTGTACTAGTACAGTTCCACCACGCTCCTCCCTCTCTGTACAGCACAGTCAACACGTCTCCTCCCTCTCTGTACAGCACAGTCACACGTCTCCTCCCTCTCTGTACAGCACAGTCACACGTCTCCTCCTCTCTGTACAGCACAGTCACACGTCTCCTCCCTCTCTCTGTACAGCACAGTCCACACGGTCTCATCCCTCTCTCTGTACAGCACAGTCCACCGTCTCCTCCCTCTCTCTGTACAGCACAGTCCACACGTCTCCTCCCTCTCTGTACAGTACAGTCACACGTCTCCTCTCTCTCTGTACAGTACAGTCACACGTCTCCTCCCTCTCTGTACAGCACAGTCACACGTCTCCTCCCTCCCTGTACAGCACAGTCACACGTCTCCTCCCTCTCTCTGTACAGCACAGTCACACGTCTCCTCCCTCTCTCTGTACAGCACAGTCACACGTCTCCTCCCTCTCTGTACAGCACAGTCACACGTCTCCTCCCTCTCTCTGTACAGCACAGTCACACGTCTCCTCCCTCTCTCTGTACAGCACAGTCACACGTCTCCTCCCTCTCTCTGTACAGTACAGTCACACGTCTCCTCCCTCTCTCTGTACAGTACAGTCACACGTCTCCTCCCTCTCTCTCTGTACAGTACAGTCACACGTCTCCTCCCTTTCTATACAGTACAGTCACACGTCTCCTCTCTCTCTGTACAGCACAGTCACACGTCTCCTCCCTCTCTCTGTACAGTACAGTTACACGTCTCCTCTCTCTCTCCGGTTGTACAGTACACCCTCTCGTCTCCCCTCCCTCTCAGGTCGTACAGTACACTCACACGTCTCCTCTCTTTCTGGTTGTACAGTACACACACACGTCTCCTCTCTTTCTGGTTGTACAGTACACACACACGTCTCCTCTCTTTCTGGTTGTACAGTACACACACGTCTCCTCTCTCTCTGGTTGTACAGTACACACACGTCTCCTCTCTCTCTGGTTGTACAGTACACTCACACGTCTCCTTTCTCTCCGGTTGTACAGTACACACACATCTCCTCTCTTTCTGGTTGTACAGTACACTCACACGTCTCCTCTCTTTCTGGTTGTACAGTACATCCTCACGTCTCCCCTCCCTCTCCGGTTGTACTGTATACTCACACGTCTCCTCTCTCTCTGGTTGTACAGTACACTCACACGTCTCCTCCCTCTCTCTCTGTACAGCACAGTCACACGTCTCCTCCCTCTCTGTACAGCACAGTCACACGTCTCCTCCCTCTCTCTGTACAGTACAGTCACACGTCTCCTCCCTCTCTGTACAGTACAGTCACACGTCTCCTCCCTCTCTCTGTACAGTACACTCACACGTCTCCTCTCTTTCTGGTTGTACAGTACATCCTCACGTCTCCCCTCCCTCTCCGGTTGTACTGTATACTCACACATCTCCTCTCCTCTCTGGTTGTACAGGACACCCTCCCGTCTCCTCTCTCTCTCTCCGGTTGTACAGTACACCCTCATGTCTCCCCTCCCTTTCCGGTTGTACAGTACACACACGTCTCCTCTCTCTCTGGTTGTACAGTACACTCACACGTCTCCTTTCTCTCTGGTTGTACAGTACACTCACACGTCTCCTCTCTCTCTGGTTGTACAGTACACCCTCCAGTCTCCTCTCTCTGGTTGTACAGTACACTCACACGTCTCCTCTCTCTCTGGTTGTACAGTACACCCTCCAGTCTCCTCTCTCTCTGGTCGTACAGTACACTCACACGTCTCCTCTCTCTGGTTGTACAGTACACTCACACGTCTCCTCTCTCTCTGGTTGTACAGTACACTCACACGTCTCCTCTCTCTCCGGTTGTACAGTACACACACGTCTCCTCTCTCTCTGGTTGTACAGCACACTCACACGTCTCCTCTCTCTCTGGTTGTACAGTACACTCACATCTCCTCTCTCTCTGGTTGTACAGTACACACACATCTCCTCTCTCTCCGGTTGTACAGTACACACACGTCTCCTCTCTCTGGTTGTACAGTACACACACATCTCCTCTCTCTCTGGTTGTACAGTACACACACATCTCCTCTCTCTCTGGTTGTACAGTACACCCTCCAGTCTCCTCTCTCTCTGGTTGTACAGTACACCCTCCAGTCTCCTCTCTCTCTGGTTGTACAGTACACCCTCCCGTCTCCTCTCTCTCTCTCCGGTTGTACAGTACACACATGTCTCCTCTCTCTCCGGTTGTACAGTCCAGTCACACGTCTCCTCTCTCTGGTTGTACAGTACACTCACACGTCTCCTCTCTCTCTGGTTGTACAGTACACCCTCCAGTCTCCTCTCTCTCTCTGGTTGTACAGTACACACACGTCTCCTCTCTCTCTGGTTGTACAGTACACTCACACATCTCCTTTCTCTCTGGTTGTACAGTACACCCTCCAGTCTCCTCTCTCTCTCTGGTTGTACAGTACTCTCATGTCTCTTGTCTACCTCTCGATAGTAAACAATATTCATGTAGTAAAGCCATAATAATATTTTCCTTGAGTCAGACGTAACTGTATAAAGCTGAAAATCTTTACTCTCTCTCTTTCATATGTACAAAGAGCCAATTGTCCTAGTTTTGGGCTTGTAATGGGAAGCAGACCTGGAGGCTCCACACAGACTGTACAACATCCGGATGAAAGAACAGGGGGGAGGGCAGGGCTGGTGTCCACATCTGCTGTGCGGGGCCCTTACCATGTGTCCCACAGCATGAAGACAACCCAGCAGACTGTGCAGAGTGCAGGACCCCTGGGGCTCATATATCCACAGTGTTACTGGGGGGGGCGCCTGTGGATGTGACAGTCCATGAAGCCTACGTCTACTGTCCGAATGTGGCAGTCCATGAAGCCTACGTCTACAGTCCAAATGTGACAGTCCATGAAGCCTACGTCTACAGTCCGAATGTGACAGTCCATGAAGCCTACGTCTACAGTCCAAATGTGACAGTCCATGAAGCCTACGTCTACAGTCCAAATGTGACAGTCCATGAAGCCTACGTCTACAGTCCAAATGTGACAGTCCATGAAGCCTACGTCTACAGTCCAAATGTGACAGTCCATGAAGCCTAGGTCTACTCTCTGGATGTAACAGTACATGAAGCCTACGTCTACTGTCCGAATGTGACAGTCCATGAAGCCTACGTCTACAGTCCAAATGTGACAGTCCATGAAGCCTAGGTCTACTGTCCAAATGTGACAGTCCATGAAGCCTACGTCTACTCTCTGGATGTAACAGTCCATGAAGCCTACGTCTACTGTCCGAATGTGGCAGTCCATGAAGCCAACGTCTACTGTCCGAATGTGACAGTCCATGAAGCCTACGTCTACAGTCCAAATGTGACAGTCCATGAAGCCTAGGTCTACTGTCCAAATGTGACAGTCCATGAAGCCTACGTCTACTGTCCAAATGTGACAGTCCATGAAGCCTACGTCTACAGTCCAAATGTGACAGTCTATGAAGCCTAGGTCTACTGTACAAATGTGACAGTCCATGAAGCCTACGTCTACTGTCCAAATGTGACAGTCCATGAAGCCTACGTCTACAGTCCAAATGTGACAGTCCATGAAGCCTACGTCTACAGTCCAAATGTGACAGTCCATGAAGCCTAGGTCTACTCTCTGGATGTAACAGTACATGAAGCCTACGTCTACTGTCCGAATGTGGCAGTCCATGAAGCCAACGTCTACTGTCCGAATGTGGCAGTACATGAAGCCTACGTCTACTGTCCGAATGTGACAGTCCATGAAGCCTACGTCTACAGTCCAAATGTGACAGTCCATGAAGCCTAGGTCTACTGTCCAAATGTGACAGTCCATGAAGCCTACGTCTACTGTCCAAATGTGACAGTCCATGAAGCCTACGTCTACAGTCCAAATGTGACAGTCCATGAAGCCTACGTCTACAGTCCAAATGTGACAGTCCATGAAGCCTACGTCTACTCTCCGAATGTGACAGTCCATGAAGCCTACGTCTACAGTCCAAATGTGACAGTCCATGAAGCCTACGTCTACAGTCCAAATGTGACAGTCCATGAAGCCTACGTCTACTCTCTGGATGTAACAGTACATGAAGCCTACGTCTACTGTCCAAATGTGACAGTCCATGAAGCCTACGTCTACAGTCCAAATGTGACAGTCCATGAAGCCTAGGTCTACTGTCCAAATGTGACAGTCCATGAAGCCTACGTCTACTGTCCAAATGTGACAGTCCATGAAGCCTACGTCTACAGTCCAAATGTGACAGTCCATGAAGCCTAGGTCTACTCTCTGGATGTAACAGTCCATGAAGCCTAGGTCTACTCTCTAGATGTAACAGTACATGAAGCCTAGGTCTACTGTCCAAATGTGACAGTCCATGAAGCCTACGTCTACTCTCAGGATGTAACAGTACATGAAGCCTACGTCTACTGTCCAAATGTGACAGTCCATGAAGCCTACGTCTACAGTCCAAATGTGACAGTCCATGAAGCCTAGGTCTACTCTCTGGATGTAACAGTACATGAAGCCTAGGTCTACTCTCTGGATGTAACAGTCCATGAAGCCTACGTCTACTCTCTGGATGTAACAGTACATGAAGCCTACGTCTACTCTCAGGATGTAACAGTACATGAAGCCTAGGTCTACTGTCCAAATGTGACAGTCCATGAAGCCTACGTCTACTCTCAGGATGTAACAGTACATGAAGCCTACGTCTACTCTCTGGATGTAACAGTCCATGAAGCCTACGTCTACAGTCCAAATGTGACAGTACATGAAGCCTACGTCTACTCTCTGGATGTAACAGTACATGAAGCCTACGTCTACAGTCCAAATGTGACAGTCCATGAAGCCTACGTCTACTGTCCAAATGTGACAGTCCATGAAGCCTACGTCTACTGTCCAAATGTGACAGTCCATGAAGCCTACGTCTACTGTCCAAATGTGACAGTCCATGAAGCCTACGTCTACAGTCCAAATGTGACAGTCCATGAAGCCTAGGTCTACTCTCTGGATGTAACAGTACATGAAGCCTAGGTCTACTGTCCAAATGTAACAGTACATGAAGCCTAGGTCTACTCTCTGGATGTAACAGTACATGAAGCCTAGGTCTACTCTCTGGATGTAACAGTACATGAAGCCTACGTCTACTCTCTGGATGTAACAGTCCATGAAGCCTACATCTACTCTCTGGATGTAACAGTACATGAAGCCTACGTCTACTCTCTGGATGTAACAGTCCATGAAGCCTAGGTCTACTCTCTGGATGTAACAGTCCATGAAGCCTACGTCTACTCTCTGGATGTAACAGTCCATGAAGCCTAGGTCTACTCTCTGGATGTAACAGTACATGAAGCCTAGGTCTACTCTCCGAATGTGACAGTCCATGAAGCCTACGTCTACTCTCAGGATGTGACAGTCCATGAAGCCTAGGTCTACTCTCTGGATGTAACAGTACATGAAGCCTAGGTCTACTCTCTGGATGTAACAATACATGAAGCCTACGTCTACTCTCTGGATGTAACAGTACATGAAGCCTAGGTCTACTCTCTGGATGTAACAGTCCATGAAGCCTACGTCTACAGTCCGAATGTGACAGTCCATGAAGCCTACGTCTACTCTCTGGATGTAACAATACATGAAGCCTACATCTACTCTCCGAATGTGACAGTCCATGAAGCCTACGTCTACTCTCAGGATGTGACAGTACATGAAGCCTACGTCTACTCTCTGGATGTAACAATACATGAAGCCTACGTCTACTCTCCGAATGTGACAGTCCATGAAGCCTACGTCTACTCTCAGGATGTGACAGTCCATGAAGCCTACGTCTACAGTCCAAATGTGACAGTCCATGAAGCCTACGTCTACTCTCTGGATGTGACAGTACATGAAGCCTACGTCTACTCTCTGGATGTAACAGTCCATGAAGCCTACATCTACTCTCTGGATGTAACAGTCCATGAAGCCTACGTCTACAGTCCAAATGTGACAGTCCATGAAGTTTAGGTCTACTCTCTGGATGTAACAGTCCATGAAGCCTAGGTCTACTCTCTGGATGTAACAATACATGAAGCCTACGTCTACTCTCTGGATGTAACAGTACATGAAGCCTACATCTACTCTCCGAATGTGACAGTCCATGAAGCCTACGTCTACTCTCTGGATGTAACAGTCCATGAAGCCTACGTCTACTCTCCGAATGTGACAGTCCATGAAGCCTACGTCTACTCTCAGGATGTGACAGTCCATGAAGCCTAGGTCTACTCTCTGGATGTAACAGTCCATGAAGCCTAGGTCTACTCTCTGGATGTAACAGTCCATGAAGCCTACGTCTACTCTCTGGATGTAACAGTACATGAAGCCTACGTCTACTCTCTGGATGTAACAGTCCATGAAGCCTACGTCTACTCTCCGAATGTGACAGTCCATGAAGCCTAGGTCTACTCTCTGGATGTAACAGTACATGAAGCCTAGGTCTACTCTCTGGATGTAACAGTACATGAAGCCTACGTCTACTCTCAGGATGTAACAATCCATGAAGCCTACGTCTACTCTCTGGATGTGACAGTCCATGAAGCCTACGTCTACTGTCCAAATGTGACAGTCCATGAAGCCTAGGTCTACTCTCTGGATGTAACAGTCCATGAAGCCTACGTCTACTCTCTGGATGTGACAGTCCATGAAGCCTACGTCTACTGTCCAAATGTGACAGTCCATGAAGCCTAGGTCTACTGTCAGGATGTAACAGTCCATGAAGCCTACGTCTACTCTCCGGATGTGACAGTACATGAAGCCTATGTCTACTGTCTGGATGTAACAGTCCATGAAGCCTAGGTCTACTCTCTGGATGTAACAGTCCATGAAGCCTACGTCTACTGTCAGGATGTAACAGTCCATGAAGCCTACGTCTACTCTCCGGATGTGACAGTACATGAAGCCTATGTCTACTGTCTGGATGTAACAGTCCATGAAGCCTAGGTCTACTCTCTGGATGTAACAATACATGAAGCCTACGTCTACTCTCTGGATGTAACAGTACATGAAGCCTACGTCTACTCTCTGGATGTAACAGTCCATGAAGCCTAGGTCTACAGTCCAAATGTGACAGTCCATGAAGCCTACGTCTACTCTCAGGATGTAACAGTCCATGAAGCCTACGTCTACAGTCCAAATGTGACAGTCCATGAAGCCTAGGTCTACTCTCTGGATGTAACAGTACATGAAGCCTACGTCTACTCTCTGGATGTAACAGTACATGAAGCCTAGGTCTACTCTCCGAATGTGACAGTCCATGAAGCCTAGGTCTACTCTCTGGATGTAACAGTCCATGAAGCCTAGGTCTACTGTCCGGATGTAACAGTCCATGAAGCCTACGTCTACAGTCCGAATGTGACAGTCCATGAAGCCTACGTCTACAGTCCGAATGTGACAGTCCATGAAGCCTACGTCTACAGTCCGAATGTGACAGTCCATGAAGCCTACGTCTACAGTCCGAATGTGACAGTCCATGAAGCCTAGGTCTACTCTCTGGATGTAACAATACCCCCACCCGCCTTAGCAGCGTTACTGCTGTCACAGCTGTCATTAGGGGCTTTCATACATTACTGCCCCCATAGGCTATGCTCAGGTCTTCCCGTATACAACCATACAGGCAATCATATTATCATAGAGCAGCATCATAGTATAAAGTCACTGAATTATCAGCCCCACAATAAGGGATAGGAGATGTCAGAGAACAGCAATGGCTCTATGAACCCCAATCATGGAGGTAAGGAAAGAGGGGGTGCCATAAAGACAACAGTCTGAGTTCCTCTACCCCCTCTAATCTGTATTACAGCAACCATGGGGGCAGCTGAGGGAGGACGCTTACCTGAACCTCTGATAGAGTTCTCTCCTGAGCTGCTCTTCTCTCAAGCCTGGAAATAAGAAGCCAAACTTAAGATGGAGGACAAGATGGTCGCGGTATACATCTAGAATAATATCCCAGATCCAAGTACAGAGAGGCCTGGAAGCTTCTCTTTAAATATAATATTACAGGGTATGGACACTAGATGTGATAGGACACTGATCCAGGGATTAT
>JAQFWZ010000053.1:4030542-4128042 GCA_027789725.1 Dendropsophus ebraccatus
GATGGGTGTAGTGATGGGGATATATTACACTGATGGGTGTAGTGATGGGTGTAGTGATGGGGATATATTACAATGATGGGTGTAGTGATGGGATATATTACACTGATGGGTGTAGTGATGGGGATATATTACACTGATGGGTGTAGTGATGGGGTATATTACACTGATGGGTGTAGTGATGGGGATATATTACACTGATGGGTGTAGTGATGGGATATATTACACTGATGGGTGTAGTGATGGGGATATATTACACTGATGGGTGTAGTGATGGGATATATTACACTGATGGGTGTAGTGATGGGGATATATTACACTGATGGGTGTAGTGATGGGGATATATTACACTGATGGGTGTAGTGATGGGATATATTACACTGATGGGTGTACTGATGGGATATATTACACTGATGGGTGTAGTGATGGGTGTAGTGATGGGGATATATTACACTGATGGGTGTAGTGATGGGATATATTACACTGATGGGTGTAGTGATGGGATATATTACACTGATGGGTGTAGTGATGGGGTATATAACACTGATGGGTGTAGTGATGGGTGTAGTGATGGGGATATATTACACTGATGGGTGTAGTGATGGGTGTAGTGATGGGGATATATTACACTGATGGGTGTAGTGATGGGATATATTACACTGATGGGTGTAGTGATGGGGATATATTACACTGATGGGTGTAGTGATGGGGTATATTACACTGATGGGTGTAGTGATGGGGATATATTACACTGATGGGTGTACTGATGGGATATATTACACTGATGGGTGTAGTGATGGGTGTAGTGATGGGGTATATTACACTGATGGGTGTAGTGATGGGTGTAGTGATGGGGATATATTACACTGATGGGTGTAGTGATGGGATATATTACACTGATGGGTGTAGTGATGGGGATATATTACACTGATGGGTGTAGTGATGGGATATATTACACTGATGGGTGTAGTGATGGGGTATATTACACTGATGGGTGTAGTGATGGGGATATATTACACTGATGGGTGTAGTGATGGGTGTAGTGATGGGGATATATTACACTGATGGGTGTAGTGATGGGATATATTACACTGATGGGTGTAGTGATGGGATATATTACACTGATGGGTGTAGTGATGGGGTATATAACACTGATGGGTGTAGTGATGGGTGTAGTGATGGGGATATATTACACTGATGGGTGTAGTGATGGGTGTAGTGATGGGGATATATTACACTGATGGGTGTAGTGATGGGGTATATTACACTGATGGGTGTAGTGATGGGATATATAACACTGATGGGTGTAGTGATGGGGATATATCACACTGATGGGTGTAGTGATGGGGATATATTACACTGATGGGTGTAGTGATGGGATATATTACACTGATGGGTGTACTGATGGGATATATTACACTGATGGGTGTAGTGATAGGATATATAACACTGATGGGTGTAGTGATGGGGTATATTACACTGATGGGTGTAGTGATGGGATATATTACACTGATGGGTGTAGTGATGGGGTATATTACACTGATGGGTGTAGTGATGGGGTATATTACACTGATGGGTGTACTGATGGGATATATTACACTGATGGGTGTAGTGATGGGTGTAGTGATGGGGTATATTACACTGATGGGTGTAGTGATGGGTGTAGTGATGGGGTATATTACACTGATGGGTGTAGTGATGGGATATATAACACTGATGGGTGTAGTGATGGGGATATATCACACTGATGGGTGTAGTGATGGGGATATATTACACTGATGGGTGTAGTAATGGGATATATTACACTGATGGGTGTAGTGATGGGATATATTACACTGATGGGTGTACTGATGGGATATATTACACTGATGGGTGTAGTGATGGGTGTAGTGATGGGGTATATTACACTGATGGGTGTAGTGATGGGTGTAGTGATGGGGTATATTACACTGATGGGTGTAGTGATGGGATATATTACACTGATGGGTGTAGTGATGGGTGTAGTGATGGGGTATATTACACTGATGGGTGTAGTGATGGGGATATATTACACTGATGGGTGTAGTGATGGGATATATTACACTGATGGGTGTAGTGATGGGGATATATTACACTGATGGGTGTAGTGATGGGGATATATTACACTGATGGGTGTAGTGATGGGATATATTACACTGATGGGTGTAGTGATGGGGATATATTACACTGATGGGTGTAGTGATGGGGATATATTACACGATTGGTGTATTGATGGGCTATATTACACTGATGGGTGTAGTGATGGGGATATATACACTGATGGGTGTAGTGATGGGGATATATTACCACTGATGGTGTGTGATGGGTGCTAGTGATAGGATATATTAACACTGATGGGTGTAGTGATGGGATATATTACACTGATGGGTGTAGTGTGGGATATATTACACTGATGGGTGTAGTGATGGGATATATATACACTGATGGGTGTAGTGATGGGGATATATTACACTGATGGGGTCCCTAGTCTGATGGGATATATTACACTGATTGGGTGTTAGTGATGGTGTATATTACACTGCATGGGTTGTAGTGATGGTGATATCTTCACAGCTGATGGGCTGTAAGTGATGGGGATATATTACACTGATGGGTTTAGGTGATGGGATATATTACACTGGATGGGCTTTGACCTAGTGTAAGGATTATAATTACACTGATGGGTGTAGTGATGGGGTATATAACACTGTTGGGTGTAGTGATGGGGATATATTACACTGATGGGTGTAGTAATGGGATATATTACACTGATGGGTGTAGTGATGGGATATATTACACTGATGGGTGTAGTGATGGGATATATTACACTGATGGGTGTAGTGATGGCTGTAGTGATGGGGTATATTACACTGATGGGTGTAGTGATGGGATATATTACACTGATGGGTGTAGTGATGGGATATATTACACTGATGGGTGTAGTGATGGGTGTAGTGATGGGGTATATTACACTGATGGGTGTAGTGATGGGTGTAGTGATGGGGATATATTACACTGATGGGTGTAGTGATGGGATATATTACACTGATGGGTGTAGTGATGGGTGTAGTGATGGGGATATATTACACTGATGGGTGTAGTGATGGGGATATATTACACTGATGGGTGTAGTGATGGGATATATTACACTGATGGGTGTAGTGATGGGGATATATTACACTGATGGGTGTAGTGATGGGGATATATTACACTGATGGGTGTAGTGATGGGGATATATTACACTGATGGGTGTAGTGATGGGGATATATTACACTGATGGGTGTAGTGATGGGGATATATTACACTGATGGGTGTAGTGATGGGATATATTACACTGATGGGTGTAGTGATGGGGATATATTACACTGATGGGTGTAGTGATGGGGATATATTACACTGATGGGTGTAGTGATGGGGATATATTACACTGATGGGTGTAGTGATGGGGATATATTACACTGATGGGTGTAGTGATGGGATATATTACACTGATGGGTGTAGTGATGGGGATATATTACACTGATGGGTGTAGTGATGGGATATATTACACTGATGGGTGTAGTGATGGGTGTAGTGATGGGGATATATTACACTGATGGGTGTAGTGATGGGATATATTACACTGATGGGTGTAGTGATGGGGTATATTACACTGATGGGTGTAGTGATGGGATATATTACACTGATGGGTGTAGTGATGGGGATATATTACACTGATGGGTGTAGTGATGGGGTATATTACACTGATGGGTGTAGTGATGGGATATATTACACTGATGGGTGTAGTGATGGGGTATATTACACTGATGGGTGTAGTGATGGGATATATTACACTGATGGGTGTAGTGATGGGATATATTACACTGATGGGTGTAGTGATGGGGATATATTACACTGATGGGTGTAGTGATGGGGATATATTACACTGATGGGTGTAGTGATGGGGATATATTACACTGATGGGTGTAGTGATGGGATATATTACACTGATGGGTGTAGTGATGGGGATATATTACACTGATGGGTGTAGTGATGGGGATATATTACACTGATGGGTGTAGTGATGGGGATATATTACACTGATGGGTGTAGTGATGGGATATATTACACTGATGGGTGTAGTGATGGGGTATATTACACTGATGGGTGTAGTGATGGGTGTAGTGATGGGGATATATTACACTGATGGGTGTAGTGATGGGGATATATTACACTGATGGGTGTAGTGATGGGGATATATTACACTGATGGGTGTAGTGATGGGGATATATTACACTGATGGGTGTAGTGATGGGGATATATTACACTGATGGGTGTAGTGATGGGATATATTACACTGATGGGTGTAGTGATGGGATATATTACACTGATGGGTGTAGTGATGGGTGTAGTGATGGGATATATTACACTGATGGGTGTAGTGATAGGGTATAATACACTGATGGGTGTAGTGATGGGTGTAGTGATAGGATATATAACACTGATGGGTGTAGTGATGGGATATATTACACTGATGGGTGTAGTGATGGGGATATATTACACTGATGGGTGTAGTGATGGGATATATTACACTGATGGGTGTAGTGATGGGGTATAATACACTGATGGGTGTAGTGATGGGGTATAATACACTGATGGGTGTAGTGATGGGATATATTACACTGATGAGTGTAGTGATGGGGTATAATACACTGATGGGTGTAGTGATGGGGTATATTACACTGATGGGTGTAGTGATGGGGATATATTACACTGATGGGTGTAGTGATGGGATATATTACACTGATGGGTGTAGTGATGGGATATATTACACTGATGGGTGTAGTGATGGGGTATATTACACTGATGGCTGTAGTGATGGGTATATAATACACTTGATGGGTAGTGATGGGGTATATTACACTGATGGGTGTAGTGATGGGGATATATTACACTGATGGTGTAGTGATGGGATATATTACAGGGAATGGGTGTAGTGATGGGATTATATTACACTGATGGGTGTAGTGATGGATATATTACACTGATGGGTGAGTGATGGGTGTAGTGATGGGTGTAGTGATGGGATATATTACCCTGCATGGGTGTAGTGATGGGATATATTACACTGATGGGTGTAGTGATGGGATATATTACACTGATGGTGTAGTGATGGGAATCTATTACACTGATGGGTGTAGTGATGGTGGGTAGTGATGGGATATATTACACTGATGGGTGTAGTGATGGGTGTAGTGATGGGTGTAGTGATGGGATATATTACACTGATGGGTGTAGTGATGGGGTATATTACACTGATGGCTGTAGTGATGGGATATATTACACGGATGGGTGTAGTGATAGGATATATAACACTGATGGGTGTAGTGATGGGATATATTACACTGATGGGTGTAGTGATAGGATAGATTACACTGATAGGGTGTAGTGATGGGGATATATTACACTGATGGGTGTAGTGATGGGGATATAGTACACTGATGGGTGTAGTGATGGTGGTATAATACACTGATGGGGTGTAGTGATGGGAGTAGTGATGGGTATATACACTGATGGGTGTAGTGAAAGGATATATTACACTGATGGGTGTAGTGATGGGATATATTACCGGATGGGTTGTAGTGATGGGGTAGTATCCACTGATGGTGTAGTGAGAGTGTAGTGATAGGATATATTACACTGATGGGTGTAGTGATAGGATATATTACACTGATGGGTGTAGTGATGGGATATATTACACTGATGGGTGTAGTGATGGGGATATATTACACTGATGGGTGTAGTGATGAAGATATATTACACTGATGGGTGTAGTGATGGGTGTAGTAATGGGGATATATTACACTGATGGGTGTAGTGATGGGGATATATTACACTGATGGGTGTAGTGATGGGGTATATTACACTGATGGCTGTAGTGATGGGATATATTACACGGATGGGTGTAGTGATAGGATATATAACACTGATGGGTGTAGTGATGGGATATATTACACTGATGGGTGTAGTGATAGGATATATTACACTGATAGGTGTAGTGATGGGGATATATTACACTGATGGGTGTAGTGATGGGGATATATTACACTGATGGGTGTAGTGATGGGGTATAATACACTGATGGGTGTAGTGATGGGTGTAGTGATGGGGTATATCACACTGATGGGTGTAGTGAAAGGATATATTACACTGATGGGTGTAGTGATGGGATATATTACACGGATGGGTGTAGTGATGGGGTATATCACACTGATGGGTGTAGTGATGAGTGTAGTGATAGGATATATTACACTGATGGGTGTAGTGATAGGATATATTACACTGATGGGTGTAGTGATGGGATATATTACACTGATGGGTGTAGTGATGGGGATATATTACACTGATGGGTGTAGTGATGGGGATATATTACACTGATGGGTGTAGTGATGGGTGTAGTAATGGGGATATATTACACTGATGGGTGTAGTGATGGGATATATTACACTGATGGGTGTAGTGATGGGGTATATAACACTGATGGGTGTAGTGATGGGTGTAGTGATGGGGTATATTACACTGATGGGTGTAGTGATGGGTGTAGTGATGGGGTATATTACACTGATGGGTGTAGTGATGGGATATATTACACTGATGGGTGTAGTGATGGGTGTAGTGATGGGTATATTACACTGATGGGTGTAGTGATGGTGTAGTGATGGGGATATATTACACTGATGGGTGTAGTGATGGGATATATTACACTGATGGGTGTAGTGATGGGTGTAGTGATGGGGATATATTACACTGATGGGTGTAGTGATGGGTGTAGTGATGGGGATATATTACACTGATGGGTGTAGTGATAGGATATATAACACTGATGGGTGTAGTGATGGGTGTAGTGATGGGGATATATTACACTGATGGGTGTAGTGATGGGGTATATTACACTGATGGGTGTAGTGATGGGGATATATTACACTGATGGGTGTAGTGATGGAGATATATTACACTGATGGGTGTAGTGATGGGGATATATTACACTGATGGGTGTAGTGATGGGGATATATTACACTGATGGGTGTAGTGATGGGGATATATTACACTGATGGGTGTAGTGATGGGGATATATTACACTGATGGGTGTAGTGATGGGATATATTACACTGATGGGTGTAGTGATGGGGATATATTACACTGATGGGTGTAGTGATGGGGATATATTACACTGATGGGTGTAGTGATGGGGATCTATTACACACACTGATGGGTGTAGTGATTGGGGATATATTACACTGATGGGTGTAGTGATTGGATATATACCCTGATGGGTGTAGTGATGGGGATATATACACTGATGGGTGTCGTGATGGGATATATATTACACTGATGGGTGTAGTGATGGGGATATATTGCCACTGATGGGTGTAGTGATGGGATATATTACACTGATGGGTGTAGTGATGGGATCTATTACACTGATTGGGTGTAGTAATGGAGTGTAGTGTATGGGTATCTTACCAGTGATGTGTATGTAGTGGATGGGCATTTATATTACACTGATGGGTGTAGTTAGTGAGGGAATATATTACACTGATGGGTGTAGTGATGGGGTATATACACTGTAATGTGGTGTAGTGATGGGTATATTACACTAATGGGTTGTAGTGATGGGGTTATATTACACTGATGGGTGTAGTGATGGGGTATATTACACTGAGGGGTGTAGTGATGGGATATATTACACTGATGGGTGTAGTGATGGGATATATTACACTGATGGGTGTAGTGATGGGATATATTACACTGATGGGTGTAGTGATGGGGATTATATACCTGATGGGTGTAGTGATGGGATATATTACACTGATGGGTGTAGTGATGGTGTAGTGATGGGATATAATTACACTGATGGGTGTAGTGATAGGGTATAATACACTGATGGGTGTAGTGATGGGTGTAGTGATAGGATATATAACACTGATGGGTGAGTGATGGTGTAGTGATGGGTATATTACCTGATGGGTGTAGTGATGGGGATTATGACACTGATGGGTGTAGTGATGGGGATATATTACACTGATGGGTGTAGTGATGGGATAGATTACACTGATGGTGTAGTGATGGGGATATAGTACACTGATGGTGTAGTGATTGGGTATATACACTGATGGTGTAGTGAGTGTGTAGTGATGGGGATATATTACACCTGATGGGTGTAGTGATGGTGTAGTGATGGGGATATATTACACTGATGGGTGTAGTGATGGGTGTAGTGATGGGGATATTACCTGATGGGTGTAGTGATGGGGATATATTACACTGATGGGTGTAGTGATGGGATATATTACACTGATGGGTGTAGTGATGGGTGTAGTGATGGGGATATATTACACTGATGGGTGTAGTGATAGGATATATTACAATGATGGGTGTATTGATGGGGTATATTATAGTGATGGGTGTAGTGATGGGTGTAGTGATGGGGTATATTACACTGATGGGTGTAGTGATGGGATATATTACACTGATGGGTGTAGTGATGGGGATATATTACACTGATGGGTGTAGTGATGGGGATATATTACACTGATGGGTGTAGTGATAGGATATATAACACTGATGGGTGTAGTGATGGGGATATATTACACTGATGGGTGTAGTGATGGGTGTAGTGATGGGGATATATTACACTGATGGGTGTAGTGATGGGTGTAGTGATGGGATATATTACATTGATGGGTGTAGTGATGGGATATATTACACTGATGGGTGTAGTGATGGGATATATTACACTGATGGGTGTAGTGATGGGTGTAGTGATGGGGATATATTACACTGATGGGTGTAGTGATGGGATATATTACACTGATGGCTGTAGTGATGGGGATATATTACAGTGATGGGTGTAGTGATGGGATATATTACACTGATGGGTGTAGTGATGGGTGTAGTGATGGGGATATATTACACTGATGGGTGTAGTGATGGGTGTAGTGATGGGATATATTACACTGATGGGTGAAGTGATGGGATATATTACACTGATGGGTGTAGTGATGGGATATATTACACTGATGGGTGTAGTGATGGGATATATTACAGTGATGGGTGTAGTGATGGGATATATTACACTGATGGGTGTAGTGATGGGGATATATTACACTGATGGGTGTAGTGATGGGATATATTACACTGATGGGTGTAGTGATGGGATATATATATATATAGCTGTAGTGATGGGATATATATATATATAGCTGTAGTGATGGGATATATTACACTGATGGGTGTAGTGATGGAGATATATTACACTGATGGGTGTAGTGATGGGGATATATTACACTGATGGGTGTAGTGATGGGGATATATTACACTGATGGGTGTAGTGATGGGGATATATTACACTGATGGGTGTAGTGATGGGTGTAGTGATGGGGATATATTACACTGATGGGTGTAGTGATGGGGTATATTACACTGATGGGTGTAGTGATGGGGTATAATACACTGATGGGTGTAGTGATGGGATATATTACACTGATGGGTGTAGTGATGGGTGTAGTGATGGGGATATATAACACTGATGGGTGTAGTGATGGGTGTAGTGATGGGATATATTACACTGATGGGTGTAGTGATGGGTGTAGTGATGGGGTATAATACACTGATGGGTGTAGTGATGGGGTATAATACACTGATGGGTGTAGTGATGGGGTATAATACACTGATGGGTGTAGTGATGGGGTATAATACACTGATGGGTGTAGTGATGGGGATATATTACACTGATGGGTGTAGTGATGGGATATATTACACTGATGGGTGTAGTGATGGGGATATATTACACTGATGGGTGTAGTGATGGGGATATATTACACTGATGGGTGTAGTGATGGGGATATATAACACTGATGGGTGTAGTGATGGGGTATATTACACTGATGGGTGTAGTGATGGGGTATATTACACTGATGGGTGTAGTGATGGGATATATTACACTGATGGGTGTAGTGATGGGGATATATTACACTGATGGGTGTAGTGATGGGGATATATTACACTGATGGGTGTAGTGATGGGGTATATTACACTGATGGGTGTAGTGATGGGGATATATTACACTGATGGGTGTAGTGATGGGGATATATAACACTGATGGGTGTAGTGATGGGGTATATTACACTGATGGGTGTAGTGATGGGATATATTACACTGATGGGTGTAGTGATGGGGTATATTACACTGATGGGTGTAGTGATGGGGTATATTACACTGATGGGTGTAGTGATGGGGTATATTACACTGATGGGTGTAGTGATGGGGTATATTACACTGATGGGTGTAGTGATGGGGATATATATATATAGCTGTAGTGATGGGATATATATATATATAGCTGTAGTGATGGGGATATATATATATATATATATATATATAATATATATATATATATATAGCTTGTAGTGATGGGGATATATATATATAGCTGTAGTGATGGGATATATATATATATAGCTGTAGTGATGGGATATATATATATATATATATATATATAGCTGTAGTGATGGGATATATATATAGCTGTAGTGATGGGATATATATATATAGCTGTAGTGATGGGATATATATATAGCTGTAGTGATGGGGTATATATATATATATATAGCTGTAGTGATGGGGGATATATATATATATATATAGCTGTAGTGATGGGATATATATATAGCTGTAGTGATGGGGATATATATATATATAGCTGTAGTGATGGGGTATATTACACTGATGGGTGTAGTGATGGGGATATATATATATATAGCTGTAGTGATGGGATATATATATATATATATAGCTGTAGTGATGGGGTATATATATATATAGCTGTAGTGATGGGGTATATATATATATATATAGCTGTAGTGATGGGGGATATATATATATATATAGCTGTAGTGATGGGGATATATATATATATAGCTGTAGTGATGGGGATATATATATATATAGCTGTAGTGATGGGGGATATATATATATAGCTGTAGTGATGGGGTATATTACACTGATGGGTGTAGTGATGGGATATATATATATAGCTGTAGTGATGGGATATATATATATATATAGCTGTAGTGATGGGGTATATATATATATATATAGCTGTAGGTGATGGGTATATATATATATATATATATATAGCTGTAGTGATGGGATATATATATATATATAGCTGTAGTGATGGGGTATATATATATATATATATATATATAGCTGTAGTGATGGGATATATATAGTATATAGCTGTAGTGATGGGGGATATATATATATATAGCTGTAGTGATGGGATATATATATATATATATAGCTGTAGTGATGGGATATATATATATATAGCTGTAGTGATGGGATATATATATATATAGCTGTAGTGATGGGGTATACATATAGCTGTAGTGATGGGGGATATATATATATATAGCTGTAGTGATGGGGTATATATATATATAGCTGTAGTGATGGGGTATATATATATATATATATAGCTGTAGTGATGGGATATATATATATAGCTGTAGTGATGGGGATATATATATATAGCTGTAGTGATGGGGTATATATATATATAGCTGTAGTGATGGGGGATATATATATATAGCTGTAGTGATGGGGGATATATATATATAGCTGTAGTGATGGGATATATATATATATATATATATATAGCTGTAGTGATGGGATATATATATAGCTGTAGTGATGGGATATATATATATAGCTGTAGTGATGGGATATATATATAGCTGTAGTGATGGGATATATATATATAGCTGTAGTGATGGGATATATATATAGCTGTAGTGATGGGGGATATATATATATATATATAGCTGTAGTGATGGGATATATATATAGCTGTAGTGATGGGATATATATATATATACATAGCTGTAGTGATGGGATATATATATATATACATAGCTGTAGTGATGGGATATATATATATATACATAGCTGTAGTGATGGGATATATATATATATATAGCTGTAGTGATGGGGGATATATATATATATATATAGCTGTAGTGATGGGGATATATATATAGCTGTAGTGATGGGATATATATATATATACATAGCTGTAGTGATGGGATATATATATATATACATAGCTGTAGTGATGGGATATATATATATATAGCTGTAGTGATGGGGGATATATATATATATATATATAGCTGTAGTGATGGGGGATATATATATATATATAGCTGTAGTGATGGGGGATATATATATATAGCTGTAGTGATGGGATATATATATATAGCTGTAGTGATGGGATATTACCGGCTGTGCGGTCGGCTCCGTCCTCTCCTTCTCTGTCGCTCCCGGGATTCTTCTCTCCGGTTTATCGGTTGTTCGCTCGGTCGCGTTGTTTGGTCTCCATGGTAACAAATCATTTCCGGGGGCATGTCCATAAAAGTAGCCAATCAGCGCCCCGTACAAGCAGCGCGGGAGAGCGATGGAGATCACGTGACCATAGTGCTAGCCGTAGTGCAGGTTGTAAGATCCCGCCCCTCTGCCCGGTACAGCCAACCCCGAACACCACCACCACCACCACCCGCTCCCCTCACATCACCACCGGACTACACCACCACCACCGGACTACACCACCACCACCACCCGCTCCCCTTACATCACCACCCGCTCCCCTTACATCACCACCCGCTCCCCTCACATCACCACCCGCTCCCCTCACATCACCACCCGCTCCCCTCACATCACCACCACCACCACCCGCTCCCCTTACATCACCACCGGACTACACCACCACCACCACCCGCTCCCCTCACATCACCACCGGACTACACCACCACCACCACCCGCTCCCCTCACATCACCACCGGACTACACCACCACCACCACCTGCTCCCCTCACATCACCACCGCCACCGGACTACACCACCACCCGCTCCCCTCACATCACCACCACCACCCGCTCCCCTCACATCACCACCACCACCACCCGCTCCCCTCACATCACCACCACCACCCGCACCACCACCACCACCACCCGCTCCCCTCACATCACCACCACCTCCCGCTCCCCTCACATCACCACCACCACCACCCGCTCCCCTCACATCACCACCACCACCACCCGCTCCCCTCACATCACCACCACCACCCGCTCCCCTCACATCACCACCACCACCCGCACCACCACCACCACCACCCGCTCCCCTCACATCACCACCACCTCCCGCTCCCCTCACATCACCACCACCACCACCCGCTCCCCTCACATCACCACCACCACCACCCGCTCCCCTCACATCACCACCACCTCCCGCTCCCCTCACATCACCACCCGCTCCCCTCACATCACCACCCGCTCCCCTTACATCACCACCCGCTCCCCTTACATCACCACCCGCTCCCCTTACATCACCACCCGCTCCCCTTACATCACCACCACCACCACCACCACCCGCTCCCCTCACATCATCACCACCACCCGCTCCCCTCACATCACCACCACCTCCCGCTCCCCTCACATCACCACCACCTCCCGCTCCCCTCACATCACCACCGGACTACACCACCACCACCACCCGCTCCCCTCACATCACCACCCGCTCCCCTCACATCACCACCACCCGCTCCCCTCACATCACCACCACCACCCGCTCCCCTCACATCACCACCACCACCACCTGCTCCCCTCACATCACCACCCGCTCCCCTCACATCACCACCGCCACCGGACTACACCACCACCCGCTCCCCTCACATCACCACCGCCACCGGACTACACCACCACCACCACCCGCTCCCCTCACATCACCACCACCACCCGCACCACCACCACCACCACCCGCTCCCCTCACATCACCACCACCACCACCTGCTCCCCTCACATCACCACCGCCACCGGACTACACCACCACCCGCTCCCCTCACATCACCACCGGACGACACCACCACCACCACCCGCTCCCCTCACATCACCCGCACCCCCCCCACCACCACCACCACCACCCGCTCCCCTCACATCACCACCACCTCCCGCTCCCCTCACATCACCACCACCACCTCCCGCTCCCCTCACATCACCACCACCACCACCCGCTCCCCTCACATCACCACCACCTCCCGCTCCCCTCACATCACCACCACCACCACCCGCTCCCCTCACATCACCACCACCACCACCGCCACCGGACTACACCACCACCCGCTCCCCTCACATCACCACCGCCGGACTACACCACCACCCGCTCCCCTCACATCACCACCGCCACCGGACTACACCACCACCCGCTCCCCTCACATCACCACCGCCACCGGACTACACCACCACCACCACCCGCTCCCCTCACATCACCACCACCACCCGCACCACCACCACCACCACCCGCTCCCCTCACATCACCACCACCTCCCGCTCCCCTCACATCACCACCACCACCACCCGCTCCCCTCACATCACCACCACCTCCCGCTCCCCTCACATCACCACCACCACCACCCGCTCCCCTCACATCACCACCACCTCCCGCTCCCCTCACATCACCACCCGCTCCCCTCACACCACCACCGGACTACACCACCACCACCCGCACCACCACCACCACCTCCCGCTCCCCTCACATCACCACCACCACCTCCCGCTCCCCTCACATCACCACCACCACCACCCGCTCCCCTCACATCACCACCACCTCCCGCTCCCCTTACATCACCACCCGCTCCCCTTACATCACCACCCGCTCCCCTTACATCACCACCCGCTCCCCTTACATCACCACCGGACTACACCACCACCACCACCACCCGCTCCCCTCACATCACCACCGCCACCCGCTCCCCTCACATCACCACCACCACCGGACTACACCACCACCCGCTCCCCTCACATCACCACCACCACCGGACTACACCACCTCCCGCTCCCCTCACATCACCACCACCACCACCCGCTCCCCTCACATCACCACCACCACCTCCCGCTCCCCTCACATCACCGCCACCGGACTACACCACCACCGGACTACACCACCACCACCACCCGCTCCCCTCACATCACCACCACCACCACCCGCTCCCCTCACACCACCACCGGACTACACCACCACCACCACCCGCTCCCCTCACATCACCACCACCACCACCCGCTCCCCTCACATCACCACCACCGGACTACACCACCACCCGCTCCCCTCACATCACCACCACCACCACCCGCTCCCCTCACATCACCACCACCACCACCCGCTCCCCTCACATCACCACCACCACCTCCCGCTCCCCTCACATCACCACCCGCTCCCCTTACATCACCACCCGCTCCCCTTACATCACCACCGGACTACACCACCACCACCACCCGCTCCCCTCACATCACCACCACCACCCGCTCCCCTCACATCACCACCACCACCTCCCGCTCCCCTCACATCACCACCACCACCACCCGCTCCCCTCACACCACCACCCGCTCCCCTCACATCACCACCACCACCCGCTCCCCTCACATCACCACCACCACCACCACCACCCGCTCCCCTCACATCACCACCACCACCACCCGCTCCCCTCACATCACCACCACCACCCGCTCCCCTCACATCACCACCACCACCCGCTCCCCTCTCATCACCACCACCACCCGCTCCCCTCACATCACCACCACCACCACCCGCTCCCCTCACATCACCACCACCCGCTCCCCTCACATCACCACCACCACCCGCTCCCCTCACATCACCACCACCACCCGCTCCCCTCTCATCACCACCCGCTCCCCTCACATCACCACAACCACCCCGCCGCTCCCCTCACAAATCACAACCACCACCACCCGCTCCCCTCACATCACCACCACCACCACTCCGCTCCCCTCACATCACCACCACCACCACCCGCTCCCTCACATCACCACCACCAACCGCTCCCCTCACATCACCACCACCACCCGCTCCCCTCTCATCACAACCACCCACCCGCTCCCCTCACATCACCAACACACCACACCCCTCTCCCCTCACATCACCACCACCCCGCGCTCCCTCACATCACCACCACCACCCGCTCCCCTCACATCACCCACGACTACACCACACCACCACCCCTCCCTCACATCACATCACCACCCGCTCCCCTTACATCACCACCCGCTCCCCTCACATCACCACCACCTCCCGCTCCCCTCACATCACCACCCGCTCCCCTCACATCACCACCCGCTCCCCTTACATCACCACCCGCTCCCCTTACATCACCACCCGCTCCCCTTACATCACCACCCGCTCCCCTTACATCACCACCCGCTCCCCTTACATCACCACCCGCTCCCCTTACATCACCACCCGCTCCCCTTACATCACCACCCGCTCCCCTTACATCACCACCCGCTCCCCTTACATCACCACCCGCTCCCCTTACATCACCACCCCGCTCCCCTTACATCACCACCCGCTCCCCTTACATCACCACCCGCTCCCCTTACATCACCACCCGCTCCCCTTACATCACCACCCGCTCCCCTTACATCACCACCCGCTCCCCTTACATCACCACCCGCTCCCCTTACATCACCACCCGCTCCCCTTACATCACCACCCGCTCCCCTTACATCACCACCCGCTCCCCTTACATCACCACCACCCGCTCCCCTTACATCACCACCACCCGCTCCCCTTACATCACCACCACCCGCTCCCCTTACATCACCACCACCCGCTCCCCTTACACCACCACCACCCGCTCCCCTCACATCACCACCACCACCACCCGCTCCCCTCCCATCACCACCACCACCACCCGCTCCCCTCACATCACCACCACCACCAACCCCGCCTCCCCTCACATCACCACCACCACCACCCCTCTCCCCTCACATCACCACCACCCACCACCCGCATCCCTCACATCACCACCACCACCACCCGCTCCCCCTCACATCACCACCACCACCGACCCTCTCCCCTCACATCACCACCCCCACCCGCTCCCCTCACATCACCACCGGACTACACCACCACCACCACCCGCTCCCCTCACATCACCACCACCACCCGCTCCCCTCACATCACCACCGGACTACACCACCACCACCACCCGCTCCCCTCACATCACCACCACCACCCGCTCCCCTCACATCACCACCGGACTACACCACCACCCGCTCCCCTCACATCACCACCACCACCCGCTCCCCTCACATCACCACCGGACTACACCACCACCACCAAGCCGCTCCCCTCAACATCACCACCACCACCCCTCTCGCCCTCACACCACCACCGGACTAACACCACCACCGACTAGCATCACCACCACCCGCTCCCCTCACATCACCACCGGACTACACCACCCGCTCCCCTCACATCACCACCGGACTACACCACCCGCTCCCCTCACATCACCACCGGACTACACCACCACCACCACCGGACTACACCACCACCCGCTCCCCTCACACCACCACCGGACTACACCACCACCACCACCCGCTCCCCTCACACCACCACCGGACTACACCACCACCCGCTCCCCTCACACCACCACCGGACTACACCACCACCGGACTACACCACCACCACCCGCTCCCCTCACATCACCACCGGACTACACCACCCGCTCCCCTCACATCACCACCGGACTACACCACCACCACCCGCTCCCCTCACACCACCACCGGACTACACCACCACCACCACCCGCTCCCCTCACACCACCACCGGACTACACCACCACCACCACCCGCTCCCCTCACACCCACCACCGGACAACACCACCACCACCACCCGCTCCCCTCACACCACCACCGACTACCACCACCACCACCCGCTCCCCTCACACCACCACCGGACTACACCACCACCCGCTCCCCTCACATCACCACCGGACTACACCACCACCACCCGCTCCCCTCACACCACCACCGGACTACACCACCACCACCCGCTTCCCTCACATCACCACCGGACTACACCACCACCCGCTCCCCTCACATCACCACCGGACTACACCACCACCACCCGCTCCCCTCACATCACCACCGGACTACACCACCCGCTCCCCTCACATCACCACCGGACTACACCACCACCACCCGCTCCCCTCACATCACCACCGGACTACACCACCACCACCCGCTCCCCTCACATCACCACCGGACTACACACCCGCTCCCTCACATCCACCACCGTCCTACACCACCACCACCCGCTCCCCTCACATCACCACCGGACTACACCACCACCACCACCCGCTCCCCTCACATCACCACCGGACTACACCACCCGCTCCCCTCACATCACCACCGGACTACACCACCACCACCCGCTCCCCTCACATCACCACCAGACTACACCACCCGCTCCCCTCACTACACCACCCGCTCCCCTCACACCACCACCCGCTCCCCTCACACCACCACCAACACCCGCTCCCCTCACATCACCACCGGACTACACCACCCGCTCCCCTCACATCACCACTGGACTACACCACCACCACCACCGGACTACACCACCACCACCCGCTCCCCTCACATCACCACCGGACTACACCACCACCACCACCGGACTACACCACCACCACCCGCTCCCCTCACATCACCACCGGACTACACCACCCGCTCCCCTCACATCACCACCGGACTACACCACCACCACCCGCTCCCCTCACACCACCACCGGACTACACCACCACCACCCGCTCCCCTCACATCACCACCGGACTACACCACCACCACCCGCTCCCCTCACATCACCACCGGACTACACCACCACCACCGGACTACACCACCACCACCCGCTCCCCTCACATCACACCGGACTATACACCACCCGCTCCCTCACATCACCACCGACTACACCACCACACACCCGCTCCCCTCACACCACCACCGGACTACACCACCACCACCCCCCGCTCCCCTCACATCACCACCGGACTACACCACCACCACCCCGCTTCCCCTCACATCACCACCGGGACTACACCACCACCACCACCGGACTACACCCACCAACCACCCGCTCCCCTCACGACCACCCACCGACCACACCACCACCACCCGCTCCCCTCACATCACCACCGACTACACCACCACCACACCACGCTCTCCCCTCACATCAACCACCAGACTACACACCCACCCGCTCCCCTCACATCACCACCGGACTACACACCACCACCCGCTCCCCTCACATCACCACCGGACTACACCACCACCACCCGCTCCCCTCACATCACCACCGGACTACACCACCCGCTCCCCTCACACCACCACCACCACCACCCGCTCCCCTCACATCACCACCGGACTACACCACCACCACCCGCTCCCCTCACATCACCACCAGACTACACCACCCGCTCCCCTCACACCACCACCCGCTCCCCTCACATCACCACCGGACTACACCACCACCACCCGCTCCCCTCACATCACCACCAGACTACACCACCCGCTCCCCTCACACCACCACCCGCTCCCCTCACACCACCACCAACACCCGCTCCCCTCACATCACCACCGGACTACACCACCACCACCCGCTCCCCTCACATCACCACCAGACTACACCACCCGCTCCCCTCACACCACCACCGGACTAAATCGCCACCACCCGCTCCCCTGACATCACCACCGGACTACACCATCACCACCCGCACCCCTCACATCACCACCAGACTACACCACCCGCTCCCCTCACATCACCACCGGACTACACCACCACCCGCTCCCCTGACATCACCACCGGACTACACCATCACCACCCGCTCCCCTCACATCACCACCGGACTACACCACCACCTCCCGCTCCCCTCACATCACCACCGGACTACACCACCACCCGCTCCCCTCACATCACCACCGGACTACACCACCACCCGCTCCCCTCACATCACCACCGGACTACACCATCACCACCCGCTCCCCTCACATCACCACCGGACTACATCACCACCACCCGCTCCCCTCACATCACCACCGGACTACACCACCACCACCCGCTCCCCTCACATCACCACCGGACTACACCACCACCACCCGCTCCCCTCACATCACCACCGGACTACACCACCACCACCCGCTCCCCTCACATCACCACCGGACTACACACCACCACCACCCGCTCCCCTCACATCACCACCGGACTACACCACCACCACCCGCTCCCCTCACATCACCACCGGACTACACCACCACCACCACCCGCTCCCCTCACATCACCACCGGACTACACCACCACCACCACCCGCTCCCCTCACATCACCACCACCACCACCCGCTCCCCTCACATCACCACCACCACCACCACCCGCTCCCCTCACATCACCACCACCACCACCCGCTCCCCTCACATCACCACCACCACCACCCGCTCCCCTCACATCACCACCACCCGCTCCCCTCACATCACCACCACCACCACCACCCGCTCCCCTCACATCACCACCACCACCACCCGCTCCCCTCACATCACCACCACCACCCGCTCCCCTCACATCACCACCACCACCACCACCCGCTCCCCTCACATCACCACCACCACCACCCGCTCCCCTCACATCACCACCACCCGCTCCCCTCACATCACCACCACCCGCTCCCCTCACATCACCACCGCCACCGGACTACACCACCACCCGCTCCCCTCACATCACCACCACCTCCCGCTCCCCTCACATCACCACCACCACCGGACTACACCACCTCCCGCTCCCCTCACATCACACACTCCCCCGCTCCCCTCACACCACCAGCACCGGACTACACCACCACCCGCTCCCCTCACATTACCACCACCCGCTCCCCTCACATCACCTCCACCACCGGACTACACCACCACCCGAGTAGTAGATACTTGGAACAAACTTCCAGCAGAGGTGGTTGGTAAATCTACAATAACAGAATTTAAACACGCCTGGGATAAACATACATCTATCCTAAGATAATAAGAAAGAAAAAACTAAAAGGGCTGACTATATGGAGCCAGTGGTCTTCTGCTGCCGACAATCTTCTATGTACTACGCCTCACCCCGCTCCCCTTACCTTCCGCCTACCTCACCTCCCCGTGCTCCCGCACACCTCACCCCAGCCCATGTTATTTCAGGATTGTGACACTGAAGGGGCCATATGTTGTCTGCACAACATGGTGCCAAGCTTTTGACCTGACAGAATACAAGAATCTGAAGATGCTGCTGGTTACTGCTGTGGTGCACCAGATATCTCCTGGCGCCATTGTTGTCTGAGCCCATCTTCTCTGCACGTTATAAGTGAAACTTCTCCAATAACACTGTGGCCTTTCCACCTACATAACGTGTATGCACATAACAATCACACAGCCTGACCCCATACTGTGGGATGACCTGCCTTACTAGCCTATGCTTTACACAACACCTTATGGATGGAGGCACAAAGGCTGGAGTTGACCCCATTCACTTCTATGTGTAGAGATGAGGCAATTTACAGTAATAATGAAACAGGTGCCTGGAAAAGCTGGGAGACTTGTCCCGGGGTTAGGGTTAGACTTCTCCCAAGACTGCATCCAGCTTTTCCAGGCACCTGGAGTACGTGGCAGTGGATTTCAAGAGCAGCAGTCTAAAAAGTCTATAGCCGAGCGTACTGAATCGCTTTGTTTTGTTACTTCAGTAAATTTGCTCATCTCTAAATGTTTTGTGAAGGTCATTCTTCATAGAAGAAACATCAACGATTCTAAGAGGTAACGTAAAGCCTAGCTCGTATCTACTCATCACATTGTCTGCTTTTATTTCTGATTTTAATTTACTTTTTTTGCATTTGACATGAAACTGACACACACACGCACGGACACACGCACACACTCTCACTGACAGACCTTACAGCTCAGTCTTTTCTTTCCCTGTAGGTCCCCCCGCTCCTTTCGTCTGGCGTTCAGCCTGCTCACCCTGCACTACAGTGGCGGGCCCCTTCAGTAGAGGCGCTGTGGGCCCTGGGTAAGCCAGGTGCTGATGCCAGCCCATGGGACACAATAGACAGGAGCTGTCCTATTCAGATGCATGGGAGGCTTCTGGGCGTGCCCAGTGAAATTTACACAGGGAAGGGAGTGCAGAGTTTGAGGAGCAGCCATTGTGCGCACCTATTAACTATATAACTGTGTCACCTCCTGTACTCGGATTGTACAGGAAGTCTAAGGGCCCTATTCCACCGGACGATTATCGTTTGCATAATCGTTAACGATTAACGATATCAAACGACCGCTATTGCGAAAGACCTGAAAACGTTTGGTCATTTCCATGGAACGATAATCGTTACTTATGATCGTAATTGCGATCGTTTCTCTTCGCTATTTATTCGCTATTGCGTTCGTATCTATTGCGAACGACCGAACGATGTCTTATTCAATGCGAACGATTTGCGAACGAGCAACGATAAAAATAGGTCCAGGTCTTATAAAGCGATCAACGATTTCTCGTTCGGTCGTTAATCGTTAACTGCATTTCAACCGAACGATTATCGTTCAGATTAGAACGATTTAACGATAATCTGAACGATAATCGTCCGGTGGAATAGGGCCCTAAGGGTCTGGCCAGTGATTGGCTGTGTGGTCTGTCAGCTAAGACAGGCCGCACCATAACTGCTGCTGCATGCAGGACCGGGAAGAAGGAGGACATGCTTAGGTAACGCATGGTGCTTGTGAAATAGTTGGTCGCCCGCCACACACCACTATATCACGCATCGATGCACAGTCGGTGCCTGATGATTTTAGGTTTGAACCTAAAATGATCAGCCAATGACACGAATGGCTGATCATTGACTCTATTCCACAGAGCGATAATCGGCAAAATCGGGAATAGGACCCTAAGGGTGCATTTGCACAGACAGATTATCAGAGATTTTTAAAGCCAAAGCCAGGAACAAACTATAAACAGGTCATAAAGGAAAGACAGATTTGTCTTCCCAAATCCATTCCTGGCTTTGGCTTCAAAAATCTGTCAGATAACCACACCATAAGATCACTAAAAGGTTACTGTTAGGCCTGGTGGTCAGAACGGAAATTACGAGGATTTCAGGATTAAAAAAAAAATCAACTTGACTTGCAGTGGCAGTTTTACTTTAAAGTGATACTGCCCCCCTTTTTGCAGTATGACTTCTCTACACAGGTGTAGAGAGTAATTTTGCAGTTTCCATATGTCATGATGCTCTGCCCACATGTATGTATGTAATGGTTGCTCCTGTTACTGTACCTGATTGTTGGTGTATGTGATTGTTGCTCCTATTTCTGTACCTGATTGTTGCTGCTGTTACTATATAACTATACTATATATCTAAGCTCTGTAACATAGTAAAGTAAATGGACCTTTATCAAATAATGGTGACAGAGTAGACATCTTGTAAATGTAGGTAAAAAGTGGAAGTCCACAGCTCCAAGTAAAATGTAAAGTCTTTATTTAGAAATCCTCTTAAAATCCAAACATAACAATAAAAAACACGCCGACGCGTTTCAGGACACTGGTCCCTTAATCATGGCCATGATTAAGGGACCAGTGTCCTGAAACGCGTCGGCGTGTTTTTTATTGTTATGTTTGGATTTTAAGAGGATTTCTAAATAAAGACTTTACATTTTACTTGGAGCTGTGGACTTCCACTTTTTACCTATTGCCACCGGAAAATGGCCCGGATCTCTGTTTCCTTCCACCTGCTCCAGACGTAATTGAGGACCAGCACCACTGACTATTGCACACATGGTGAGCTGATTTGCCTTTCTACATTCCCATCTTGTAAATGTGACTATTTGAGACTCTAATACAAGCAAAGAATTTCAAACCGAGAAAAATGCATGTTACTTTGTTGTTTAAGAATTTCACAAAAGTTAACCCCTTCTCGACCAATTGTAATCAAGCACTGATCTTAGAGATCAATGCAGTACATATGTCTCTATCTCCATGAGAAATAAGGGCAGTAATAAGTTAAAGTAAAATTTTTTTTTTTTTATAAAAGTATGTCACCCCTCCCCCCCCCCCCCTGTGTGTATACAGGGATATGTGGAGTATATAGGTCAGTGTGTATACAGGGTATATAGGTCAGTGTGTATACAGGGATATGCGGGGTATATAGGTCAGTGTGTATACAGGGATATGCGGGGTATATAAGTCAGTGTGTATACAGGGTATATACACTCACCGGCCACTTTATTAGGTACACCTGTCCAACTGCACGTTACCACTTAATTTCTAATCAGCCAATCACATGGCGGCAACTCAGTGCATGTAGACATGGTCAAGACAATCTCCTGCAGTTCAAACCGAGCATCAGTATGGGGAAGAAAGGTGATGTGAGGCCTTTGAACGTGGCATGGTTGTTGGTGCCAGAAGGGCTGGTCTGAGTATTTCAGAAACTGCTGATCTACTGAGATTTTCACGCACAACCATCTCTAGGGTTTACAGAGAATGGTCCGAAAAAGAAAAAACATCCAGTGAGCGGCAGTTCTGTGGGCGGAAATGCCTTGTTGATGCCAGAGGTCAGAGGAGAATGGGCAGACTGGTTCCAGCTGATAGAAAGGCAACAGTGACTCAAATAGCCAACCGTTACAGCCAAGGTAGGCAGAAGAGCATCTCTGAACGCACAGTACGGCCAACTCTGAGGCAGATGGGCTACAGCAGCAGAAGACCACACCGGGGGCCACTCCGCTCAGCTAAGAACAGGAAACTGAGGCTACAATTTGCACAAGCTCATCGAAATTGGACAGTAGAAGATTGGAAAAACGTTGCCTGGTCTGATGAGTCTCGATTTCTGCTGCGACATTCGGATGGTAGGGTCAGAATTTGGCGTCAACAACATGAAAGCATGGATCCATCCTGCCTTGTATCAACGGTTCAGGCTGGTGGTGGTGGTGTCATGGTGTGGGGAATATTTTCTTGGCACTCTTTGGGCCCCTTGGTACCAATTGAGCATGGTTACAACACCACAGCCTACCTGAGTATTGTTGCTGACCATGTCCATCCCTTTATGACCACAATGGACCCAACATCTGATGGCGACTTTCAGCAGGATAATGCGCCATGTCATAAAGCTAGAATCATCTCAGACTGGTTTCTTGAACATGACAATGAGGTCACTGTACTCCAATGGCCTCCACAGTCACCAGATCTCAATCCAATAGAGCATCTTTGGGATGTGGTGGAACGGGAGATTGGCATCATGGATGTGCAGCCGACAAATCTGCGGCAACTGTGTGATGTCATCATGTCACTATGGACCAAAATCTCTGAGGAAGCTTCCAGCACCTTGTTGTATCTATGCCACCAAGAATTGGGGCAGTTCTGAGGGCAAAAGGGGGTCCGACCCGTTACTAGCATGGTGTACCTAATAAAGTGGCCGGTGAGTGTAGGTCAGTGTGTATACAGGGATATGCAGGCTATATAAGTCAGTGTATATAGGGATATGCAGGGTATATAGGTCAGTGTGTATACAGGGATATGCAGGGTATATAGGTCAGTGTGTATACAGGGATATGCAGGCTATATAGGTCAGTGTGTATACAGGGGTATGCTGGGTATATAGGTCAGTGTGTATACAGGGATATGCAGGGTATATAGGTCAGTGTGTATAGGGATATGCTGGGTATATAGGTCAGTGTGTATACAGGGGTATGCTGGGTATATAGGTCAGTATGTGTATACAGGGATATGCAGGCTATATAGGTCAGTGTGTATACAGGGGTATGCTGGGTATATAGGTCAGTGTGTGACCTATATAGCCTGCATATCCCTGTATACACATACTGACCTATATACCCAGCATATCCTTGTATACACACACTGACCTATATACCCTGCATATCCCTGTATACACACTGACCTATATACCCCGCATATCCCTGTATACATATACTGACCTATATACCCAGCATATCCTTGTATACACACACTGACCTATATAGCCTGCATATCCCTGTATACACACACTGACCTATATACCCAGCATACCCCTGTATACACACTGACCTATATAGCCTGCATATCCCTGTATACAGTGTGTATACAGGGGTATGCTGGGTATATAGGTCAGTGTGTGTATACAGGGATATGCAGGCTATATAGGTCAGTGTGTATACAGGGATATGCGGGGTATATAGGTCAGTGTGTATACAGGGGTATGCTGGGTATATAGGTCAGTGTGTGTATACAAGGATATGCTGGGTATATAGGTCAGTGTGTGTATACAAGGATATGCTGGGTATATAGGTCAGTATGTGTATACAGGGATATGCGGGGTATATAGGTCAGTGTGTATACAGGGATACGGGGTATATAGGTCAGTGTGTATACAGGGATATGCAGGGTATATAGGTCAGTGTGTATACAGGGATATGCAGGGTATATAGGTCAGTGTGTGTATACAGGGCCGTAGCACTGATCAGTATTATCTGTGATCATTACATACAGCCTGCCTGTGACCATAGGACTGATCAGTGTTATCTGTGATCATTACATACAGCCTGTGGCCATAGCACTGATCAGTGTTATCTGTGATCATTACATACAGCCTGCCTGTGGCCATAGCACTGATCAGTGTTATCTGTGATCATTACATACAGCCTGCCTGTGGCCATAGCACTGATCAGTGTTATCTGTGATCATTACATACAGCCTGCCTGTGGCCATAGCATTGATCAGTGTTATCTGTGATCATTACATACAGCCTGCCTGTGGCCATAGCACTGATCAGTGTTATCTGTGATCATTACATACAGCCTGCCTGTGGCCATAGCATAGCACTGATCAGTGTTATCTGTGATCATTACATACAGCCTGCCTGTGGCCATAGCACTGATCAGTGTTATCTGTGATCATTACATACAGCCTGCCTGTGGCCATAGCACTGATCAGTGTTATCTGTGATCATTACATACAGCCTGCCTGTGGCCATAGCACTGATCAGTGTTATCTGTGATCATTACATAGAGCCTGCCTGTGGCCATAGCACTGATCAGTGTTATCTGTGATCATTACATACAGCCTGCCTGTGGCCATAGCACTGATCAGTGTTATCTGTGATCATTACATACAGCCTGCCTGTGGCCATAGCACTGATCAGTGTTATCTGTGATCATTACATACAGCCTGCCTGTGGCCATAGCACTGATCAGTGTTATCTGTGATCATTACATACAGCCTGCCTGTGGCCATAGCATAGCACTGATCAGTGTTATCTGTGATCATTACAAACAGCCTGCCTGTGGCCATAGCACTGATCAGTATTATCTGTGATCATTACATACAGCCTGCCTGTGGCCATAGCACTGATCAGTGTTATCTGTGATCATTACATACAGCCTGCCTGTGGCCATAGCACTGATCAGTATTATCTGTGATCATTACATACAGCCTGCCTGTGGCCATAGCAGGGATCAGTGTTATCTGTGATCATTACATACAGCCTGCCTGTGGCCATAGCAGGGATCAGTGTTCTCTGTGATCATTACATACCGCCTGTGGCCATAGCACTGATCAGTGTTATCTGTGATCATTACATACAGCCTGCCTGTGGCCATAGCACTGATCAGTGTTATCTGTGATCATTACATACAGCCTGCCTGTGGCCATAGCACTGATCAGTGTTCTCTGTGATCATTACATACAGCCTGCCTGTGGCCATAGCACTGATCAGTGTTCTCTGTGATCATTACATACAGCCTGCCTGTGGCCATAGCACTGATCAGTGTTATCTGTGATCATTACATACAGCCTGCCTGTGGCCATAGCACTGATCAGTGTTATCTGTGATCATTACATACAGCCTGCCTGTGGCCATAGCATAGCACTGATCAGTGTTATCTGTGATCATTACATACAGCCTGCCTGTGGCCATAGCACTGATCAGTGGTCTCTGTGATCATTACATACAGCCTGCCTGTGGCCATAGCACTGATCAGTGTTATCTGTGATCATTACATAGAGCCTGCCTGTGGCCATAGCACTGATCAGTGTTCTCTGTGATCATTACATACAGCCTGCCTGTGGGCATAGCACTGATCAGTGTTATCTGTGATCATTACATACAGCCTGCCTGTGGCCATAGCACTGATCAGTGTTATCTGTGATCATTACATACAGCCTGCCTGTGGGCATAGCACTGATCAGTGTTATCTGTGATCATTACATACAGCCTGCCTGTGGCCATAGCACTGATCAGTGTTATCTGTGATCATTACATAGAGCCTGCCTGTGGCCATAGCACTGATCAGTGTTATCTGTGATCATTACATACAGCCTGCCTGTGGCCATAGCACTGATCAGTGTTATCTGTGATCATTACATACAGCCTGCCTGTGGCCATAGCACTGATCAGTGTTATCTGTGATCATTACATACAGCCTGCCTGTGGCCATAGCACTGATCAGTGTTATCTGTGATCATTACATACAGCCTGCCTGTGGCCATAGCACTGATCAGTGTTATCTGTGATCATTACATACAGCCTGCCTGTGGCCACAGCACTGATCAGTGTTATCTGTGATCATTACATACAGCCTGCCTGTGGCCATAGCACTGATCAGTGTTATCTGTGATCATTACATACAGCCTGCCTGTGGCCATAGCATAGCACTGATCAGTGTTATCTGTGATCATTACATACAGCCTGCCTTTGGCCATAGCATAGCACTGATCAGTGTTATCTGTGATCATTACATACAGCCTGCCTGTGGCCATAGCACTGATCAGTGATCATTACAAACAGTCTGCCTTTGGCCATAGCATAGCACTGATCAGTGTTATCTGTGATCATTACATACAGCCTGCCTGTGGCCATAGCACTGATCAGTGTTATCTGTGATCATTACATACAGCCTGCCTGTGGCCATAGCACTGATCAGTGTTATCTGTGATCATTACATACAGCCTGCCTGTGGCCATAGCATAGCACTGATCAGTGTTATCTGTGATCATTACATACAGCCTGCCTTTGGCCATAGCATAGCACTGATCAGTGTTATCTGTGATCATTACATACAGCCTGCCTGTGGCCATAGCACTGATCAGTGTTATCTGTGATCTTCTGATACAGCCTGAAGACCTGACTGCACAGAGGAAGGTAAGAGACCTTCGGCGGTCTGTGAAAGCAATCGGGACCTCCGATCGGTAAGTGACAGGAGATGCTCCTGTCACTTACACCCAAACGCTGCAATCGTGGCCGCCCGCCTGGATGCTGATAGCAGCCCGTCCTCAGCTCCTGAGCCCGCGACCCCGGGGGGCTGTACATTTACACCCTCGTGCGCCAAGGCCCAGGCTGGGGGAGCGCAGTTGTACGCCCCATGTCATTAAGGGGTTAAACAAACATTTAATTCAAAATATGACACAGACACAGTGCTGCCAGACATCACCCCCCCCCCCCAGGGCCCCACCACCCCCAGACACAGTGCTGCCAGACATAACCCCCCCCCAGGGCCCCACCACCCCCAGACACAGCACTGCCAGACATCACCCTCCCCCCCAGGGCCCCACCACCGCCAGACACAGCACTGCCAGACATCACCCTCCCCCCCAGGGCCCCACCACCCCCAGACACAGCACTGCCAGACATCACCCCCCCCCCCCAGGGCCCCACCACCCCCAGACACAGTGCTGCCAGACATAACCCCCCCCCAGGGCCCCACCACCCCCAGACACAGCACTGCCAGACATCCCCCCCCCCCAGGGCCCCACCACCCCCAGACACAGCGCTGACAGACATCACCCCCCCCCCCAGGGCCCCCTCCCCCCCAGACACAGCGCTGACAGACATCACCCCCCCCCCCAGGGCCCCCTCCCCCCAGACACAGCACTGCCAGACATCCCCCCCCCCCAGGGCCCCACCACCCCAGACACAGCACTGCCAGACATCAACCCTCCCCCCCCAGGGCCCCACCGCCCCCAGACACAGCGCTGACAGACATCACCCCCCCCCAGGGCCCCACCACCCCCAGACACAGCACTGCCAGACATCCCCCCCCCCCAGGGCCCCACCACCCCCAGACACAGCGCTGACAGACATCACCCCCCCCCAGGGCCCCACCACCCCCAGACACAGCACTGCCAGACATCCCCCCCCCCTCCCCAGGGCCCCCTCCCCCCAGACACAGCACTGCCAGACATCCCCCCCCCCCAGGGCCCCCCTCCCCCCCAGACACAGCGCTGCCAGACATCACCCCACCCCCCCAGGGCCCCCTCCCCCCCAGACACAGCGCTGCCAGACATCACCCCCCCCCCCCCAGGGCCCCACCACCCCCAGACACAGCACTGCCAGACATCCCCCCCCCCCCAGGGCCCCACCACCCCCAGACACAGCACTGCCAGACATCACCCCCCCCCCCCAGGGCCCCACCACCCCCAGACACAGCGCTGACAGACATCACCCCCCCCCCCAGGGCCCCACCACCCCCAGACACAGCGCTGCCAGACATCACCCCCCCCCCCCCCAGGGCCCCACCACCCCCAGACACAGTGCTGCCAGACATCATCCCCCCCCCAGGGCCCCACCACCCCCAGACACAGCACTGCCAGACATCCCCCCCCCCTCCCCAGGGCCCCACCCCCCCCAGACACAGCACTGCCAGACATCCCCCCCCCCAGGGCCCCCTCCCCCCCAGACACAGCACTGCCAGACATCACCCCCCCCCCCCCCCAGGGCCCCACCGCCCCCAGACACAGCACTGCCAGACATCCCCCCCCCCCAGGGCCCCACCACCCCCAGACACAGCACTGCCAGACATCCCCCCCCCCAGGGCCCCACCACCCCCAGACACAGCGCTGACAGACATCACCCCCCCCCCCAGGGCCCCACCACCCCCAGACACAGCACTGCCAGACATCCCCCCCCCCCTCCCCAGGGCCCCGTCCCCCCCCAGACACAGCACTGCCAGACATCCCCCCCCCCAGGGCCCCGTCCCCCCCAGACACAGCACTGCCAGACATCCCCCCCCCCCAGGGCCCCACCACCCCCAGACACAGCACTGCCAGACATCATCCCCCCCAGGGCCCCACCGCCCCCAGACACAGCACTGCCAGACATCACCCCCCCCAGGGCCCCACTGCCCCCAGACACAGCACTGCCAGACATCACCCCCCCCCCCCAGGGCCCCACCGCCCCCAGACACAGCACTGCCAGACATCACCCCCCCCCCAGGGCCCCACCGCCCCCAGACACAGCACTGCCAGACATCACCCCCCCCCCCCCCAGGGCCCCACCGCCCCCAGACACAGCACTGCCAGACATCACCCCCCCCAGACACAGCGCTGCCAGACATCACCACCCCCAGACACAGCGCTGCCAGACATCACCACCCCCAGACACAGCGCTGCCAGACATCACCACCCCCAGACACAGCGCTGCCAGACATCACCACCCCCAGACACAGCGCTGCCAGACATCACCACCCCCAGACACAGCGCTGCCAGACATCACCACCCCCAGACACAGCGCTGCCAGACATCACCACCCCCAGACACAGCGCTGCCACATCAATGGCAGCCACAATGGAGACCGACACCATGAAAACAAGAAGCAGGTGGAAGGAAATACCTTTTACCTTGTGCTCTCAGCCAGTGAGATGGAGTACACCAGCTTTTCTCTGCTTTCAAAATAAAATATGTAAATCTTAAAAAAAAAACACACAGACACACAGAGTGAATAGAAAACAAATGATTGCTTTTTTTTCTTCCAGTCCAGTCTTCACTGCGCACATTTTTTCCTGGTCTTGCATGATGCACATTTTGTCATGAGAAAAGTTTGAGGGTATGTCCACACTACCGAATTCTGCCAGATCACCCACTCACACGCATCTCCACTGCTCCCATAGGCTTCATTCTGTCGTGTGCCAGATTCCGCCATCCGCCCGAAGAATCAACCCGCTCTTTTTTCGCATGGCGGAATTGGATCCACCAGGATTCCGTAGTGTGGACATACTCACCCCGTCCTGAAGGCTTTCTGGGGCTAGACGGGTGACTTGTGTGGCCCGGGGGTACAGTACATGTGCCGACTGTCTTTCACCACCTGGGGGTACGGTACATGTGCCGACTGTCTTTCACCACCCGGGGGTACGGTACATGTGCCGACTGTCTTTCACCACCCGGGGGTACGGTACATGTGCCGACTGTTTCACCGCCCGTTTTTGAAGCTTGGACAGGATTATACAATTACATTGTTCGGTACAGTTTGTTAAAGGGAATCCGTCAGCTGTAATTCCCATTCCAGACTGCTGACACTGTTATATAGAGGTCAGGAGACACATAAGACCTGTCATATCTGTATGTGCTTCCAGACTGCTGACACTGTTATATAGAGGTCAGGAGACACATGGGACCTGTCATATATCTGTATGTGCTTCCAGACTGCTGACACTGTTATATAGAGGTCAGGACACATGGGACCTGTCATATATCTGTATGTGCTTCCAGACTGCTGACACTGTTATATAGAGGTCAGGAGACACATGGGACCTGTCATATATCTGTATGTGCTTCCAGACTGCTGACACTGTTATATAGAGGTCAGGAGACACATGGGACCTGTCATATCTGTATGTGCTTCCAGACTGCTGACACTGTTATATAGAGGTCAGGAGACACATGGGACCTGTCATATATCTGTATGTGCTTCCAGACTGCTGACACTGTTATATAGAGGTCAGGAGACACATAAGACCTGTCATATCTGTATGTGCTTCCAGACTGCTGACACTGTTATATAGAGGTCAGGAGACACATGGGACCTGTCATATATCTGTATGTGCTTCCAGACTGCTGACACTGTTATATAGAGGTCAGGAGACACATGGGACCTGTCATATATCTGTATGTGCTTCCAGACTGCTGACACTGTTATATAGAGGTCAGGAGACACATGGGACCTGTCATATATCTGTATGTGCTTCCAGACTGCTGACACTGTTATATAGAGGTCAGGAGACACATAAGACCTGTCATATATCTGTATGTGCTTCCAGACTGCTGACACTGTTATATAGAGGTCAGGAGACACATAAGACCTGTCATATCTGTATGTGCTTCCAGACTGCTGACACTGTTATATAGAGGTCAGGAGACACATGGGACCTGTCATATATCTGTATGTGCTTCCAGACTGCTGACACTTATATAGAGGACACATGAAACCTGTCATATCTGTATATGCTTCCAGACTGCTGACACAGTTAGGTATATGACAGGTCCCATGTGTCTCCTGACCTCTATATAACAGTGTCGGCAGTCTGGAGGCACAGACAGATATATAGAGGTCAGGAGACACATGGGACCTGTCATATAACAGTGTCGGCAGTCTGGAAGCACAGCATGAGTCTCCTGACCTCGGCAGTCTGGAAGCACAGGCAGATATATGACACATGCTGTGCTTCCAGACTGCCGACACTGTTATATAGAGGTCAGAAGACACATTGATATGCAAAAGAAGAGTCAGTGGAGCCTCATGTGTGGAGTCTCAAAACACAGGACTAGCCAGATATCCCTCCCGGAAGGACCCAGCCAAGGGGTGGCTCCTGTAAGGAAACCACCAAAACCACCATATTAAGTGGCCCTATAAGTCAATGTAATGACAAGGGATAAACCAAGGCTAGGTAACCATTCACATACAGCTGTTTTGGGGTGTTGCCCCTCATCAGTGTGGAGCAGGATTCTGGCTAGGTGGGAGCAATGCCTAGTAGAGCCATAAGAGAAACAGATCACTGATCTCAGGGAGACCAGCCAAACAACAACACTGCCGGCTGCTAGTGAAAGCGCTCAATGCAGTGAAGTCCTAGGTGCATTGCCCCCTGGGAAACATGAATATGCAAAAGAAGAGCCAGTGGAGCCTCATCAAAGAGTCTCAAAACACATGACTAGCCAGATATCCCTCTGGGAAGGACCCAAGCCAGAATCCTGCTCCACACTGATGAGGGGCAACACCCCGAAACAGCTGTATGTGGATGGTTACCTGGCCTTGGTTTATTTCTTGTCATTACATTGACTTATAGGGCCACTTAATATGGTGGATTTGGTGGTTTCCTTACAGGAGCCGCCCCTTGGCTGGGTCCTTCCCGGAGGGATATCTGGCTGGTCCTGGGTTTCCAGACTCTTTGATGAGGCTCCACTGGCTCTTCTTTTGCATATTCATGTTTCCCAGGGGGCAATGCACCTAGGACTTCACTGCACTGAGCGCTTTCATTAGCAGCCGGTGGTGTTGTCGTTTGGCTGGTCTCCCTGTTATCCTGTGCTCTATTCCCTCTGTATAACGCTGTTATCCTTTGCTCTATTCCCTCTGTATAACACTGTTATCCTGTGCTCTATTCCCTCTGTATAACACTGTTATCCTGTGCTCTATTCCCTCGGTATAACGCTGTTATCCTGTGCTCTATTCCCTCTGTATAACACTGTTATCCTGTGCTCTATTCCCTCTGTATAACGCTGTTATCCTGTGCTCTATTCCCTCTGTATAACACTGTTATCCTGTGCTCTATTCCCTCTGTATAACACTGGTATCCTTTGCTCTATTCCCCCCATATAACGCTGTTATCCTGTGCTCTATTCCCTGTATAACGCTGTTATCCTGTGCTCTATTCCCTCCTTATAAGACTGTTATCCTGTGCTCTATTCCCTCTGTATAACGCTGTTATCCTGTGCTCTATTCCCTCTGTATAACGCTGTTATCCTGTGCTCTATTCCCTCTGTATAACGCTGTTATCCTTTGCTCTATTCCCTCTATATATCACTGTTATCCTTTGCTCTATTCCCTCTGTATAACGCTGTTATCCTGTGCTCTATTCCCTCTGTATAACGCTGTTATCCTGTGCTCTATTCCCTGTATAACGCTGTTATCCTGTGCTCTATTCCCTCCTTATAACACTGTTATCCTGTGCTCTATTCCCTCTGTATAACGCTGTTATCCTGTGCTCTATTCCCTCTGTATAACGCTGTTATCCTGTGCTCTATTCCCTCTGTATAACGCTGTTATCCTGTGCTCTATTCCCTCTGTATAACGCTGTTATCCTTTGCTCTATTCCCTCTATATATCACTGTTATCCTTTGCTCTATTCCCTCTGTATAACGCTGTTATCCTGTGCTCTATTCCCTCTGTATAACACTGTTATCCTTTGCTCTATTCCCTCTGTATAACGCTGTTATCCTGTGCTCTATTCCCTCTGTATAACGCTGTTATCCTGTGCTCTATTCCCTCTGTATAACGCTGTTATCCTGTGCTCTATTCCCTGTGTATAACGCTGTTATCCTGTGCTCTATTCCCTGTGTATAACGCTCTTATCCTGTGCTCTATTCCCTCCTTATAACGCTGTTATCCTGTGCTCTATTCCCTCTGTATAATGCTGTTATCCTGTGCTCTATTCCCTCTGTATAACGCTGTTATCCTTTGCTCTATTCCCTGTGTATAACGCTGTTAGCGTTATACAGAGGGAATAGAGCAAAGGATAACAGCGTTATACACAGGGAATAGAGCAAAGGATAACAGCGTTATACAGAGGGAATAGAGCACAGGATAACAGCGTTATACAGAGGGAATAGAGCACAGGATAACAGCGTTATACAGAGGGAATAGAGCAAAGGATAACAGCGTTATACACAGGGAATAGAGCACAGGATAACAGCGTTATACAGAGGGAATAGAGCACAGGAAAACAGCGTTATACAGAGGGAATAGAGCAAAGGATAACAGTGTTATACAGAGGGAATAGAGCAAAGGATAACAGCGTTATACAGAGGGAATAGAGCAAAGGATAACACTGTTATCCTTTGCTCTATTCCCTCTGTATAACACTGTTATCCTTTGCTCTATTCCCTCTGTATAACGCTGTTTTCCTGTGCTCTATTCCCTGTGTATAACGCTGTTATCCTTTGCTCTATTCCCTCTGTATAACGCTGTTATCCTGTGCTCTATTCCCTCTGTATAACGCTGTTATCCTGTGCTCTATTCCCTCTGTATAACGCTGTTATCCTGTGCTCTATTCCCTCTGTATAACGCTGTTATCCTTTGCTCTATTCCCCCTGTATAACGCTGTTATCCTTTGCTCTATTCCCTCTGTATATCACTGTTATCCTGTGCTCTATTCCCCTCCATATAACGCTGTTATCCTGTGCTCTATTCCCTCCAAACAACGCTGTTATCCTTTGCTCTATTCCCCCTGTATAACGCTCTTATCCTGTGCTCTATTCCCTCCATATAACACTGTTATCCTGTGCTCTATTCCCTCTGTATAACGCTGTTATCCTGTGCTCTATTCCCTCTGTATAACACTGTTATCCTGTGCTCTATTCCCTCTGTATAACACTGTTATCCTGTGCTCTATTCCCTCTGTATAACGCTGTTATCCTGTGCTCTATTCCCTCTGTATAACGCTGTTATCCTGTGCTCTATTCCCTCTGTATAACACTGTTATCCTGTGCTCTATTTCCCTCTGTATAACACTGTTATCCTTTGCTCTATTCCCTCTATATAACACTGTTATCCTGTGCTCTATTCCCTCTGTATAACGCTGTTATCCTTTGCTCTATTCCCTCCATATAACACTGTTATCCTGTGCTCTATTCCCTGTGTATAACGCTGTTATCCTGTGCTCTATTCCCTCGGTATAACGCTGTTATCCTTTGCTCTATTCCCTCTGTATAACGCTGTTATCCTGTGCTCTATTCCCCTCCTTATAACGCTGTTATCCTTTGCTCTATTCCCTGTGTATAACGCTGTTATCCTGTGCTCTATTCCCTGTGTATAACGCTGTTATCCTGTGCTCTATTCCCCTCCTTATAACGCTGTTATCCTTTGCTCTATTCCCTCTGTCTAACACTGTTATCCTTTGCTCTATTCCCTCTGTATAACACTCTTATCCTGTGCTCTATTCCCCTCTGTATAACGCTGTTATCCTGTGCTCTATTCCCTCTGTATAACGCTGTTATCCTTTGCTCTATTCCCTCTGTATAACACTGTTATCCTTTGCTCTATTCCCTCTGTATAACGCTGTTATCCTTTGCTCTATTCCCTGTGTATAACGCTGTTATCCTGTGCTCTATTCCCTGTGTATAACGCTGTTATCCTGTGCTCTATTCCCCTCCTTATAACGCTGTTATCCTTTGCTCTATTCCCTCTGTATAACGCTGTTATCCTGTGCTCTATTACCTCTGGATAACGCTGTTATCCTGTGCTCTATTCCCTCTGTATAACGCTGTTATCCTGTGCTCTATTCCCTCTGTATAACGCTGTTATCCTGTGCTCTATTCCCTCTGTATAACGCTGTTATCCTTTGCTCTATTCCCTCCTTATAACGCTGTTATCCTTTGCTCTATTCCCTCTGTATAACGCTGTTATCCTGTGCTCTATTCCCTCTGTATAACGCTGTTATCCTGTGCTCTATTCCCTCTGTATAATGCTGTTATCCTGTGCTCTATTCCCTCTGTATAACGCTGTTATCCTGTGCTCTATTCCCTCTGTATAACGCTGTTATCCTTTGCTCTATTCCCTGTGTATAACGCTGTTATCCTTTGCTCTATTCCCTCTGTATAACGCTGTTATCCTGTGCTCTATTCCCTGTGTATAACGCTGTTATCCTGTGCTCTATTCCCTCCTTATAACGCTGTTATCCTGTGCTCTATTCCCTCTGTATAACGCTGTTATCCTGTGCTCTATTCCCTGTGTATAACGCTGTTATCCTGTGCTCTATTCCCCTCCATATAACGCTGTTATCCTGTGCTCTATTCCCTCCAAACAACGCTGTTATCCTTTGCTCTATTCCCCCTGTATAACGCTCTTATCCTGTGCTCTATTCCCTCTGTATAACGCTGTTATCCTGTGCTCTATTCCCTCTGTATAACGCTGTTATCCTGTGCTCTATTCCCTCTGTATAACGCTGTTATCCTGTGCTCTATTCCCTCGGTATAACGCTGTTATCCTTTGCTCTATTCCCCTCTGTATAACGCTGTTATCCTGTGCTCTATTCCCTCTGTATAACGCTGTTATCCTTTGCTCTATTCCCCTCTGTATAACGCTGTTATCCTTTGCTCTATTCCCTCTGTATAACGCTGTTATCCTGTGCTCTATTCCCTCTGTATAACGCTGTTATCCTGTGCTCTATTCCCTCTGTATAACGCTGTTATCCTGTGCTCTATTCCCCTCTGTATAACACTGTTATCCTGTGCTCTATTCCCTCTGTATAACGCTGTTATCCTGTGCTCTATTCCCTCTGTATAACGCTGTTATCCTTTGCTCTATTCCCTCTGTATAACGCTGTTATCCTGTGCTCTATTCCCTCCTTATAACGCTGTTATCCTTTGCTCTATTCCCCTCCATATAACGCTGTTATCCTGTGCTCTATTCCCTCTGTATAACGCTGTTATCCTTTGCTCTATTCCCTCTGTATAACGCTGTTATCCTGTGTTCTATTCCCCTCTGTATAACGCTGTTATCCTGTGCTCTATTCCCCTCTGTATAACGCTGTTATCCTGTGCTCTATTCCCCTCTGTATAACGCTGTTATCCTTTGCTCTATTCCCTCTGTATAACGCTGTTATCCTGTGCTCTATTCCCTCCATATAACGCTGTTATCCTGTGCTCTATTCCCTCTGTATAACGCTGTTATCCTGTGCTCTATTCCCCTCTGTATAACACTGTTATCCTGTGCTCTATTCCCCCTGTATAACACTGTTATCCTGTGCTCTATTCCCTGTATAACACTGTTATCCTGTGCTCTATTCCCCCTGTATAACACTGTTATCCTGTGCTCTATTCCCTGTATAACGCTGTTATCCTGTGCTCTATTCCCTCTGTATAACACTGTTATCCTTCGCTCTATTCCCTCCTTATAACGCTGTTATCCTGTGCTCTATTCCCCCTGTATAACACTGTTATCCTGTGCTCTATTCCCTGTATAACGCTGTTATCCTTTGCTCTATTCCCTTTGTATAACACTGTTATCCTGTGCTCTATTCCCTCCATATAACGCTCTTATCCTGTGCTCTATTCCCTCTATATAACGCTGTTATCCTGTGCTCTATTCCCTCCATATAACGCTGTTATCCTGTGCTCTATTCCCTGTGTATAACACTGTTATCCTTTGCTCTATTCCCTCTGTATAACGCTGGTACCCTGTGCTCTATTCCCTCCGTATAACGCTGTTATCCTTTGCTGTATTCCCTCTGTATAACACTGTTATCCTTTGCTCTATTCCCCTCTGTATAACGCTCTTATCCTTTGCTCTATTCCCTGTGTATAACGCTGTTATCCTTTGCTCTATTCCCTCTGTATAACGCTGTTATCCTGTGCTCTATTCCCCTCCTTATAACGCTGTTATCCTGTGCTCTATTCCCTCTGTATAACACTGTTATCCTGTGCTCTATTCCCCCTGTATAACGCTGTTATCCTTTGCTCTATTCCCTGTGTATAACGCTATTATCCTGTGCTCTATTCCCTCTGTATAACGCTGTTATCCTTTGCTCTATTCCCTCTGTATAACACTGTTATCCTGTGCTCTATTCCCTCCGTATAACACTGTTATCCTGTGCTCTATTCCCTCCGTATAACGCTGTTATCCTGTGCTCTATTCCCTCTGTATAACGCTGTTATCCTGTGCTCTATTCCCTCTATATAACACTGTTATCCTGTGCTCTATTCCCTCCATATAACGCTCTTATCCTGTGCTCTATTCCCTCCATATAACGCTCTTATCCTGTGCTCTATGGGGCTGTGTGAGGTGTCATAGTTTGCGCCATGATCTGTACTTTAATACAAAAAAGAAGAGAAGGGACAAGGCACTACTTAAATCCGAAAAAATACATAAAAGGGTGCTCTACCCAATCTGGCATACTACTAAATATACAAATCCTTGGATATATAATAAAGTATTAGACTGTACTCCAAACTATAAGTAATCTTTATTAATGTACAAAAAAAAGCAAGTGCAAAACAAACAGATTAAAAACATTTAAAACCCACAAAACACATACACGGAACCGTGCAAAATAAGCCCCGGCCCGGGAAGTACCCCGACATATACAGATGTAAAGACCCCTTCTATGACCTCTATGATGTTATAAACTGCAATACAAGCGAGTACCTGACATATAATGTGTACAGTTGTGTAGATGAATCAGTGGTAGGTCAGTACAGGACAAGAAGTAACAGAAGGTAAATGTGGCCAAATAAGCCCATATAGTAAGGGAGTCCATGTCGGGGGCCAAGAAGCCCATATAGTAAGGGAGTCCATGTCGGGGGCCAAATAAGCCCATATAGTAAGGGAGTCCATGTCGGGGGCCAAATAAGCCCATATAGTAAGGGAGTCCATGTCGGGGGCCAAATAAGCCCATATAGTAAGGGAGTCCATGTCGGGGGCCAAATAAGCCCATATAGTAAGGGAGTCCATGTCGGGGGCCAAGAAGCCCATATAGTAAGGGAGTCCATGTCGGGGGCCAAGAAGCCCATATAGTAAGGGAGTCCATGTCGGGGGCCAAGAAGCCCATATAGTAAGGGAGTCCATGTCGGGGGCCAAGAAGCCCATATAGTAAGGGAGTCCATGTCGGGGGCCAAGAAGCCCATATAGTAAGGGAGTCCATGTCGGGGGCCAAATAAGCCCATATAGTAAGGGAGTCCATGTCGGGGGCCAAGAAGCCCATATAGTAAGGGAGTCCATGTCGGGGGCCAAGAAGCCCATATAGTAAGGGAGTCCATGTCGGGGGCCAAGAAGCCCATATAGTAAGGGAGTCCATGTCGGGGGCCAAGAAGCCCATATAGTAAGGGAGTCCATGTCGGGGGCCAAGAAGCCCATATAGTAAGGGAGTCCATGTCACGCGTTCCCTCTCAACCACGAGACTTTCTCAAGGGTAATGATAGGGGGAAAGATATAACATATAAATAGCAATCAAACAAATCAGTATCCATACCTATAAGGTTTAAAGTTCTGCCCTATAAGGTTTAAAGTTCTGCCCGTCAGGTAAACCCTGCTCTGCATTCTCACACATGGCCGCGGCGTCTGTAGAAACACTATGCGCATGTGCACGGCTACAACGGTACACGGCTGATCTGTACTTTCTGCCGGTACCTTACTTGTGTATATGCGACTTTTTGATCGCTTTTTATCACATGGCTACTTTCCCCCTCTCGTCTCTAGGCCAGGTCTGGTTTACAATTAATCTCCATTTACTTCAATGGAACATAGTTCCAAACCCCACCCAATCTGGAGACAAGAGAGGGGACAAGTGGCCTTTTTTTTTTAGTGCTGGATAACCCCTTTAGAAAAAACTTTTTTTTATAACCACCCTTATTGCTGCTATTATACTGAAGCCCCCCCATACAGTTACCTTCTGATGCGGGAAGGACCTTTTGGTCCTGTCATAGGGCGAGTTCAGACTACGGAATTTGCGTGGATAAAATCCAGTGGGTTCCGTTGCCTGTACGCACTCACGGCCGCGCACCTCTTCGCCCGTGCCATAGACACCATTCTGTGTTGCGGCCGCAGAAAAGTGACATGTCAGTTATTTGTGGCTCCGCATGGGATCCCGGCCGCAGCGTCTACAATGTGAACACGCTCCGGCCGGGATCCTATAGAAATGTAGGCAGTGTTCACAGGCATACAAAGTACGGACGTTGTTGCAGATGGCAACAACGGCCATACTTTTACGTTGTGTGAACATAGCCTGAGGTTGTAAGCCTCTGATGGCTGGAGCCCTATAGTGACCTTACATCTATAGTGAGGCCATATACCTCAGAGCCCTATAGTGACCTTACATCTATAGTGAGGCCATATACCCCAGAGCCCTATAGTGACCTTACATCTATAGTGAGGCCATATACCTCAGAGCCCTATAGTGACCTTACATCTATAGTGAGGCCATATACCCCAGAGCCCTATAGTGACCTTACATCTATAGTGAGGCCATATACCCCAGAGCCCTATAGTGACCTTACATCTATAGTGAGGCCATATACCCAAGAGCCCTATAGTGACCTTACATCTATAGTGAGGCCATATACCCCAGAGCCCTATGGTGACCTTACATCTATAGTGAGGCTATATACCCCAGAGCCCTATAGTGACCTTACATCTATAGTGAGGCCATATACCCCAGAGCCCTATAGTGACCTTACATCTATAGTGAGGCCATATACCCCAGAGTCCTATAGTGACCTTACATCTATAGTGAGGCCATATACCCCAGAGCCCTATGGTGACCTTACATCTATAGTGAGGCCATATACCCCAGAGCCCTATAGTGACCTTACATCTATAGTGAGGCCATATACCCCAGAGCCCTATAGTGACCTTACATCTATAGTGAGGCCATATACCCAAGAGCCCTATAGTGACCTTACATCTATAGTGAGGCCATATACCCCAGAGCCCTATGGTGACCTTACATCTATAGTGAGGCCATATACCCCAGAGCCCTATGGTGACCTTACATCTATAGTGAGGCTATATACCCCAGAGTCCTATAGTGACCTTACATCTATAGTGAGGCCATATACCCCAGAGCCCTATAGTGACCTTACATCTATAGTGAGGCCATATACCTCAGAGCCCTATAGTGACCTTACATCTATAGTGAGGCCATATACCCCAGAGCCCTATAGTGACCTTACATCTATAGTGAGGCCATATACCCCAGAGCCCTATAGTGACCTTACATCTATAGTGAGGCCATATACCCCAGAGCCCTATAGTGACCTTACATCTATAGTGAGGCCATATACCCCAGAGTCCTATAGTGACCTTACATCTATAGTGAGGCCATATACCCCAGAGCCCTATAGTGAGGCCATATACCCCAGAGCCCTATGGTGACCTTACATCTATAGTGAGGCCATATACCCCAGAGCCCTATAGTGACCTTACATCTATAGTGAGGCCATATACCCCAGAGCCCTATGGTGACCTTACATCTATAGTGAGGCTATATACCCCAGAGTCCTATAGTGACCTTACATCTATAGTGAGGCCATATACCCCAGAGCCCTATAGTGACCTTACATCTATAGTGAGGCCATATACCTCAGAGCCCTATAGTGACCTTACATCTATAGTGAGGCCATATACCCCAGAGCCCTATGGTGACCTTACATCTATAGTGAGGCCATATACCCCAGAGCCCTATAGTGACCTTACATCTATAGTGAGGCCATATACCCCAGAGCCCTATGGTGACCTTACATCTATAGTGAGGCTATATACCCCAGAGTCCTATAGTGACCTTACATCTATAGTGAGGCCATATACCCCAGAGCCCTATAGTGACCTTACATCTATAGTGAGGCCATATACCTCAGAGCCCTATAGTGACCTTACATCTATAGTGAGGCCATATACCCCAGAGCCCTATAGTGACCTTACATCTATAGTGAGGCCATATCCCTCGGAGCCCTATAGTGACCTTACATCTATAGTGAGGCCATATACCCCAGAGCCCTATAGTGACCTTACATCTATAGTGAGGCCATATACCCCAGAGCCCTATAGTGACCTTACATCTATAGTGAGGCCATATACCCCAGAGCCCTATAGTGAGGCCATATACCCCAGAGCCCTATAGTGATGTTACATCTATAGTGAGGCCGTATACCCCAGAGCCCTATAGTGACCTTAAATCTATGGTGAGGCCATATACCCCAGAGCCCTATAGTGACCTTACATCTATAGTGAGGCCATATACCCCAGAGCCCTATAGTGACCTTACATCTATAGTGAGGCCATATACCCCAGAGCCCTATAGTGACCTTACATCTATAGTGAGGCCATATACCCCAGAGCCCTATGGTGACCTTACATCTATAGTGAGGCTATATACCCCAGAGTCCTATAGTGACCTTACATCTATAGTGAGGCCATATACCCCAGAGCCCTATAGTGACCTTACATCTATAGTGAGGCCATATACCTCAGAGCCCTATAGTGACCTTACATCTATAGTGAGGCCATATACCCCAGAGCCCTATAGTGACCTTACATCTATAGTGAGGCCATATACCCCAGAGCCCTATAGTGACCTTACATCTATAGTGAGGCCATATACCCCAGAGCCCTATGGTGACCTTACATCTATAGTGAGGCTATATACCCCAGAGTCCTATAGTGACCTTACATCTATAGTGAGGCCATATACCCCAGAGCCCTATAGTGACCTTACATCTATAGTGAGGCCATATACCTCAGAGCCCTATAGTGACCTTACATCTATAGTGAGGCCATATACCCCAGAGCCCTATAGTGACCTTACATCTATAGTGAGGCCATATACCCCAGAGCCCTATAGTGACCTTACATCTATAGAGAGGCCATATACCCCAGAGCCCTATAGTGACCTTACATCTATAGTGAGGCCATATACCCCAGAGCCCTATAGTGACCTTACATCTATAGTGAGGCCATATACCCCAGAGCCCTATAGTGAGGCCATATACCCCAGAGCCCTATAGTGATGTTACATGTATAGTGAGGCCGTATACCCCAGAGCCCTATAGTGACCTTAAATCTATGGTGAGGCCATATACCCCAGAGCCCTATAGTGACCTTACATCTATAGTGAGGCCATATACCCCAGAGTCCTATAGTGATGTTACATCTATAGTGAGGCCATATACCCCAGAGCCCTATAGTGACCTTACATCTATAGTGAGGCCATATACCCCAGAGCCCTATAGTGACCTTACATCTATAGTGAGGCCATATACCCCAGAGCCCTATAGTGACCTTACATCTATAGTGAGACCATATCCCTCGGAGCCCTATAGTGACCTTACATCTATAGTGAGGCCATATACCCCAGAGCCCTATAGTGACCTTACATCTATAGTGAGGCCATATACCCCAGAGCCCTATAGTGACCTTACATCTATAGTGAGGCCATATCCCTCGGAGCCCTATGGTGACCTTACATCTATAGTGAGGCCATATACCCCAGAGCCCTATAGTGACCTTACATCTATAGTGAGGCCATATACCCCAGAGCCCTATAGTGACCTTACATCTATAGTGAGGCCATATCCCTCGGAGCCCTATGGTGACCTTACATCTATAGTGAAGCCGTATTCCTTGGAGCCCTATAGTGACGTTACATCTATAGTGAAGCCGTATTCCTTGGAGCCCTATGGTGACCTTACATCTATAGTGCGGCCGTATTCCTTGGAGCCCTATGGTGACCTTACATCTATAGTGAGGCCGTATTCCTTTGATGGAGCCCTATGGTGACCTTACATCTATAGTGCGGCCATATACCCCAGAGCCCTATAGTGACCTTACATCTATAGTGAGGCCGTATTCCTTTGATGGAGCCCTATAGTGAGGCCGTATTCCTTTGATGGAGCCCTATAGTGAGGCCGTATTCCTTTGATGGAGCCCTATATCGAGGCCGTACTGCCCATTGGGGCCTTCTTATATTCTCAGTAAGCTCTGTCTTTTATAGAGATCCCTGATACACCCGTTCAGCAGCTGTACATGTAAAGATTCTCTGTTCTGGTGTATATTTGTTGGACCATATACAGATCATATTTCGGGTGCATTGCTGTTCACTTTTGTAAAAAAAAAATAATAATAATAATCTCTGTATCCTAACGTGTGTTTTGTTTTTGATACTAAAGCCCTAGCTTCCTGTCCCTAAGAAAAGTCCTAGTCCTTGTTATCAGCCCCATACTGTCGGAGGGACTGTGGATGTTGGGGGTGGTTATTGCTGTGCCTTGCGGGGGAGGCTGTGCACACTGTTACCAGGTGGTGGTTTGGGATCCACAGGGTTAAGGCTCTGGTTCCAGGTGGGGGTAGTATTTTTAGACCACTATGTATACTCTCTTTGTACTTGGGCTGCTCTGTCAGGGCCTCCAGCCCCAGCCAGGTTATTATTAGGACTCTGAGCAAATCCTTCCATGAGCTGTGGCCGAACATATGGGCAGATGATGCCTTCTCCTGGTGCTACCAGGTATTGCAGCCTGCTCCACAAGCCCCAGTATGAGTGAGCAACTCACTAATCACACAAAGATCCTGTGACAGACAAACCGGATGGCAGCAGAATGGGGGTAGTGCCCCGAGAGAGTGGCACCAAGTGTAATGGATGGCAGCAGAGCAAGGATGTGCCCCCAAAAGGATGATACTGGGGGTAATGGATGGGAACACAGCAGGGATGTGCTCTGAGAGGATGATGAGAGTAGTGAAGGGCAGCAGAGCAAGGATCTGCCCCGAGAGGATGATACTGGGAGTAATGGATGGCAGCAGAGGATGCGCCCCGAGAGGATGATACTGGGAGTAATGGATGGCAGCAGAGGATGCGCCCCGAGAGGATGATACTGGGAGTAATGGATGGGAACACAGCAGGGATGTGCTCTGAGAGGATGATGAGAGTAGTGAATGGCAGCAGAGCAAGGATGTGCCCCGAGAGGATGATACTGGGAGTAATGGATGGCAGCTGTGTGAGGATGCACCCCGAGAGGGTGATACTGGGAGTAATGGATGGCAGCTATGTGAGGATGCACCCCGAGAGGTGGGAGAAATGGATGGCAGCTGTGTGAGGATGCACCCCGAGAGGTGGGAGTAATGGATGGCAGCAGAGGATGCACCCCGAGAGGTGGGAGAAATGGATGGCAGCTATGTGAGGATGCGCCCCGAGAGGTGGGAGTAATGGATGGCAGCTGTGTGAGGATGCACCCCGAGAGGTGGGAGTAATGGATGGCAGCAGAGGATGCACCCCGAGAGGTGGGAGAAATGGATGGCAGCTATGTGAGGATGTGCCCCGAGAGGTGGGAGTAATGGATGGCAGCTGTGTGAGGATGTGCCCCGAGAGGTGGGAGTAATGGATGGCAGCTATGTGAGGATGTGCCCCGAGAGGATGATACTGGGAGTAATGGATGGCAGCTGTGTGAGGATGTGCCCCGAGAGGATGATACTGGGAGTAATGGATGGCAGCTGTGTGAGGATGCACCCCGAGAGGGTGATACTGGGAGTAATGGATGGCAGCTATGTGAGGATGCACCCCGAGAGGTGGGAGAAATGGATGGCAGCTGTGTGAGGATGCACCCCGAGAGGTGGGAGTAATGGATGGCAGCAGAGGATGCACCCCGAGAGGTGGGAGAAATGGATGGCAGCTATGTGAGGATGTGCCCCGAGAGGTGGGAGTAATGGATGGCAGCTGTGTGAGGATGTGCCCCGAGAGGTGGGAGTAATGGATGGCAGCTATGTGAGGATGTGCCCCGAGAGGTGGGAGTAATGGATGGCAGCAGAGGATGCACCCCGAGAGGTGGGAGAAATGGATGGCAGCTATGTGAGGATGTGCCCCGAGAGGATGATACTGGGAGTAATGGATGGCAGCTATGTGAGGATGCACCCCGAGAGGTGGGAGTAATGGATGGCAGCTGTGTGAGGATCTGCCCCAAGAGGTGGGAGAAATGGATGGCAGCTGTGTGAGGATGCACCCCGAGAGGTGGGAGTAATGGATGGCAGCTGTGTGAGGATGCACCCCGAGAGGTGGGAGAAATGGATGGCAGCTGTGTGAGGATGTGCCCCAAGAGGGTGATACTGGGAGTAATGGATGGCAGCTGTGTGAGGATGTGCCCCAAGAGGATGATACTGGGAGTAATGGATGGCAGCAGAGGATGCACCCCGAGAGGTGGGAGAAATGGATGGCAGCTGTGTGGGGATGCACCCCGAGAGGGTGATACTGGGAGAAATGGATGGCAGCAGAGGATGTGCCCCGAGAGGATGATACTGGGAGTAATGGATGGCAGCAGAGGATGCACTCCGAGAGGTGGGAGAAATGGATGGCAGCTGTGTGAGGATGTGCCCCGAGAGGTGGGAGAAATGGATGGCAGCTGTGTGAGGATGTGCCCCGAGAGGTGGGAGAAATGGATGGCAGCTGTGTGAGGATGTGCCCCGAGAGGTGGGAGAAATGGATGGCAGCTGTGTGAGGATGTGCCCCGAGAGGTGGGAGAAATGGATGGCAGCTGTGTGAGGATGTGCCCCAAGAGGATGATACTGGGAGTAATGGATGGCAGCTGTGTGAGGATGCGCCCCGAGAGGTGGGAGAAATGGATGGCAGCTGTGTGAGGATGTGCCCCGAGAGGATGATACTGGGAGTAATGGATGGCAGCTGTGTGAGGATGTGCCCCAAGAGGATGATACTGGGAGTAATGGATGGCAGCAGAGGATGCACCCCGAGAGGTGGGAGTAATGGATGGCAGCTGTGTGAGGATGTGCCCCGAGAGGATGATACTGGGAGAAATGGATGGCAGCTGTGTGAGGATGTGCCCCGAGAGGTGGGAGAAATGGATGGCAGCTGTGTGAGGATGCGCCCCGAGAGGTGGGAGAAATGGATGGCAGCTGTGTGAGGATGTGCCCCGAGAGGATGATACTGGGAGTAATGGATGGCAGCTGTGTGAGGATGTGCCCCGAGAGGTGGGAGAAATGGATGGCAGCTGTGTGAGGATGTGCCCCAAGAGGGTGATACTGGGAGTAATGGATGGCAGCTATGTGGGGATGCACCCCGAGAGGTGGGAGAAATGGATGGCAGCTGTGTGAGGATGTGCCCCAAGAGGATGATACTGGGAGTAATGGATGGCAGCAGAGGATGCACCCCGAGAGGTGGGAGAAATGGATGGCAGCTGTGTGAGGATGTGCCCCAAGAGGGTGATACTGGGAGTAATGGATGGCAGCAGAGGATGCACCCCGAGAGGTGGGAGAAATGGATGGCAGCTGTGTGAGGATGTGCCCCAAGAGGTGGGAGAAATGGATGGCAGCTGTGTGAGGATGTGCCCCGAGAGGATGATACTGGGAGTAATGGATGGCAGCAGAGGATGCACCCCGAGAGGTGGGAGAAATGGATGGCAGCAGAGGATGCACCCCGAGAGGTGGGAGAAATGGATGGCAGCTGTGTGAGGATGCACCCCGAGAGGTGGGAGTAATGGATGGCAGCAGAGGATGCACCCCGAGAGGTGGGAGAAATGGATGGCAGCTGTGTGGGGATGCACCCCGAGAGGTGGGAGAAATGGATGGCAGCTGTGTGAGGATGTGCCCCGAGAGGTGGGAGAAATGGATGGCAGCTGTGTGAGGATGCGCCCCGAGAGGTGGGAGAAATGGATGGCAGCTGTGTGAGGATGTGCCCCGAGAGGATGATACTGGGAGTAATGGATGGCAGCTGTGTGAGGATGTGCCCCAAGAGGATGATACTGGGAGTAATGGATGGCAGCAGAGGATGCACCCCGAGAGGTGGGAGAAATGGATGGCAGCTGTGTGGGGATGCACCCCGAGAGGTGGGAGAAATGGATGGCAGCTGTGTGGGGATGCACCCCGAGAGGAGGGAAAAATGGATGGCAGCTGTGTGAGGATGCACCCCGAGAGGTGGGAGTAATGGATGGCAGCTGTGTGAGGATGCACCCCGAGAGGTGGGAGAAATGGATGGCAGCTGTGTGAGGATGTGCCCCGAGAGGTGGGAGAAATGGATGGCAGCTGTGTGAGGATGTGCCCCGAGAGGTGGGAGTAATGGATGGCAGCTGTGTGAGGATGTGCCCCAAGAGGTGGGAGAAATGGATGGCAGCTGTGTGAGGATGTGCCCCGAGAGGATGATACTGGGAGTAATGGATGGCAGCTGTGTGAGGATGTGCCCCAAGAGGGTGATACTGGGAGTAATGGATGGCAGCTGTGTGAGGATGTGCCCCAAGAGGTGGGAGAAATGGATGGCAGCTGTGTGAGGATGTGCCCCGAGAGGATGATACTGGGAGTAATGGATGGCAGCTGTGTGAGGATGTGCCCCAAGAGGGTGATACTGGGAGTAATGGATGGCAGCTGTGTGAGGATGCACCCCGAGAGGTGGGAGAAATGGATGGCAGCTGTGTGAGGATGTGCCCCGAGAGGTGGGAGAAATGGATGGCAGCTGTGTGAGGATCTGCCCCAAGAGGTGGGAGAAATGGATGGCAGCTGTGTGAGGATGCACCCCGAGAGGTGGGAGAAATGGATGGCAGCTGTGTGAGGATGTGCCCCAAGAGGGTGATACTGGGAGTAATGGATGGCAGCTGTGTGAGGATGTGCCCCGAGAGGTGGGAGAAATGGATGGCAGCTGTGTGAGGATGTGCCCCAAGAGGGTGATACTGGGAGTAATGGATGGCAGCTGTGTGAGGATGTGCCCCAAGAGGATGATACTGGGAGTAATGGATGGCAGCAGAGGATGCACCCCGAGAGGTGGGAGAAATGGATGGCAGCTGTGTGGGGATGCACCCCGAGAGGTGGGAGAAATGGATGGCAGCTGTGTGGGGATGCACCCCGAGAGGTGGGAGAAATGGATGGCAGCTGTGTGAGGATGCACCCCGAGAGGTGGGAGAAATGGATGGCAGCTGTGTGAGGATGTGCCCCGAGAGGTGGGAGAAATGGATGGCAGCTGTGTGAGGATGTGCCCCGAGAGGTGGGAGTAATGGATGGCAGCTGTGTGAGGATGTGCCCCGAGAGGATGATACTGGGAGTAATGGATGGCAGCTGTGTGAGGATGTGCCCCGAGAGGATGATACTGGGAGTAATGGATGGCAGCAGAGGATGCACCCCGAGAGGTGGGAGAAATGGATGGCAGCTGTGTGAGGATGTGCCCCAAGAGGTGGGAGAAATGGATGGCAGCAGAGGATGCACCCCGAGAGGTGGGAGAAATGGATGGCAGCTGTGTGGGGATGCACCCCGAGAGGTGGGAGTAATGGATGGCAGCAGAGGATGCACCCCGAGAGGTGGGAGAAATGGATGGCAGCTGTGTGAGGATGCACCCCGAGAGGTGGGAGAAATGGATGGCAGCTGTGTGAGGATGCACCCCGAGAGGTGGGAGAAATGGATGGCAGCTGTGTGAGGATGCACCCCGAGAGGATGATACTGGGAGTAATGGATGGCAGCTGTGTGAGGATGCACCCCGAGAGGTGGGAGAAATGGATGGCAGCTGTGTGAGGATGCACCCCGAGAGGTGGGAGTAATGGATGGCAGCTGTGTGAGGATGCACCCCGAGAGGTGGGAGAAATGGATGGCAGCTGTGTGAGGATGCACCCCGAGAGGATGATACTGGGAGTAATGGATGGCAGCTGTGTGAGGATGTGCCCCGAGAGGTGGGAGAAATGGATGGCAGCTGTGTGAGGATGCACCCCGAGAGGTGGGAGAAATGGATGGCAGCTGTGTGAGGATGTACCCCGAGAGGTGGGAGAAATGGATGGCAGCTGTGTGAGGATGTACCCCGAGAGGTGGGAGAAATGGATGGCAGCTGTGTGAGGATGCACCCCGAGAGGTGGGAGAAATGGATGGCAGCTGTGTGAGGATGCACCCCGAGAGGTGGGAGAAATGGATGGCAGCTGTGTGAGGATGTGCCCCAAGAGGTGGGAGAAATGGATGGCAGCTGTGTGAGGATGCACCCCGAGAGGATGATACTGGGAGTAATGGATGGCAGCAGAGGATGCACCCCGAGAGGATGATACTGGGAGTAATGGATGGGAACACAGCAGGGATGTGCTCTGAGAGGATGATGAGAGTAGTGAATGGCAGCAGAGCAAGGATGTGCCCCGAGAGGATGATACTGGGAGTAATGGATGGCAGCTGTGTGAGGATGTGCCCCGAGAGGATGATACTGGGAGAAATGGATGGCAGCTGTGTGAGGATGCACCCCGAGAGGGTGATACTGGGAGTAATGGATGGCAGCTGTGTGAGGATGTGCCCCGAGAGGATGATACTGGGAGAAATGGATGGCAGCTGTGTGAGGATGTGCCCCGAGAGGATGATACTGGGAGAAATGGATGGCAGCTGTGTGAGGATGTGCCCCGAGAGGTGGGAGAAATGGATGGCAGCTGTGTGGGGATGCACCCCGAGAGGTGGGAGAAATGGATGGCAGCTGTGTGAGGATGTGCCCCGAGAGGTGGGAGAAATGGATGGCAGCTGTGTGAGGATGTGCCCCGAGAGGATGATACTGGGAGTAATGGATGGCAGCTGTGTGAGGATGTGCCCCGAGAGGTGGGAGTAATGGATGGCAGCTGTGTGAGGATGTGCCCCGAGAGGTGGGAGAAATGGATGGCAGCTGTGTGAGGATGTGCCCCGAGAGGTGGGAGAAATGGATGGCAGCTGTGTGAGGATGCACCCCGAGAGGTGGGAGAAATGGATGGCAGCTGTGTGAGGATGCACCCCGAGAGGATGATACTGGGAGTAATGGATGGCAGCTGTGTGAGGATGCACCCCGAGAGGTGGGAGAAATGGATGGCAGCTATGTGAGGATGTGCCCCAAGAGGTGGGAGAAATGGATGGCAGCTGTGTGAGGATGTGCCCCAAGAGGTGGGAGAAATGGATGGCAGCTGTGTGAGGATGTGCCCCGAGAGGTGGGAGAAATGGATGGCAGCTGTGTGAGGATGTGCCCCGAGAGGTGGGAGAAATGGATGGCAGCTGTGTGAGGATGTGCCCCGAGAGGATGATACTGGGAGTAATGGATGGCAGCTGTGTGAGGATGTGCCCCGAGAGGATGATACTGGGAGAAATGGATGGCAGCAGAGGATGCACCCCGAGAGGTGGGAGAAATGGATGGCAGCTGTGTGGGGATGCACCCCGAGAGGGTGATACTGGGAGAAATGGATGGCAGCAGAGGATGCACCCCGAGAGGATGATACTGGGAGTAATGGATGGCAGCTGTGTGAGGATGTGCCCCGAGAGGTGGGAGAAATGGATGGCAGCTGTGTGAGGATGTGCCCCGAGAGGATGATACTGGGAGTAATGGATGGCAGCTGTGTGAGGATGTGCCCCGAGAGGTGGGAGAAATGGATGGCAGCTGTGTGAGGATCTGCCCCAAGAGGTGGGAGAAATGGATGGCAGCTGTGTGAGGATGCACCCCGAGAGGTGGGAGTAATGGATGGCAGCTGTGTGAGGATCTGCCCCAAGAGGTGGGAGTAATGGATGGCAGCTGTGTGAGGATGCACCCCGAGAGGTGGGAGTAATGGATGGCAGCTGTGTGAGGATGCACCCCGAGAGGATGATACTGGGAGTAATGGATGGCAGCTGTGTGAGGATGTGCCCCAAGAGGGTGATACTGGGAGTAATGGATGGCAGCTGTGTGGGGATGTACCCCGAGAGGTGGGAGAAATGGATGGCAGCTGTGTGAGGATGTGCCCCGAGAGGATGATACTGGGAGAAATGGATGGCAGCTGTGTGAGGATGTGCCCCGAGAGGATGATACTGGGAGAAATGGATGGCAGCAGAGGATGCACCCCGAGAGGATGATACTGGGAGTAATGGATGGCAGCTGTGTGATGATCTGGGAGTAATTGTAATGACATGCGTTTGTGTTATCCCGTACCTGCTGCAGGTCACATTGTGCTTCGGTCATCGGTCTACTTTCCTATTCTCTTAAGCCCCTATTACACTTGGCGATGCAGAGGAGCAAACAAGCTCTGTCGTCACTATTACACGCAGCGGCATCATCCGATAATAGTCTAGTGTAATAGGGCCTTTAGTGCACTTGTCTTCCAGCATTCTTTACAAAGTTACTTTGAAGATGAACTGATTAGCCGAGATCTCAAATCGTGCTAAGGGAGCATTAATATAGTCTCCTTGCTTTCTGGTGAGGCCTGGGATACTCCTCTGTGCAAAAGAGGAGATCCTCTAACAATCAGCCTACTAGACTTTTTGGCTGTGTTCCGCAAGGTCTGTGAGGAACCTAGACGCACATCTTCTGCTGCCTCATCTCTTTTTTTGGCTGCATCAGGGTGATTCCACTGTAGGCCAGTATGCGGTGCAGTTGAAGACCCTGGCCTCTGAGGTAGCCTGGAACAGTGAAGGCTTAGTGGCCGCATTCTGGGAGGAGATGGCCAGTGGCATTACATATTAACTTGCTGGCCGTGATTTGCCCACCAGCTTGGATGACCTCATTACACGGCCGCTCATATTGAAATCTGCTTTGCTGCACTGCAGCAGGAGATATGTTGGCAGTAATAATCTTTCCGTATCCGCGGAGTTTCTTGGTTGGCTCTACCTTCCAACATCCACTCCAGCCACGTCCATGCCGTGAGGTAGAAAGAACTCATTTATCTGAAGAGGAAAAGACCCGTAGGAACCTGGGTCTGTGTGCCCACTTCTGGGTCTTCCTTGGTAGAGGAAACAGACATTCTCTACTGGAATACCATAGAGGTGACACGCTGGGGACAGCAATGCCATGGCTTCCGTGATCACCTGAACAAGTTGGAACCTTCTGCTTTGTGGAGAAAAAGGATGGGTCCTTGCAGTCCTGCATTGACTAAAGGGGCCTGAATAATAAAACTAAGAACCGCTATCTGCTCCTACTCATCTGAGCTTTGATATCAGATCTGTGGCGCCAAGATATTCTCTAAACTGAATCTTCGGGAGGTGGGGGCTATAATGTTATTCATACAGAAATGCCTCTGAGCGCTTTAGCCGGACATTACTGGATTACCTCATCTCAGCCCATGGGGGGAGATTTATGAAAGGGTGTAAATATACACCTGGTGTAAACTGCCCACAGCAACCAATCACAGCTCCTCTTATATTTTACCAGAGCTGAAAGCTGAGCTGGGATTGGTTGCTGTGGGCAGTTTACACCAGGTGTATATTTACACCCTTTCATAAATCTCCCCCAAGGTCTCCAGTTGGACCCGGACAAGCTGTCCCCAGTCCTAAACTGGCTGCACCCTGTCAGTCTCTGGGCCATGCAGCGTCACCAATTACTATTCATTCCACGTCCTGTCCCCTCTGGTGGCTCCTATTGTCACTCTAACCAAAAAGAGCAATAACACACTCATTTGGACTCCGGAAGCAGAGTGCCTTCTCTCAACTAAAATCCGGTTTCTCCTCTACAACTGGGGCTGAAGCAGGCCAAATCTGTCACTTTCTTCTCTAAGACCTTCTCTACTGCCAAGAGGAAGTACTCTATAGAAGACAAAGGGGGACATTTATCAAGGGGATTGCGCCTAATTTTTGGTGAATAATTGCATTTTTCACCCATTTTTGGTCTAAGTTCTATTCATGAATCAGTATTCGACAGGTAAATATTTTTAGAGGCAACTTTTTTTAATCTGTCTGTTTTAAGTATTCACCCAAGAGTTTGCATAATCCAGGATTAGCGCCCAATTTATCATTTGAGACTTTTTAAAAAGTCGCATAAAGAGACGCAAGCTTACGTCTGGTCAGAACCAGGTGAATAAAACGGCACAATTTTTTCATAGTTGCGCCTTTTTATTTAGATGCATTTACTATGGCAGTGCTACATTTTAATGAATCAGTCACAAGATATTAGAGCAAAATACTCACCAATCCCCATTAGAATAGTTGCACTTTTTAGACTCCTTAGTAAATATCCCTCAGAGCTATAAGTAATCAAGCAGGCTTGGGAATATTTGAGACATCTTGTGGAAGGGGCACTCTATTCAGTGGCAATCTATACAAATCACAAAAATCTTGTGTCCGAATTCCCTTCAGGCCCACTGGAACCCCTTTCGTAATTTCAGTCTATTTCAAACCAGTGGCCAAGAACATCAAGGCTTATGCCCTGTCTAGAGCATTAGACTCAGACCAAGATCACCACATCACAGCGGCACTAGTGAGATCCCTCCTGGCAAGGCATATGTGCAGCCATGCTTAAGGAAACAAGTATGACTTGGGATCATGCTTCCCGTATTGCTGGTCATTGAGTGGTGTACAGATCCCTCGTTCTCATTTCCTGTCAACAGTTGCTCAAGATCAGGGGTGTCAAACTCAAATACACAATGGGCCAAAATAAAAAAAAATGGATAAAGTCGCGGGCCAACCTTGATAATTATTGAAGGGCGAGTGCCGCAGTCCTGGCACTGTCAGAGCAGCGTGCGGCATTCCTGCCACTATCAATGGTGTCCATCTCCCAGCGCTGTGCACTATAATAAATATAATATAATTAGCTATGACATTATTAAACCCAATCCCATGTAATAGCCAAACTCTCCCAATATTACCCCATGTAGTAGCCAACCCAACCAAAACTGCCCTACATATTAGCTAGCCCTCCCAATAGTGCCCAAATAGTAGCCAGCCCCCCAAGTGTCCCATATAGTAGTCAGCCCTCCCCAATAGTCTCATATAGTAGCCAGCCCTCCACCATAATCTTATTTAGTAGCCAGACCTCCCCAGTTATCTCTTAGTAGCCATGGAGGACCAGATGTGGCCCGCGGGCCAGAGTTTGCTCAAGATGTTGTGGCCGCTTGCCCGGACTGTGCCTGTAATAAGAACTTCCCCCAAAAGCCTGGAGGTCTCCTGTTGCCACTACCTGTGCCGGTGATTCCCTTGTCTCATATCATTTCCAAGTACTGCTGTGCTCTCTGTGCCCAGTTCCAAATACAGTTGGACCTGTCTTTGGCCTATCATCCTCAATACAACGGCCATGTAAAACAGGAAAATTTTGTGTAACCATCTTTGTTACTTCATCTCAGCCTGAAAGAGGATTGGCTTTCTCTGCTGCCATGGGCCTAGTCCGCTTGTACGACTTCAAAAGTTTCAGCTATTAAGATCCAAAATCATAATTTTAAAGAGATTTGGCATCAAGCTCACCAAGGTCTTCACCAAGAACCTCTGCCAACATCAAAAGACGAGTGGACAAGAAACACAAACCTTCCCCCAAATTCAATCCTGGAGACAAAGTCTAGCTGTTGTCTAAGATTTTTTGTGTATGGGTCCCTAGTTTGAAGTTGGCATCTTGTTACTTGGGAACCTTTTCTGTTCTAAGACACATTAATCCAGATTCTTACATGCTCCATCCTTGCCCATTCCCAACTTGTTTCACACGTCGCTCCTCAGGCCTCTGATTCTTAACTGTTACTCTTGTAAAAATCACTCCTTAACCTCCTAGAGGTCTGCATTGCTTGACACTGGAATAGGAGATCTTGGATATGAAATCTTCGAGGGACCTGGTTTACTATTTAGTGGACTGGAAAGGCTTTGGACCAGAATAGAGGTCCTGGAAACCTCTAGAGAACATAGATGTCCTGAAGTTGATCCAATGTTTTCACCAACTGTGGTGCAAGAAAGGGATGGGCCCTAATGGGGAGGGGGGTGGGTGACTAACGGCACATGGTTGTGTCCATTCTCTACCTGCTGCTGGTCCAAATGTGCTTCAGTCATCTGTTCGCTCTCCTGCTTTTGGTGTCCTTGTCTTCTGGCATTCTTCTCATAGGGCACAGAAGTTTGCCTGCAGTTGTGATTCATCTAGTCCTGGGCTCCAGTGCTCATTCATTCTTTTCAGTCGGCGGTCACCGTGGAACTTTTCTGAGGGTAATGACCAGAGAATTTCCTGCAGCAAAGCTCATCTTGCCTTGTGGTGGGCTCTAGTGGAAACCAAGGACTCCTTAGACTCCGCTCTTTGGAGAGGATACGTCTGAATTCCTTGGTCTTCGTGGGGATCCACCTCCTAGTGCCTGGACCATCCATTATAGTAACAGATGGCAGCAGAGGGGACATGTGCCCCAGAGATGATGACACCAGGAGTAACAGATGGCAGCAGAGTGGTGGGGGGGTACCCCAGAGAGGATGACACCAGGAGTAACACATGGCAGCAGAGTGGGGGCTGTGCCACCGAGAGGATGACACCAGGAGTAACGAATGGCAGCAGAGTGAGAGCTGTGCCACCGAGAGGATGACACCAGGAGTAACGAATGGCAGCAGAGTGAGAGCTGTGCCACCGAGAGGATGACACCAGGAGTAACAGATGGCAGCAGAGTGGGGGGGGGGGTGTGCCACCGAGAGGATGACACCAGGAGTAACGGATGGCAGCAGAGTGGGGGGGGGGGGGTGCCCCCGAGAGGATGACACCAGGAGTAACGGATGGCAGCAGAGTGGGGGGGGGGGGGTGCCCCCGAGAGGATGACACCAGGAGTAACGGATGGCAGCAGAGTGGGGGGGGGGGGGGGTGCCCCCGAGAGGATGACACCAGGAGTAACGGATGGCAGCAGAGTGGGGGGGGTGCCCCCAAGAGGATGACACCAGGAGAGGATGTGTAGGGTTAAGTAGTTGGGTGGGAGAAGGATTGATCATGTTAGATTCCAAAACATAGGTAAAGTCAGGCGCAGGTCACACAAGTTTCCAAATGTAATAAAACTATTTGTTACAACATTTTTAATACTTTACATTTGGAACCTTGTGTGACCTGCGCCTGACCTATGTTTTAGAGTCCAGTGATTGGCATTTGTCAGAGTTGTGTTTCTAGACTAGGGGAGCAGTGCTGCGTGTCCCCAGACGACAGGACGCTGCACGCTCAGGAGATCTCAAGCCTCAGAACTAGCTGCACAGGCAGAGATGTGATTGGCAGGCAGTAACCAGCAGTCATGGCCATGGTACTCAACCCTGGGGTGTTCAGAGTGACGGCAAATACCCCCTACATGAGAGCACAGCTCCGCAGCCTTATGGGGGGCCCACAGCTATGGAACAAATGTAGACTGAGAGAACCTCCTAAAGAGCGCTTTCCCCAGCACCCTCCTCCCCCGCAGCACTTGTGATGTGAAGTGGCTCCCGCTACGCTCAGCACTAATATCATTCCTCGCTTCCTGCCTGGGATAAGGTTCAAGTCTCTTATAAACACTGTGCTCATAATGCTTTCTGCTTCTCTATAATAGTCGCTGGAGGTCCAAGAGCCCATCACAGTATATCGGAGTTATCCACTATATGTCAATGAAGACAACATTCCGTCACAGAACCACCGCTATCTCAGGAATAGGCAATCTTTAGCCCCCCAGGTGTTGCAAAACTTCTGTTCCCATCATGCCTGGACAACCAAAGCGTGATAGGAATTGTAGATTTGCAAAAGCTGAAGGGGCCAAAGGTTTCCCATCACTGCACTACATGGCCCATGTGACCTTACCCATCACAGACCTGTTACGTGGAGGCAATTTTCTTGAACATAACTTGGCTTGCTCTGTCAGGTCTTTCCTCCTTGACCTGATACTCACCTCTTCTATACTCAGAATTCAAGGGCCTCCCCCTCTAGTCATGTACTCATCTACCCTGCCACCCATCCCCCATTGCCAGGAATGTGGCATTTTTCACACCATCTACTCCCAGCTAGAGTGACATGATCTTCCAAGATCTTCATAATCTCCCCCATCTTATCATGGACGTAGCAATATGGATCCTTCTTCATTCCATGGACGTAGCTGTATAGATCTCATGTCCTGGATGTAACAGTACAGATCTCCGTCATATCATGGATGTAGTCCCACAGATCCCGTCCATCACTCCGCCATACGGATCCGCCTTCATTCCATGGACGTAGCTGTATAGATCTCATATCCTGGATGTAACAGTACAGATCTCCGTCATATCATGGATGTAGTCCCACAGATCTCCCTCCATCACTTCACCATACGGATCCGCCTTTATTCCATGGACGTAGCTGTATAGATCTCATATCCTGGATGTAACAGTACAGATCTCCGTCATATCATGGATGTAGTCCCACAGATCTCCCTCCATCACTTCACCATACGGATCCGCCTTCATTCCATGGACGTAGCTGTATAGATCTCATATCCTGGATGTAACAGTACAGATCTCCGTCATATCATGGATGTAGTCCCACAGATCCCGTCCATCACTTCACCATACGGATCCGCCTTCATTCCATGGACGTAGCTGTATAGATCTCATCATGTCCTGGATGTAACAGTACAGATCTTCATATCATGGATGTAGTCCCACAGATCCCGTCCATCACTCCGCCATACGGATCCGCCTTCATTCCATGGACGTAGCTGTATAGATCTCATGTCCTGGATGTAACAGTACAGATCTCCGTCATATCATGGATGTAGTCCCACAGATCCCGTCCATCACTCCGCCATACGGATCCGCCTTTATTCCATGGATGTCTCTGTATAGATCTCATCATGTCCTGGATGTAACAGTACAGATCTCCGTCATATCATGGATGTAGTCCCACAGATCCCCTCCATCACTTCACCATACGGATCCGCCTTCATTCCATGGACGTAGCTGTATAGATCTCATGTCCTGGATGTAACAGTACAGATCTTCATATCATGGATGTAGTCCCACAGATCTCCCTCCATCACTTCACCATACGGATCCGCCTTCATTCCATGGACGTAGCTGTATAGATCTCATGTCCTGGATGTAACAGTACAGATCTCCGTCATATCATGGATGTAGTCCCACAGATCCCGTCCATCACTTCACCATACGGATCCGCCTTCATTCCATGGACGTAGCCGTATAGATCTCATCATGTCCTGGATGTAACAGTACAGATCTCCGTCATATCATGGATGTAGTCCCACAGATCCCGTCCATCACTCCGCCATACGGATCCGCCTTCATTCCATGGACGTAGCTGTATAGATCTCATGTCCTGGATGTAACAGTACAGATCTCCGTCATATCATGGATGTAGTCCCACAGATCCCGTCCATCACTTCACCATACGGATCCGCCTTCATTCCATGGACGTAGCCGTATAGATCTCATCATGTCCTGGATGTAACAGTACAGATCTCCGTCATATCATGGATGTAGTCCCACAGATCCCGTCCATCACTCCGCCATACGGATCCGCCTTCATTCCATGGACGTAGCTGTATAGATCTCATGTCCTGGATGTAACAGTACAGATCTCCGTCATATCATGGATGTAGTCCCACAGATCCCGTCCATCACTTCACCATACGGATCCGCCTTCATTCCATGGACGTAGCCGTATAGATCTCATCATGTCCTGGATGTAACAGTACAGATCTTCATATCATGGATGTAGTCCCACAGATCCCGTCCATCACTCCGCCATACGGATCCGCCTTCATTCCATGGACGTAGCTGTATAGATCTCATGTCCTGGATGTAACAGTACAGATCTCCGTCATATCATGGATGTAGTCCCACAGATCCCGTCCATCACTCCGCCATACGGATCCGCCTTTATTCCATGGATGTCTCTGTATAGATCTCATCATGTCCTGGATGTAACAGTACAGATCTCCGTCATATCATGGATGTAGTCCCACAGATCCCGTCCATCACTTCACCATACGGATCCGCCTTCATTCCATGGACGTAGCTGTATAGATCTCATGTCCTGGATGTAACAGTACAGATCTCCGTCATATCATGGATGTAGTCCCACAGATCCCGTCCATCACTCCGCCATACGGATCCGCCTTCATTCCATGGACGTAGCTGTATAGATCTCATGTCCTGGATGTAACAGTACAGATCTCCGTCATATCATGGATGTAGTCCCACAGATCCCGTCCATCACTCCGCCATACGGATCCGCCTTCATTCCATGGACGTAGCTGTATAGATCTCATGTCCTGGATGTAGGCATACGGATCCCTCTCCTTCACGTCATGGACATATTTATATGGATGCCATTTTCTTCCCCGGTTTGTGCCAATTTTAGATCCATTAACTAAAAGGCGGTGCAGCAATAAGCAGATATTAGATATTACCGAATCACTATGGCTACACGCAAATTCTTTCCAACAAAAATAAAATTCTTGAGTGGGGTCCAGATGCTTCACATAAGGAAGGTTAATAACCCTATCTATATAGAGAGCAAAATACCAATGTGTCATTTCCCCCAAATAAATAAATAGGGAGAATTTATTAAGACCAATGAATCTCACTCCACTCTCCAGTCCAACCCGTGGACTTTCCAGCTGCCAGGACCTTGGCCTCTGGTTAATGGATTAGGCACATCAGTGGCGCCCTGTGGGGTCTTGCCGTTGTTCTAGGCCCAAACCCAGGGGTAGGATTATAAGCTTATTACGCACTCTGCCAATCTTAGAGTAAGTCATAGTAAATCAGTGCCAGCCAGTTGCCCTGGCCTGTTAAACATTATAGCTGTAATCTAGATCAACTCTGAGCCAGCACTGGGCTTGGTTTAGAAGCGCACAGGCCGCAGAGTATACTCTTGATGTTGGCATGCTTATCTTCATACATTGGGTGAATCTCACCATAAAAAAAGTTTAAGACTAATGCCCCTATTACACGAGTCGTTTGGAGGAGCAAACGAGCGCTATTAGCGCTCGTTTGCTCCTCGTTCCCAGCTCGCTGCCGCCGCTATTCAACGCGGCGTCAGCGAGCGGGTGAGTGCGGGAGGGGCGGCGGGGAGCTGCTGGGGGGGCTGCCCGGGGGATCGCTGATCGTCCGGGCAGCCCATAGGATACAGCAGCGCCTGCTGCCGATGCTCCTATTCAACGGAGCGACGGCAGCATATCGCTGCTATATCAGTCGCTTGTTTTTCAACATGTTGAAAAACAAGCGACTGCAATGATCAGCCGACATGAACGATGTCGGCTGATCGTTGCACTCTATTCCACGGGACAAATATCGTTCGTAGCGGCCGATATCGGCCGAATACGAACGATATTGCTCCTCTAAACGACCCGTGGAATAGGGCCTTAAGGGGTCATTCACACATCCGTAGAATTCCGTCCGTACTTGGGTAGTGGTCTGAGGATTGGACCTGGGAGCTCCAAGCATCATGATTGTTGGGAGCTCAGATAGGGTTTGACACTTCACGCTAGTGTACTGACAGCCACGTGGCTGTGTCAGTACACTAGCGCAATCTTTTAAACTGTTTAGGAGCTTCCTCACATGTAATTAATCATGATGCTGGGAGTTCCCAGGTCCAGTCCGCCAACCACTACCCATGTACAGATGGAATTCTACGGATGTGTGAATGACCCCTTACATGACGTCTATAAATCTCTCGTATACAGTCGTTAGGCGTTATGGATGATATTCTACAGCTTATTCAGGACTATGTTATTGGGCACCAGGAAGATAAATAACCTCCCCATGCCAGACATTTTAAGTTCCTTCAGCTGAGAGCTTCCCCCGTACATGTTCGGCCACATGTGATATACTCTCAATAGGAGACAACCAAGGCCTAAGACTTGTTGGATCAGCTGATCCTGACTGTGTGGCTGGCTTCACTTATTGCACAGTATAGATTTGTGCCTTCAGAAGGTTATGGTTGAGCTGAAATCTTATCGGATTAGAGATGAGCAAATTTACAGCAACAAAGCGCTGTATTTGCTCAGCAGTCTGCTTATACGCTGTCTGCCTTTCATCTCCATGCCACTCAACCCCAGGCCCCTAAAAAAGCTGGATCCAGTCCGGGGAGAAATTTCCCAGGACTGGATCCAGCTTTTCCCAGCACCCGGGGAGGAGCGGCAGTCAGTTAGAAGGCAGCAGCTGATGAGCTGATTGCAGAGACAATGAAGCACTTTACTTGTAATGTGAATTCACTCACCTCTACAGGGTTAGGGGTTCTGGGACTCAGATCTGTGGATTTTGTGACCAGATATTTTGTCACAACATGGAAACCTGACGTTTTCTACACCTATATATTCTATCCAATCATTGACTGTAATTTCAGTGACATCACTTCAGCCTGTGACTTCTCTTATTGTGTACATTTGGGTGGGACAGAACGTTGTCCGGACTGGATCTGGTTTTATCCACAATCCTTGTGAGCAGGTCTACCCAAGGTTTAGGTACCTGGCGTCACCTACAGTCAAGTGTCCTCCTGCAGCGAGATCGAGAATGGCGAACAGGAATAAAGTCATGGGATAAGTGTGTTGGGTGTGGGGGGGGGGGAGCCCAGACCGGATCTGTAGGCCCACTGCATACACTGTCCAATGCTGCCATCTAGTGGGAGCCCAACATTTTTCTAGTACAAGCTGCTCAGGTCACAGTCCCATGAATGAGCTTTGTACATGAGAGATTTACCAATTAAAGGTCCTGCACGTTGTCACTCAAAGTGACAAGGTGTTCTTGTTCAGGGAAAGAAAAAGACCTAAGACCCCCTCACTGGTGGGTACTCAGATATGGTGCGTCTATGGTGCATGTATAGTGCAATTATAGTGAACATAACATACTTTGAAGGGGTTAATGAAGCTATGACACAAGGGGCATAGAGTGTGCAGGGCATAGAGTGTGCAGGACAGACTTTTTTTTTTGGGGGGGGGGGGGGGGGGGTGACAGAATTTCTCACATTTTCATGTTTATGTCCAGAAAGTAGCTGCTGTGTTATTCCCATAGACAAGTCTATAGCAGACCAAAGTTGAAACATTGTATCTGTTAAGGCCGTGCTTATATACTCCACCCTCCCCACTAGAAGGTTCTAGTCTTCTCACAAACTGACTGCTCAGAGGACATAGAAGACAACAGACTCTGCAGACCCTTCAGGCTTGTGTCAGACCTAGCAGACTGCGAGCTTAGACCTTTCCCCTTGGACAAAAAAAAACTCCAGGGCTGTCTTAGGGCTTTGCCTGTATTGTTTTGCAACTAAATTTCTTCAGTTTACTGCGAACTCCGACTCTCTGGAAATATTTCCCATTGGGGTGCACCATGCCTTATACCCCTTCCAGAGAGCAGCAACACATGTAGGCACCTTGAAAATGTCTGAGGCCCAGCAGTGGGACTAACTAACTAACTAACAGGACTGCTGGGTTAAGTCTGCAAGGGGGTTTGGCCATCTTAGAGAGAAGTCCTCTTTCTACACTAGGACCCCCATGTAGTCTTTCTCCTGGGGTGGGGAGGAACGGGGGGATAAAAGATTATGTGATGTGTATACTGAGACAGGACAGGGCCGCTGTATATGGCCTTCCCTGAGTAGGTCATTTTTTATGGATGAAAATAAAATATTTAAAAAAAAAAAAAAAAAAAAAGGGCTTAGATATTCCGAGGACACACAGCAAACACCCCAAGAGAAAAGACACCAGATCACTTCCTCTCTTACATTGATGATGAATCGCCCCATGTGCCTGATTGAGAACATGCCAGATGGAAAGATCCAGGCTGTGCCTGATTGAGAACATGCCAGATGGAAAGATCCAGGCTAACGCCTCAGCCATCGCTGACTTATCCCAGATTCAGCAGCCGGTGGTGGTGGTGGCCATTGTCGGACTGTATCGCACAAGGAAGTCCTCTCTCATGAACAAGCTGGCCGGGCTCAGAAAGGCTTTGATCTTGGAGCCACTGTACAAGCTCAGACCAAGGGCATCTGGATGCGATGTCTTCCTCATCCCACCAAGGAGGGCCACACTCTGGTGCTGCTGGACACAGAAGGTCTGGGAGATGTGGAGAAGGGTGACAAGAAGAACGACACGTGGATCTTCTGTCTGTCCGTCCTGCTGAGCAGCGGCCTGGTCTACAACAGCAAAACCGTCATTGATGAAGATGCAATCGAGAAACTACACTATGTGGGGGAAATGGCAGAGCTGATAAAAGTGAAGTCTAAAGATAATGAAGACAAAGAGGCTGAGTACTCCGGACACTTCCCTATCTTCATATGGGCGGTGAGAGATGTCACCCTAAAATTGGAGTTTAATGGGAGGCCAATCACTGAGGATGAATACCTGGAGAGTGCCCTGAAGCCAAAAGACATCAATTCTCAGGTGAGCTCGGACACGGTGGAGAGGCACAACCGTTACAGAGATTGCATCCGCATGTACTTCAAGTCTCGCAAATGCTTCATGTTTGACCTCCCTACTGGGGATAAAGATGTTCTCCAGAACATGGATGATGTGTCTGAGGAGAAACAGTCCTAAATTTATGGCCCAGACGAAGAAATTCTGTGACTACATTTATAACTAAGCTGACGTCAAGTATGTGGATAACACGCACAAGGTGACCGGGGAAACTCTGGCCACCACATAGAAGAGCTTATAGCACTGGTGTAACATCGCCTGCATGGAGGATGTGGTAGCCAATATATCTGTGGCCCAAAACACGGCAGCTGTGAACGAGGCCACGCAACATTATGGAGATAAAATTGAAGAAAAAGTCAAGTTCCCCACCGAGACACTGGACCAGATCATACAGATAAGCGAGGAGTCTGAGAAGGAGGCCCTAAAGATATTCATGAAAAAAATCCTTCAAGGACAATGATCACCAGTTCTATAAACAATACAGGGAAATTATAGAGCAGAAGAAAAGTGAATTTTTCAAGAGGAATGACCTGGAGTCTCGCACACATTGCGAAAAGCTGCTCAAATCACTTTCCAAAGGCTCAAATCACTTTCCAAAGAGCTTGAGAACCTTGTGGAGCAAGGGGCATATGTACATTTGGGGGGATATCAGAAGTTTAAAGAGGGCATGGAACGTATAGAAAAGAAGTACAATAATGAGCCAAGAAAGGGCACAAAGGCTGAGGAGGTTCTTCAAGACTTTAAGTCCAAAGAGATGCTGCGTGTTACCATCATGAAAAACGATGAGGCTCTGAGTATAGAAAGCTGGAGCATCGAAAGAGAATCATGGAGGAGCACCTCAGAGAAGCTCTCGAAAAGGAAGAAGAAGACGACAGACATCGGTTGCATGAACAACTCCAGTCTCTCATGCACGATAACGCGAGAGAGTCGGATAAGTACAGATCTCGGGTTACGAAGAACAAGCTGGGATGTACCAGGAGCAAATCAAGGACTTGAGACAGACAAGAAGTCAACTCGCCCAACTGGAGACCCCTTGTAACAGCAGGACTGGCCGCTGCTGCTACCTTTTTCTTTCCACCGTCTGCGCTTGTAGCTGGTGCCGCCCTCTTGGGAGTGACACAACTATTACACGGATAACTCTTCTCGAGAATCTGTAACAGACAGACATAACGATTGAGATATAATGTTACTATGGTGATGGAAGGGTGAAATAAACCCATACTAGTGTCTAGTTAAAAAAAAAAAAAAAAAAAAGGGGACTGCTGTAGTCTATTACCGCCATTGCACTATTAAGTCAGCTTCTGAAGTGTAAAAATGGTGGGACTAAGGTAACTGTTGTTATTCAAGCATTGCTTAAAGTGACCATTTGTTACATTGCTTAAACTGTGGGTAAAGATATTTATTGCACCAATTGTAAAATTGTCACCTGTACCTTACAGGAGGAACAGAATAGCCAGGAAAGTTACTGAAAAAGGTTTATTTACTTAGACAGAAGCCATGTCATCCGCAAGGTCACAGCTCCATATACAGTCCCAGAGAAGCCATGTCATCCACAAGGTCACAGCTCTATATACGGCCCCAGAGAAGCCATGTCACCCTAGAGGTCACAGCTCCATATACAGTCCCAGAGAAGCCATGTCATCCGCAAGGTCACAGCTCCATATACAGTCCCAGAGAAGCCATGTCATCCACAAGGTCACAGCTCTATATACGGCCCCAGAGAAGCCATGTCACCCTAGAGGTCACAGCTCCATATACAGTCCCAGAGAAGCCATGTCATCCACAAGGTCACAGCTCTATATACGGCCCCAGAGAAGCCATGTCACCCTAGAGGTCACAGCTCCATATACAGGTCTTGGAGAGAAGCCATGTCATCCACGAGGTCACAGCTCTATATACGGCCACAGAGAAGCCATGTCACCCTAGAGGTCACAGCTCCATATACAGTCCCAGGGAAGCCATGTCATCCATGAGGTCACAGCTCCATATACAGGTCTTGGAGAGAAGCCATGTCATCCACGAGGTCACAGCTCTATATACAGTCCCAGAGAAGCCATGTCATCCATGAGGTTACAGCTCCATATACAGGTCTTGGAGAGAAGCCATGTCATCCATGAGGTTACAGCTCCATATACAGTCCCAGAGAAGCCATGTCACCCTAGAGGTCACAGCTCCATATACAGTCCCACAGAAGCCATGTCACCCTAGAGGTCACAGCTCCATATACAGGTCTTGGAGAGAAGCCATGTCATCCACGAGGTCACAGCTCCATATACAGTCCCAGAGAAGCCATGTCATCCACGAGGTCACAGCTCCATATACAGTCCCAGAGAAGCCATGTCATCCACGAGGTCACAGCTCCATATACAGGTCTCCAGGTTCCTCGCTTCTAACCTTTATTAGTCGTTCGCTGCCTGGATGTGAGAATAAATAAGACAGACATATAGGACACATCTTACCAGTTGACTTCTTCCATACCAGTATAAGGCCCATCTGATAGGGAGCCCTCACCTGTCCACTTCCTCCAGTTACTGGTCCTTAGCCAGCCATCCTCCGTGAAGACCTCGCTAGTCCCCTGCTCCATACCTAGGTAACCCAGAAAGACATGACGCCCCCAGAGACAGAGCTCATCCTTGTTCACACGACTCTTACATCCAACTAGGTCGACTCTGGAGGTGAAGAAAATCAGTTATAGGACACCAGCTCGATACCACCACAAGAACCATCTTAAATCTATGGCCCATGACAGGAAGCTGCACCCCCTCCTGTAATAACTTTCTTTACTGTGCAGTCAGTTTATGGGTTGGCTTAAAATAATTTGAGAACACTCCTATAGATCTGGCTCAGATGTGAACTTTGAAACTTGATTTTGTTTTCAGTTTCCTTACACATTTTGGACCAGAGTGCTGAAACTCCATCACTTGGGTTCGTCACCAGTTCACTCCCCTTCCAGTGGGTGGCAGTATGAGACTTGTCTGGCACTCGGAACCAAGTATAGACTTATACGGGGCCAGCATGTTCCATAAAGGAATCAATGGACAAAGACCCCCCCCCCGTCCACATTCTCTCACACAATGGAGAGCCATACCTTGGCTTTAACATGAGGGACAGGGTTCAGTGTGGCGCCCTGGTGTTTAAAGAGCCAGGCCACAGAGAATTGCCATTTCAACACCCCCTTGGCATATGTTCCATTTGTCTTCCCCTACACCCCTGGACAAGGTTACCGATGAGGTCCGTTCTCTTGGCTGACCTAAACTCAAAGTTTATCCCTTTGATGGGGCAATTGTTGAGAGTCCCAGTGCTCCACCTTGTTTCACACAACAAGATTATTCTTAAAGAGTACTTGCCTGATATATCAAGTTATTTTTTATAAGAGAAACAGATTGCTGCCAAGGGTCCCTCCCGGAGGGATATCTGGCTAGTCCTGTGTTTTTGAGACTCTTTGATGAGGCTCCACTGGCTCTTCTTTTGCATATTCATGTTTCCCAGGGGGCAATGCACCTAGGACTTCACTGCATTGAGCGCTTTCACTAGCAGCCGGCAGTGTTGTTGTTTGGCTGGTCTCCCTGAGATCAGTGATCTGTTTCTCTTATGGCTCTACTAGGCATTGCTCCCACCTAGCCAGAATCCTGCTCCACACTGATGAGGGGCAACACCCCGAAACAGCTGTATGTGGATGGTTACCTAGCCTTGGTTTATCCCTTGTCATTACATTGACTTCGGAAACCACCATATTAAGTGGCCCTATAACAGGAGCTGCCCCTCGGCTGGGTCCCTCCCGGAGGGATATCTGGCTAGTTGTGTTTTGAGACTCTTCAATGAGGCTCCACGGGCTCCTCTTTTGCATATTCAAGTTATTTTTTATGACATGTCATTCAGTTATTGATCACAGTGGGTCTCACTGATGAGACCTGCCGTGATCAGGAGATATAGCAGGCAGAAGCTGTGCTATCTACTCCCCAGATGATTGCTATTTTATGACACTTTAGCCTCAGGCTATAATGAGGCTAAACTGCGGCCTGGCTCTTTACTTCCATTACACAGGACACGTTGCCAGCAGACAATGGGCTCTGATCCTCCAAAAAGAGAAGAATCGGCCATAGGACAAGCATTTACTGATGGTTGTCTGATCGCTGGGCCTCGTACCCATCATGGCATCCCCCTATTCAGTTCCACTAGTTTATACAACCCTCAACACTTAGTAAAAACCCCTTTTATCCCATTTGTAGAGGTCACTGAAATGTCTGAAGGGCAGGAGCTTCATTGCAATATGGAGTGCGACTGCCAGGATAAAGGATAACCACGTGATTCATGCCCCTCAGCCTCCTAGCCACACCCCTTTTTTAAGTAAAGAAAAAAACAAATATAGTGCCTTGTCACATGACCACTACAGCTGGGCGGGTGGACAAGGTCACTACATACGGATGTGACTAGCTCGGCAGGACGCTGCCCAGGCCTCACCTTCCTGTCCCTCCAGATGATGGCACCATTATACTTTGCACTCCGCTGGTCTCATTCTTGCCATATAACTCCAGCAGATCGATCCCCAGACTCCCAAAGTACTCTGCCACATCCTGGCTAATGGGCTTCATCCCAACAAAACAGAGATTGCAGCGATCCAGTCCCAGAGCCCTCCGGGCTGGCCCAAAGACAAGACGGTCAGCAAGACTGTGGCCCCAAGGCAGTGAGCCAGAACTGCAAGACAGAAGACAAAGCATAAGAAATCTGGAGGTGGAATGAGGGCATTCCATCAAGCCAGGATTAAGTGGTAACCACACACATACATACAGAGCGAAGAGCCAGAGGAAGAGACAATGGAGGAGAGTGAAGAGCCACGAGGAGGAGGAGACCATGGAGAAGCGGAGAGAAGAGCTAGAGGTGAATGAAGAGACAGAAGGAGACAATGGAGGAGAGTGAAGAGCCACGAGGAGGAGGAGACCATGGAGAAGGGGGAGAGAAGAGCTAGAGGTGAATGAAGAGACAGAAGGAGACAATGGAGGAGAGTGAAGAGCCACGAGGAGGAGGAGACCATGGAGAAGCGGAGAGAAGAGCTAGAGGTGAATGAAGAGACAGAAGGAGACAATGGAGGAGAGTGAAGAGCCACGAGGAGGAGGAGACCATGGAGAAGGGGAGAGAAGAGCTAGAGGTGAATGAAGAGACAGAAGGAGACAATGGAGGAGAGTGAAGAGCCACGAGGAGGAGGAGACCATGGAGAAGGGGGAGAGAAGAGCTAGAGGTGAATGAAGAGACAGAAGGAGACAATGGAGGAGAGTGAAGAGCCACGAGGAGGAGGAGACCATGGAGAAGCGGAGAGAAGAGCTAGAGGTGAATGAAGAGACAGAAGGAGACAATGGAGGAGAGTGAAGAGCCACGAGGAGGAGGAGACCATGGAGAAGGGGAGAGAAGAGCTAGAGGTGAATGAAGAGACAGAAGGAGACAATGGAGGAGAGTGAAGAGCCACGAGGAGGAGGAGACCATGGAGAAGGGGAGAGAAGAGCTAGAGGTGAATGAAGAGACAGAAGGAGACAATGAATGGGATGAGGTGGAGAAGGAGAGTGAAGAGCATTGAGGGTCTGATCAATAAGGGGGGGGGGGGTGTACTTTGCCGGATACATGTGGTCCTCAAGGAAAGAAATCCATCTCGTTAGGAGTCACTGATATATAGACAACTCCACAGGAATAGATCAGCAGAACCTCACCGACTGCCTGCCCATGCCAGGATCAGCAGAGGAGTGCAGCCAACAGTGTGCTTTTCTGCCATCTCCTCAGTCACTACAGGACGTCTAGGGGCAGATACTTGTTTGGGCGCCACCCTGTAATGGATCAGTGTGCTGGCACCATAGGAATCGTCTGTCACTCCTTGATGGTGGTGGAGTTAGGACAAGTATCGGCTGTGGCACTAACACTTGTTATCCTCAGACTACAGGGCCACATACAGTAGTGGACAGAGGAAACTTTTGATGCCCCCCCCCCCCCCCCCTCCGATCCTTCTAAGCCTTAAAGGATGTGTGTATCTGATGAAAGTTGGGACACTGTAGCTTCTCTAACACACATTCAGTCATTGTCAGACACCCTGGCTCCCCCAGTACAAACCTTGTGCAGGACAGACACCCTTTTCTTCTGGCCCACCTAAGGGTCATCTTCTGTAATGGAGTTGCCTTTTTCTCCACCAACATCCATCTCTTGTGAACCTTCTCCCACAGTCCAGGGTATCCAAGAAAGATGGTGGGGTGGACGTCACACAGCGTAGACACCAGAGACTCCTGTGAACCACACACACACACTTCTGGGATCCATACAAGCTCTGTACAGAGACTTCCACCCCAGTACTGGCTGCCATGGTGTTACTGAATAGGTAACATTGCTATATGCCGATGGTGTTAGGACCATTGACGTTACAGGTGCTTACCTTCCCTGTGAAGTATGTGGTGCCACCACAGGACAGGGGAAGCCAAAGGTCAAATAGCTGCACAGACATGTGAGAGAGCGGCAAGTGACTGACCACAACCTCTTCTGACCCCAAACCCAACATCTCCTGCAGCGTCCGGGACGTCCATGTCACCTGCCAACCAGTCACAAAGATCATTTCACACCCTTGGGGTGAACATTCGAGCATTGATCTAAAAAGTACCAAAAGTTTATAAAACCTCTGAAATGTCACAGTGGGGGTCAAGGTTCCAAGACCTCTCTATTCACCGACTGCAATGTGTGGGGATGGTTTATAGGGACCCCATGGACTAAATCCATGCATAGAAACATAGAAGATTGTCGGCAGATAAAAACTAACACCGGTTCCCCTCAGATAACCCCTCCTAGATGTGACCGAATGAAATCTGAGGGATACTTTGTTCTGTATGAATATGGATGCATTTTGGTTTTGTCTGGTTGACACGTTTTTGTACCTTAGAAGTCACCATTTAAAACCAGATATGTTAAACTGACTGGAAAACGGCAGTGTGGACCCAGCCTGACACAAGACCCCATCTAATATAATGTCCGATATGGGCCCTATATGTAAGCAAAGTGATCATGGAGGACAACCATGACTGACCACCAGACAGTCCTCACATTGTCATGACTTATCATGGCGCCTCTCGGCTCTCTGGCGTCTCCTGTTGAATACATCACGGCACAGCACTGATGTGGTTTCTGGTTCGCCACGACTCCATCTAGATACGACTCCTCCAGTCCTGAGCCCAGATTTACTAACTGCTTCCACTAAAAGACAAGAGGAAACTTACTGTCTGCAGACACACAGCTGGGACCATGGAGGATGGTTCTCGGCAGGCTTACCGTATACGTCCCAGGATCGGGGGCCCGCTCTTGTCCTTGCCACTGTATGATTGCTTTCAGCTTCGGCAACTTCTCACGTATCTGTAAGAGGACGGCACTAGGAATATGACACATTGATCTACTTGTGGCAAGCACAGTCTAAGCAGAGAAAATGATGAAGAACAAACCCAAAACAAAACATGTTGGAGACCCAGATACGTGGCCACATGAATGGCTTATGTATGAAGAGCAGCATTAGATCATCACTGGTGACTCTTCATAGGACTAGGACATGGATGGTCCCAATTCATGGAGGAAGCCTGTATGAGTATCTGCACAGTAGCCTCCTCCAGAAAGAAGGAAGCCTCAGGCCTCAGGCTTCATACACATCAGACCATAATGCACCACAGCCCCCATTCTGATCCAATGGGGGGTCACGCTCATGCGTGTTTGTAGCCAGGGCAGCATTACCAGAAGGCACATGGTGCAGGTGCACCGGGCCCACTGGTTAAAGGGGCCCATCCTGAGCAGGGCCGGCCTTTGCTCTGTGCGAACGTTGCGGTCTCACAGGGCTCCGGCCGCCAGCCTGCCAGGGGGGCGCCATCGGGATGGGTAAGTTACCCATCCATGGCGCCCCCTGCAGGCCCCCCCCCCCCATGCGGCGCTCTGTACTGTAGCTATGAGCGCTCATAGGTACAGGCAGCAGCGGCGGCGGCACTGACAGGTCGGGAGCCATTGGCTCCCTCCCTGTCAGTCATCCTTGTAGCCGCAGGCAGTGCTTTACCTGCGGTCACAAGAGGCCGCTTTCCCGTAGTGGTATCGCTGAGTGACGTCACTCAGCGCCGACACCGCGAGAGGGGAGAGCGGCCTCTTGTGACCGCAGGTAAAGCCCTGCCTGCCGCCATAAGAGTGAGGTGAGGTGAAGAGGAACGTGCGGACCCAGGTGAGTATAAAGGGTTTGTTTTTGTTTTTTGTTACTTGCTATATGGGAGGGGGAAGCACAAGGGGGGGGGCTATATAACGGGGGGGGGGGGGGGCTATATACTACTGGGGAAGGGGATGGGGTGCACAGGGGGGTATATATATAATTGGGGGGCACACAGGAGGTATATTTAAACTGGGGGAGCGCACAGTGATGGGGGATTATATAAAAGGTGGTGCACAGAGGAGTATATATAACTGGGGGCACACAGGGGGCATATATATATATATATCTGGTGGTGCACAGAGGGGTATATATAACTGGGGGCACACAGGGGGCATATATATATCTGGGGGCACACAGGGGGTATATATATAGGGGCACACGGGGTATAAATATAACTGGGGGCACACAGGGGGTATATATATAGGGGCACACAGGGGGTATAAATATAACTGGGGGCACACAGGGGGTATAAATATATAACGGGGCACATAAATATAAAGGGGGTATATATAACTTGGGGGGCACACAGGGGGTATATATATATATCTGGGGCACATGGAATATATAACTGGGGGTGCACAGGGGGTATATATATATCTGGGGGCACACAGGGGGTATAAATATATAACGGGGCACATAAATATAAAGGGGGTATATATAACTTGGGGGGCACACAGGGGGTGTATATATATATATATCTCTATCTATCTGGGGCACATGGAATATATAACTGGGGGTGCACAGGGGGTATATATATAACTGGGGGCACACGGGGGTATATATATATCTGGGGCCACACGGGATATATATAACGGGGGTGCACAGGGGGATTATATAAAAGGGGGTGCACAGGGGGGTATATACAAGTCAGGGAGCACACAGGGGGCTATATAGAGACGCACAGGGGATATTAATACTACTGTGGGGTGCACAGGGGGACTATATACTACTTGGGGGAGCACAGGGGATATATATACTACTGTGGGGTGCACAGGGGGACTATATACTACTGGGGGGTGCACGGGGGGGTATATATACACTACTGGGGGATGCACAGTGGCGGGTATATATAACTGGGGGCAGCACACAGCTTTCTATACTACTGGGGGCAGCACACGGGTCTATACTAACATTGGGGCTGCACAGAGGGGCCTATACTATATAGGGACCTTACTACTATATTGGGGCACAGAGCATACCTAATTATTAAGTGGGAGCACAGAGGGGTGTAACTACTAAATAGGGACACAGAGGGGGGAAACTACTATATAGGGGCACAGAGGGGTGTAACTACTATATAGGAGCACAGAGGGGTGTAACTACTATATAGGGGCACAGAGGGGTGTAACTACTATATAGGAGCACAGAGGGGTGTAACTATTATATAGGGGCACAGAGGGGTGTAACTACTATATAGGGGTACAGAGGGGGGTAACTACTATATAGGGGCACAGAGGGGGGTAACTACTATATAGGGGAACAGAGGGGTGTAACTACTATATAGGGGCACAGAGGGGTGTAACTACTATATAGGGGCACAGAGGGGTGTAACTACTATATAGGGGCACAGAGGGGTGTAGCTACTATATAGGGGTACAGAGGGGTGTAACTACTATATAGGGGTACAGAGGGGTGTAACTATTATATAGGGGCACAGAGGGGTGTAACTACTATATAGGGGTACAGAGGGGGGTAACTACTATATAGGGGCACAGAGGGGGGTAACTACTATATAGGGGCACAGAGGGGGGAAACTACTATATAGGGGCACAGAGGGGTGTAACTACTATATAGGGGCACAGAGGGGTGTAACTACTATATAGGGGCACAGAGGGGTGTAGCTACTATATAGGGGTACAGAGGGGTGTAACTACTATATAGGGGTACAGAGGGGGGTAACTACTATATAGGGGTACAGAGGGGTGTAACTATTATATAGGGGCACAGAGGGGTGTAACTACTATATAGGGGTACATAGGGGGGTAACTACTATATAGAGGTACAGAGGGGTGTAACTACTATATAGGGGCACAGAGGGGTGTAACTACTATATAGGGGCACAGAGGGGTGTAACTACTATATAGGGGCACAGAGGGGTGTAACTACTATATAGGAGCACAGAGGGGTGTAACTACTATATAGGAGCACAGAGGGGTGTAACTACTATATAGGGGCACAGAGGGGTGTAACTACTATATAGGGGCACAGAGGGGTATAACTACTGTATAGGAGCACAGAGGGGTGTAACTACTGTATAGGGGCACAGAGGGGTATAACTACTGTATAGGGGTACAGGGGACCTAACTACTGTATGTGTTGGAGCCTAAAATGTTTCTCTGGCAGATTCTGGAGAGAAGATTCACAGCCAGAGAGACATCATGGTGGCCCAAGCTGGATGGAGTGAAAGAAAAGGTGAAAGACTCTGATGAGAGAAGACGCCCCCTGTGAGTAAATGGATGTAACTGTTATAGGGCTGTAGTGATAGTGGTCATGGTGTGGCGGTATTATATAATGGTATCATTGGTGATATCTTTATAAGGTTATAAGGTAACTACTGTATGTATTGGGGCTCCTAATACAGTGTGGGGGCCTTCAGGGCATTATACTGTGTGTGGAGCTCCGGTTCTGATAACGCTGGGTTGGGGGGGGGGGGGGGGGGGGGTTGGGCACTCTTGAGGGCTGTGCACTGGGCCCACCAATGTATTAAAACGGCCCTGTTTGTAGCCATGGAGACCTGAACTTTCACTGGTAGAGTAAAATACACCTTGAAACGTGGCTGGGGTGGTTCACTCCATCATTTGAGTCCTGTGTTATGTCTGATAGTGGTGTACAGTGACCGGAGGATAGTTATTGGCTCCAAAAGGCTGTGGCTCATGAATTAGAGGGAAATCACCTGCAGGATCTTCTCCAGTTGCTTGTGGTCATCTACAAGGACAATCTGAGCCTGGGAATCCAGCAACACCTTAAGGCAAAGTGACACAGTGGATGTCGGATGAATGGGAACGGCTGAGCCCCTGTGGGAGACAAGACCAGAGATCATGATATCCGCCATCCATCTATTATAGTGGTGACCCCATGTGAGCTTACCCGGCCAGCATCGCCCCAATCTCTGCCATAAACCACTCTGGAGAGTTGTATCCGAGAATTAGAACTGCACGAAACTGCTCCAGGCCCAGCTGAAAGGGAAGAAGAGCCATCATAGGACGAGACCAGGGGTGGGCTTCCATACTACAGGGATGCAGAGGCCTCATCTACCGAGCCTCATCACCCAGGACCTACATCTACCGAGCCTCATCACCCAGGACCTACATCTACCGAGCCTCATCACCCAGGACCTACATCTACCGAGCCTCATCACCCAGGACCTACATCTACCAAGCCTCATCTAACGAGCTTTATCCCCCGGGGCCACATGTAACAAGCCTCATCCCCCGGGGCCACATCTACGTAAACTCATCCCCCGGGGCCACATCTAACGAGCTTTATCCCCCGGGGCCACATGTAACAAGCCTCATCCCCCGGGGCCACATCTAACGAGCTTTATCCCCCGGGGCCACATGTAACAAGCCTCATCCCCCGGGGCCACATGTAACAAGCCTCATCCCCCGGGGCCACATCTACGTAAACTCATCCCCGGGGCAACACCAAATATTACATCCTAGCACATCCAACCCATTAGAGGAGAGGTCTCCAAGATAAAACCTCTAAACTGAAGCATTATGTGAAATGCATCAGATTATGGAGCAGAAATGCTTGTACAAGATCTAGACTCATCCCCCATGCGGGATCCTTCTTAATCATCAGGAAAGCCAACCCTTAAAAGGAAAGCAAGAACGGTGGGGAGGGTGCAGGGGTGACCCAAGAAAACTGACAAAGTCCAGCCCTTAGGGGGGCATTTACACGTCCATAAATGTGGACAAAACGGACAGGGAAGTGCTACCGGTGCTTCCACTATCCTTCAGGTACAACCGCAGGTCACCAATGTGGCGGTGAGTGCTCCTATGCCCGCCCCCCCCCCAGTTACCATATCAGTCTGTCAGTTTTGTTATCAGAAAGGTCCCAAGAGCTTACTAAGCTGCAGTAAATTGCTCCTTTATCTATGGATGCTCAGAGGACACAGAGAACCATTAAAGCAGAGGTAGCATATGAACCACCCCAAAATTTAGCCTGACGCCATGGCGGTGAGGACACAGGGAGCCAATCAAACACAGGTAGCATATGAACAACCCAAAAACTTAGCCTGACACCACAGACCCAGACCAAGATGGACAACACAATCATCCAATAAAAATTGCCGGATTATGGCTAGATTTAGCCTCCCACCCTCATGCAAACTGAAATTGAACATAAAAAAAAAAAAAAAAAAAAAAAAAAAAAAAAAAAAAACCATAAAGTGTCCATTACAGGCCATTAGATGAGGCAGGCGTGAAGCCTCCCAAAAATTAGGCCTGACACAACATGGCAGTGAGGACACAGAACTATTAGAAGTGACGTAGCAAGTGAGCAGAAGTGAGGTAGCAAGTGAGCCTCCCAACAATTATGCCAGACACAGCATGGCGGTGAGAACAGAGTCACATCCAAGCTCACTGCTAATTGCCCTGTGTAAGGGGGTGGCATATACTATATAGCTGCAGTTATCCACAGATTTTATTCAACAACCTCCAAAAACTAGTGTGACCAGAATATTTTCTTATTTCTTCATTTCTTGCTACAGTCACATCAAAGCTTACTGCTAATTGCCCTGTGTAAGGGGGTGGCATATACTATATAGCTGCAGTTATCCACAGATTGTATACGTTGGTATGGTCAGCAAGGTACTCCCTCACAGTCTTTCTGAAGACCTCCCCCCTACTCTGTCTAGACTGACAGTTTCATGGCTTCCCAGCAAGACTGTAACCAGTCCCCAAAGGCCTTGGAGAGTGTTCCCCTGCCCCTTGACAAGCTGCCTGCTCAACCGCTCCTCAACAGCTTTTTGGCCCACAAAACTACGTCTTCTGGTGCTAGTGGTGTCAGATGGGAAGTACATTTTCAGCTTGTGCACCAGGGCCTGTTGATATTGATTCACTCTCATACTGTGTCCATCGGTAGGAATACCAGTGGAAAAGCTTTGCTTGTACCGAGGGTCCAGGAGGGTGAACACCCAGTAATCGGTGTTGTAAAAAAGACCGATTAGTCTTACCGGTAAGACGGTTTCTCCAAAACCTTCACGACGGCACCACAGGAGTTAACTCTTGCCCCAGGGACAGGGAAAGCACACAGAGGTTAAAAGCCCCTCCCCTTCCCCCTGACACCAGTGCATTATAACCAAGTCTTAGCAGCACGAGAGTATCGTACATTAATAATAAATACAGGGAGGGATGTTGGTGCAGTCGTGAATGTTTCGGAGAAAAAGTCTTACCGGTAAGACTAATACGTCTTTCTCTCCTCACCTTCACAATGGCACCACAGGAGTAAGGTCCTATTCCACCAACAGATCTGATAAAAGATTATCTGCCAAAGATTTGAAGCCAAAGCCAGGAATGGATTTGAAAAGAGGAGAAATCCCAGTCTTTCCTTTATGACCTGTTCCCTGTTTATAGTCTGTTCCTGGGTTTGGCTTCAAATCTTTGGCAGATAATCTGTCGTCAGATCTGTTGGTGGAATAGGGCCTTTATACCAACACTTACCATAGGGCGGGACCACAGCTTGCAGAACTTTTCTACCAAACGCAAGGTCTTTGTTGCGTTGTAGCTGTAGTCGGTAGTAGCTGCAGTCAGTAGTGCCTGGTGAAGGTATGGAGTAGACCAGGTGGCTGCTCTGCAGATTTGTTCAATAGAAGCACATGCCTTCTCAGCCCATGATGCTACTATGGCCCTGGTGGAGTGAGCTTTAATCAGCAGCGGGGGTGGTAAATTGTGTAGACGATAGGATTCAATTATAACGTTTCTAATCCAACGAGCTAACAAGGTCTTTGACGCTTTTTTCCCTTTGTGTTTTTCCCTGGAATTGAATGGAAAGGGACTGATCTTTCCTCCATGATCCACAGGTTTCAAGGTATAGTAAAACTGCTCTTCTTCCGTAAGGGAATTGAATTTGCGTTCCTGGTCAGACTACATCCTGAGATCTATGAAGAGACACCACTTTGGGTAAAAAAATTTGGATCTGTCTTCAACCCAATCCTGTCTTCTTGAATGAGGCAGTACGGCTCCCTAATAGTGAACGCTGCATCTCTCCCACTCTTCTTGCTGAAACTATCGCCACAAGAAAAGCCACTTTATAAAAACTTCAAGTCACACTCAGATCGGGGCTCAAGTAGATGTTTGAGCCAGACCAACAACAGTGTTTAGGTCCCAAGGGGGAAGGAGTTTCATTCTTTTCAGTTATGCAGGAAGTGCAGATGTTCCGTTTGAAGGGAGATGGCAGTCTAGTATTACAGTTGATACACTTCCTTGCAGGCGGTGGAGGAGCCTTAGCCTTCTCTCTGAATAGCTTCTTTCTCCTAGGTATGAGCAGGAGAATGAGGAAGCCCCATCACCTAGTGGATAGCAGTTGGGCACCCAGAGAGAGTGGAGTTGGAATAGGTGAAAATACACAAGTACTGCACCACAACCCAAGTGTAGCAGAAACGGCACACTTACCACCGCTGGCGGGTGCGAAGGCTTGTCTGCAGATGTAGATTCTATGGCTGAAGCAGACCTCAGGACGGGCAACCCGCAGAGAAGAGCCTGTCCTTTTAAATGAACCGACCAGCGTTTTTCGGCTGCCGGCTTGTGACGTCAGCGCACCACGTGACGCACGTCAGGCCCCTTGCCCCACTTCCAGCGGAACTCGTGTTGAAGTTGATTTGAAAACTGAAATTTAAGATTAAGGCCATGAAGTGGCCTTTAGGGAGCAGCTGACTACTGCCTTTGAAACAGCTAAAAAATGAAAGGACGGCAGAGAACACCTGCAAGTTGACATCCACAGATTGTCTGGTTTGAAATGGACAACACAAGGAGGATGCTAAATTAGGATCCACCATTTTCACAGTCTGTTCCTTTGAACGTTGCCAGTGCCTGACAAGCAGACAGCTCCCCTCCTCCCCCCCCTTAATAAATAACTTGTCTTTTAAATTACTAGACTGACCAGTAGCTGACTACAGCCTTTAATTTTTTTTTAGCTGTTTCAAAGGACGGCAGAGGACACCCACACTTTGACATCCACAGATATGGTTCGAAATAGACAACACGAGGAGGATGCTAAATTAGGATCCACCATGTTCACTGTCTGTTCCTTTGAACAGTGGCGTGTGTCTTGGAGATACGATAGATGACCTGACAGCCCTGCAAAATAGCACTTTGATTGCAGTTAATTTGATTTGAAAATTTAAATAAAAAAAAAAAAGAAAAGACCATAAAGTGGCCTTTACCAGCCTTTAGATGAGGCAGATGGGGAACCTCACAAAAATTAGGCCTGACACAGAGTTTGACTGTAGCAGTTGGGGTAACTTTCCCTGCATCATGTGACACGCTGATTTGAGTTTGAATTTGACTGTAGCAGTTGGGGTAACTTTCCCTGCATCATGTGACACGCTGATTTGAGTTTGACTGTAGCAGTTGGGGTAACTTTCCCTGCATCATGTGACACGCTGATTTGAGTTTGAATTTGACTGTAGCAGTTGGGGTAACTTTCCCTGCATCATGTGACACGCTGATTTGAGTTTGAATTTGACTGTAGCAGTTGGGGTAACTTTCCCTGCATCATGTGACACGCTGATTTGAGTTTGAATTTGACTGTAGCAGTTGGGGTAACTTTCCCTGCATCATGTGACACGCTGATTTGAGTTTGAATTTGACTGTAGCAGTTGGGGTAACTTTCCCTGGTTGACTTGCGTAAATGCGCACAGATACGATGCACCTTGGTGAGCAAGTCAGCCAAATTGGGGTAGGTTTTAAGGAACCGCAGCAACACTAGGTTGAAGACGTGGGCCAGGCATGGTACATGTGTGAGGCTGCCGAGTTGTAGAGCCGTCACCAAGTTCCGCCTGTTGTCACACGCAACCAAGCTCCCTGCTAATTACACAGGGTAATACAATACACAGGGTAATTAGCGGTGAGCTTGGATATGGCTGCACTAAGAAATAAAGAAATAAGAAAATATATTGGGCACACTTTTTTCGAAGGCTGTCAGGGCAGGTGACCCTCATGCTGGGGCCTGGGCGGGGGGACTGACAGCCAGCACGTGACACAGGGGAAGGAGCAGGGGTGTGACTAGCAGTCACTGAACGCCCTTGGTTCCACTAAGAGGGGTGTTTAGCACTCATATGCCTGCGCATGCTGGTAGTGGTTAGGCTGGTAGTGGTGGCTCCCCTGCTGATCCTGGCGTGGCACACGTTGCACACCACAGTCCGTCGGTCATCTGCAGTTTCTTTAAAGAACCTCCAGACTTTGGAACATCTAGGCCTGGCCACGGGAGTTTGACTCCATGAAACAGTTGCTGATCTACTTGCTCTGCCCCTGCCTCTCCCTCTGCCTCTCCCTCTGCCCACCCCTCTTCCTCTTCCAACCGATCCTGTGACTGACCTTGCCTCCCCCTCAGAAGCTATGTGTAAGTGCTGCTATATAGTGTATGCCGCCGTCTCACACAGGGCAATTAGCAGTGAGCTTGTATATAGCTGCACTGAGAAATAAAGAAATAAGAAAATATACTGGTCAGACTGGTTTTTTGGAGGTTGTCAAATACAATCTGTGGGTAAGTTCTGCTATATAGTGTATGCCATGCCACCCTCTTACACAGGGCAATTAGCAGCGAGCTTGGATACGCCTCGAGTAAGAAGTACAGAAATAAGAAAATATACTGGTGGTCAGGTCCCATTAGTTTTTTGGAGGCGGTGGTATACAATCTGTTGGTGGCTGCACCTATACACTGTGTGACACCCACTAACACAGGGCAATTTGCAGTGAGCTTGGATATGGCTTTAGTAAGAAATACAAAAATAAGAAAATATACTGGTGGTCAGTGTCAGACTAGTATTTGGATAGAGTCTGTCGTATAGAGTCTGTGTGTAAGTGGTGGTCTGTGGTCTATGGCACCTGTTACAGGACATGGAGCAGTGAAGTTCTATGCAGGTGTACTACAAATCCCAGCAATACAATGTAGTACAGCAGCAGCACCAGCCACAAAATCATAAAGGAGTACACTGAGCACTTCTTAGGGGTCTGTGTGCAACAGCTAATGTCCCCTTTATGCCAGCAGCTGGTCACCACAGTGTGCTGGTGAAATCGTGGTAGCAGCACTGCAACTCCCAGCCAGCAGTCTGTAGCCCTTACAAGGGCTGTTTGTTTGTATTGCTAGTATATACCCTGCCTACTGGAACGCCAATTCCCCCCCTAACACTCTCCCTGACCAGCAGCAGCTCTGTCCCTGATCTCTTCCAGCATACATGTGAGCCGAGCCTTGGCAGCCGCGCTTTTTTTATGGCAGGGTCATCTGATCTGGCCAACAAATAGCTGCTATCGACATGTATGGGTCCCACGTCATCGCAGGATGTAGCAAAGAGCCTCCTGCATGTTGATTGGCTGAGAAGTAACGCCCAAACTTACAGGAAACGGATGATGAGATTTCCTCGAGTTTTGCGAGATGCTCGTCCGAGTAATGAGTACCATCGAGCACCCTAATGCTCGGACGAGCATGTTCGCTCAATCACATCAAAATTATTATTTTTTTTATTATCCATGAGCTGGGTAAACACTTGTCTACACCTGGGATCCTTCTTAAAAGTCAGGAGAATCACCCCTGAAAGGAAGAGGGACTGATCCCCAGTAGAACAAAGTTGCTACGTGCCAAAGTATTCTACTGATTACGCTCAACCACCTGGGGAAGCCTTCAGGACTTAGCTACCCCCAGAGACAGAGGCTTGGGACTCGTGCTACCCTACCTAGCGGTCTCCAAGCTGGTGGAGCAGAAGGCGGGCATATATTCAAAGCACAATACACACAAATAAATATATATTACAGGAATTGAGAGGATGGGAAACACAAGGGCGGACAGAGACTGCAGGGAGCAGGAAGGAATGAGCAGGGCAGATGTGGGCACATACATGCAGCGCTCTCTGTCCGGGGAGAGAGGGGTTACAGCTATGAAGAGATTACCCCCACAGTCCTGTCCCCTGATGTAAGCCCCAGCCTGAAGTGGATCTGCTATGATTTGGAAGGTGAGGGAGACTTCCTGGGTCAGAGTACAGGGCTGTAGACCCCGCTATGCAGACCATGCCCCTCCCCCACTCCCCCTCCCACCCAGTACAGGGAGCTCTGAAAAAGTGAGCTCTGAAAACCAATATATACATATACACACACCACACATGTGAGTACAAGCGGTTTTCTTTCAAAGCACCTAAGGATCCTTTTACACAGAAAGATTTAAAGCCAAAACCAGGAATAGATTTGAAAAGAGGAGAAATCTCAGGCTTTCCTATATGACCTGTTCTGTATATAGTCTGTTTCTGGCTTTGGCTTCAAATCTTTGTCAGATAATTTCTCTGCAAAAATGGACCCTTAGCTGCACAATCCTGGCAGGAGTACTGTACTCATCAGACAAGGGCCCCTGCACGACCCTTTCTGCACCGCACCAGCACCCTCATTCTACCAAAGGGACCGGTGCCCGTGTTACCCCAACACACCAGAGCCCACCAGCTGTTGCAGTCCCAGCATTCAGCACCCGGGCCATGGCATATCCAATTCTGGGAATAGACTGACATGGAGAGAAAGGAGCTGCTGCACATCGCACCTATGGCTGACACTAATGCCTCACACCTATGGCTGACACTAATGCCGCACCTCACACCTATGGCTGACACTAATGCCGCACCTCACACCTATGGCTGACACTAATGCCGCACCTCACACCTATGGCTGACACTAATGCCGCACCTCACACCTATGGCTGACACTAATGCAGCACATCGCACCTATGGCTGACACTAATGCTGCACCTCACACCTATGGCTGACACTAATACCTCACACCTATGGCTGACACTAATACCTCACACCTATGGCTGACACTAATGCTGCACCTCACACCTATGGCTGACACTAATGCTCCACCTCACACCTATGGCTGACACTAATGCTGCACCTCACACCTATGGCTGACACTAATGCAGCACATCGCACCTATGGCTGACACTAATGCAGCACATCGCACCTATGGCTGACACTAATGCTGCACCTCACACATATGGCTGACACTAATGCTGCACCTCACACCTATGGCTGACACTAATGCACCTCACACCTATGGCTGACACTAATGCCGCCCCTCACACCTATGGCTGACACTAATGCCGCCCCTCACACCTATGGCTGACACTAATGCCGCCCCTCACACCTATGGCTGACACCAATGCCGCACCTCACACCTATGGCTGACACCAATGCAGCACATCGCACCTATGGCTGACACTAATGCTGCACATCGCACCTATGGCTGACACTAATGCAGCACATCGCACCTATGGCTGACACTAATGCTGCACATCGCACCTATGGCTGACACCAATGCTGCACCTCACACCTATGGCTGACACTAATACCTCACACCTATGGCTGATACTAATGCCTCACACCTATGGCTGACACTAATGCCTCACACCTATGGCTGACACTAATGCACCTCACACCTATGGCTGACACTAATGCTGCACCTCACACCTATGGCTGACACTAATGCTGCACCTCACACCTATGGCTGACACTAATGCTGTACCTCACACCTATGGCTGACACCAATGCCGCACCTCACACCTATGGCTGACACTAATGCTGTACCTCACACCTATGGCTGACACTAATACCTCACACCTATGGCTGACACTAATGCCGCCCCTCACACCTATGGCTGACACTAATGCACCTCACACCTATGGCTGACACCAATGCCGCACCTCACACCTATGGCTGACACTAATGCTGTACCTCACACCTATGGCTGACACTAATACCTCACACCTATGGCTGACACTAATGCACCTCACACCTATGGCTGACACTAATGCTGCACCTCACACCTATGGCTGACACTAATGCCGCCCCTCACACCTATGGCTAACACCAATGCTGCACCTCACACCTATGGCTGACACTAATGCAGCACATCGCACCTATGGCTGACACTAATGCAGCACATCGCACCTATGGCTGACACTAATGCAGCACATCGCACCTATGGCTGACACTAATGCTGCACCTCACACCTATGGCTGATACTAATGCTGCACCTCACACCTATGGCTGACACTAATACCGTACCTCACACCTGTGGCTGACACTAATACTGTACCTCACACCTATGGCTGACACTAATGCTGCACATCACACCTATGGCTGACACTAATACCTCACACCTATGGCTGACACTAATGCCTCACACCTATGGCTGACACTAATGCCTCACACCTATGGCTGACACTAATGCTGCACCTCACACCTATGGCTGACACTAATGCTGCACATCGCACCTATGGCTGACACTAATACCTCACACCTATGGCTGACACTAATACCTCACACCTATGGCTGACACTAATACCTCACACCTATGGCTGACACTAATGCTGCACCTCACACCTATGGCTGACACTAATGCTGCACCTCACACCTATGGCTGATACTAATGCCTCACACCTATGGCTGACACTAATGCTGCACATCGCACCTATGGCTGACACTAATGCTGCACCTCACACCTATGGCTGACACTAATGCACCTCACACCTATGGCTGACACTAATGCCGCCCCTCACACCTATGGCTGACACTAATGCACCTCACACCTATGGCTGACACCAATGCCGCACCTCACACCTATGGCTGACACTAATGCTGCACCTCACACCTATGGCTGACACTAATGCCGCACCTCACACCTATGGCTGACACTAATGCTGCACCTCACACCTATGGCTGACACTAATGCCTCACACCTATGGCTGACACTAATGCAGCACATCGCACGTATGGCTGACACTAATGCTGCACATCGCACCTATGGCTGACACTAATGCCGCACCTCACACCTATGGCTGACACTAATACCTCACCTCACACCTATGGCTGACACTAATGCTGCACCTCACACCTATGGCTGACACTAATGCTGCCCCTCACACCTGTGGCTGACACTAATGCCGCCCCTCACACCTGTGGCTGACACTAATGCTGCCCCTCACACCTGTGGCTGACACTAATGCCGCCCCTCACACCTGTGGCTGACACTAATGCTGCACCTCACACCTATGGCTGACACTAATGCTGCCCCTCACACCTGTGGCTGACACTAATACTGTACCTCACACCTATGGCTGACACTAATGCTGCACCTCACACCTATGGCTGATACTAATGCTGCACCTCACACCTATGGCTGACACTAATACCGTACCTCACACCTGTGGCTGACACCAATGCTGCACCTCACACCTATGGCTGACACTAATGCCGCACATCGCACCTATGGCTGACACTAATACCTCACACCTATGGCTGACACCAATGCTGCACCTCACATCTATGGCTGACACTAATGCCGCACATCGCACCTATGGCTGACACTAATACCTCACACCTATGGCTGACACCAATGCTGCACCTCACACCTATGGCTGACACCAATGCTGCACATCGCACCTATGGCTGACACTAATGCCGCACCTCACACCTATGGCTGACACTAATGCACCTCACACCTATGGCTGACACCAATGCCGCACCTCATACCTATGGCTGATACTAATGCCGTACCTCACACCTATGGCTGACACTAATGCTGCACCTCACACCTATGGCTGACACTAATGCACCTCACACCTATGGCTGACACTAATGCTGCACCTCACACCTATGGCTGACACTAATGCAGCACATCGCCCCTATGGCTGACACTAATGCAGCACATCGCACCTATGGCTGACACTAATGCTGCACATCGCACCTATGGCTGACACCAATGCCGCACCTCACACCTATGGCTAACACCAATGCTGCACCTCACACCTATGGCTGACACTAATGCAGCACATCGCACCTATGGCTGACACTAATGCAGCACCTCACACCTATGGCTGACACTAATGCCGCACCTCACACCTATGGCTGACACTAATGCCGCCCCTCACACCTATGGCTGACACTAATGCCGCCCCTCACACCTATGGCTGACACTAATGCACCTCACACCTATGGCTGACACCAATGCCGCACCTCACACCTATGGCTGACACTAATGCTGTACCTCACACCTATGGCTGACACTAATACCTCACACCTATGGCTGACACTAATGCACCTCACACCTATGGCTGACACCAATGCCGCACCTCACACCTATGGCTGACACTAATGCCGTACCTCACACCTATGGCTGACACTAATACCTCACACCTATGGCTGACACTAATGCACCTCACACCTATGGCTGACACTAATGCCGCCCCTCACACCTATGGCTAACACCAATGCTGCACCTCACACCTATGGCTGACACTAATGCAGCACATCGCACCTATGGCTGACACTAATGCAGCACATCGCACCTATGGCTGACACTAATGCTGCACATCGCACCTATGGCTGACACTAATGCAGCACATCGCACCTATGGCTGACACTAATGCTGCACATCGCACCTATGGCTGACACCAATGCTGCACCTCACACCTATGGCTGACACTAATACCTCACACCTATGGCTGACACTAATACCTCACACCTATGGCTGACACTAATACCTCACACCTATGGCTGACACTAATACCTCACACCTATGGCTGACACTAATACCTCACACCTATGGCTGACACTAATACCTCACACCTATGGCTGACACTAATACCTCACACCTATGGCTGACACTAATACCTCACACCTATGGCTGACACTAATGCTGCACCTCACACCTATGGCTGATACTAATGCTGCACCTCACACCTATGGCTGACACTAATACTGTACCTCACACCTATGGCTGACACTAATGCTGCACATCACACCTATGGCTGACACTAATACCTCACACCTATGGCTGACACTAATGCCTCACACCTATGGCTGACACTAATGCCTCACACCTATGGCTGACACTAATGCCTCACACCTATGGCTGACACTAATGCCTCACACCTATGGCTGACACTAATGCCTCACACCTATGGCTGACACTAATACCTCACACCTATGGCTGACACTAATGCTGCACCTCACACCTATGGCTGACACTAATGCTGCACATCGCACCTATGGCTGACACTAATACCTCACACCTATGGCTGACACTAATACCTCACACCTATGGCTGACACTAATACCTCACACCTATGGCTGACACTAATACCTCACACCTATGGCTGACACTAATGCTGCACCTCACACCTATGGCTGACACTAATGCTGCACCTCACACCTATGGCTGATACTAATGCCTCACACCTATGGCTGACACTAATGCTGCACATCGCACCTATGGCTGACACTAATGCTGCACCTCACACCTATGGCTGACACTAATGCACCTCACACCTATGGCTGACACTAATGCCGCCCCTCACACCTATGGCTGACACTAATGCACCTCACACCTATGGCTGACACCAATGCCGCACCTCACACCTATGGCTGACACTAATGCTGCACCTCACACCTATGGCTGACACTAATGCCGCACCTCACACCTATGGCTGACACTAATGCTGCACCTCACACCTATGGCTGACACTAATGCCTCACACCTATGGCTGACACTAATGCAGCACATCGCACCTATGGCTGACACTAATGCTGCACATCGCACCTATGGCTGACACTAATGCCGCACCTCACACCTATGGCTGACACTAATACCTCACACCTATGGCTGACACTAATGCCTCACACCTATGGCTGACACTAATGCTGCACCTCACACCTATGGCTGACACTAATGCTGCACATCGCACCTATGGCTGACACTAATACCTCACACCTATGGCTGACACTAATACCTCACACCTATGGCTGACACTAATGCTGCACCTCACACCTATGGCTGACACTAATGCTGCACCTCACACCTATGGCTGATACTAATGCCTCACACCTATGGCTGACACTAATGCAGCACATCGCACCTATGGCTGACACTAATGCTGCACATCGCACCTATGGCTGACACTAATGCCGCACCTCACACCTATGGCTGACACTAATGCCGCACCTCACACCTATGGCTGACACTAATACCTCACACCTATGGCTGACACTAATGCCGCCCCTCACACCTATGGCTGACACTAATACCTCACACCTATGGCTGACACTAATGCCGCACCTCACACCTATGGCTGACACTAATACCTCACACCTATGGCTGACACTAATGCTGTACCTCACACCTATGGCTGACACTAATGCTGCACCTCACACCTATGGCTGACACTAATGCAGCACCTCACACCTATGGCTGACACTAATGCCGCACCTCACACCTATGGCTGACACTAATACCTCACACCTATGGCTGACACTAATGCCGCACCTCACACCTATGGCTGACACTAATACCTCACACCTGTGGCTGACACTAATACTGTACCTCACACCTATGGCTGACACTAATGCTGCACCTCACACCTATGGCTGACACTAATACCTCACACCTATGGCTGACACTAATGCTGCACATCGCACCTATGGCTGACACTAATGCCGCACCTCACACCTATGGCTGACACTAATGCCGCACCTCACACCTATGGCTGACACTAATGCCACTCGGCTACATTTGAAAAAACGCCAAGATGTTGGTATATAATTTGATGAAACCATATTGCCCCATGTACCACGTGCCGGTCTCCTGGGAGTCCCCACACCATCTCCACACTGTCGGTCAGCGACCACCAACCCCCGCAAAGCAGGTGTGATGTGCGGCATTAGTGCCAGCCATAGGTGTGATGTGCGGCATTAGTGTCAGCCATAGGTGTGAGGTGCGGCATTAGTGTCAGCCATAGGTGTGAGGTGCGGCATTAGTGTCAGCCATAGGTGTGAGGTGCGGCATTAGTGTCAGCCATAGGTGTGAGGTACGGCATTAGTGTCAGCCATAGGTGTGAGGTGCGGCATTAGTGTCAGCCATAGGTGTGAGGTGCGGCATTAGTGTCAGCCATAGGTGTGAGGTATGGCATTAGTGTCAGCCATAGGTGTGAGGTATTAGTGTCAGCCATAGGTGTGAGGTATTAGTGTCAGCCATAGGTGTGAGGTATTAGTGTCAGCCATAGGTACGAGGTATTAGTGTCAGCCATAGGTGTGAGGTATTCGTGTCAGCCATAGGTGTGAGGTATTAGTGTCAGCCATAGGTGTGATGTGCAGCAGCTCCTCTCCTCCATGTCTTATTCTTACACACTTCTCAAAGGAAGAAGCCAGCAACACATGGACAACAAAGGAAAGTAATGATGGGAGGCCAGTATAAAAGAAAACATTCGGAAACCACACCGCTGCCTCGCTCCTCCAGTGTCCCCCCCTACCCGATATCCTAGAGAACTTACAAGAGCATAAAGCCCGACTCATCCCAGTGTAGCAGGCCAGACTAACCCCCACCCAGACTATACCCCAGGGTGTAACACTGCCTAGGCCAGACTAACCCCCACCAAGACTATACCCCAGGGTGTAACACTGCCTAGGCCAGACTAACCCCCACCCAGACTATACCCCAGGGTGTAACACTGCCTAGGCCAGACTAACCCCCACCAAGACTATACCCCAGGGTGTAACACTGCCTAGGCCAGACTAACCCCCACCAGGACTATACCCCAGGGTGTAACACTGCCTAGGCCAGACTAACCCCCACCCAGACTATACCCCAGGGTGTAACACTGCCTAGGCCAAACTAACCCCCACCAGGACTATACCCCAGGGTGTAACACTGCCTAGGCCAGACTAACCCCCACCCAGACTATACCCCAGGGTGTAACACTGCCTAGGCCAGACTAACCCCCACCAGGACTATACTCCAGGGTGTAACACTGCCTAGGCCAAACTAACCCCCAAGACTATACCCCAGGGTGTAACACTGCCTAGGCCAGACTAACCCCCACCCAGACTATACTCCAGGGTGTAACACTGCCTAGGCCAGACTAACCCCCACCAGGACTATACTCCAGGGTGTAACACTGCCTAGGCCAGACTAACCCCCAAGACTATACCCCAGGGTGTAACACTGCCTAGGCCAGACTAACCCCCACCAGGACTATACTCCAGGGTGTAACACTGCCTAGGCCAAACTAACCCCCAAGACTATACCCCAGGGTGTAACACTGCCTAGGCCAGACTAACCCCCACCCAGACTATACTCCAGGGTGTAACACTGCCTAGGCCAGACTAACCCCCACCAGGACTATACTCCAGGGTGTAACACTGCCTAGGCCAGACTAACCCCCAAGACTATACCCCAGGGTGTAACACTGCCTAGGCCAGACTAACCCCCACCAGGACTATAAACACTGCCTAGGCCAGACTAACCCCCACCAAGACTGTACCCCAGTGTGTAACACTGCCTAGGCCAAACTAACCCCCACCCAGACTATACCCCAGGGTGTAACACTGCCTAGGCCAGACTAACCCCCACCCAGACTATACCCCAGGGTGTAACACTGCCTAGGCCAGACTAACCCCCACCAGGACTATACTCCAGGGTGTAACACTGCCTAGGCCAAACTAACCCCCACCCAGACTATACCCCAGGGTGTAACACTGCCTAGGCCAGACTAACCCCCACCAGGACTATACCCCAGGGTGTAACACTGCCTAGGCCAGACTAACCCCCACCCAGACTATACCCCAGGGTGTAACACTGCCTAGGCCAGACTAACCCCCACCCAGACTATACCCCAGGGTGTAACACTGCCTAGGCCAGACTAACCCCCACCCAGACTATACCCCAGGGTGTTACACTGCCTAGGCCAGACTAACCCCCACCAGGACTATACTCCAGGGTGTAACGCTGCTTTTTATGGGCTGCGCAAAATTTTACGGTTATTGCACAAATATCATTAGCCGCAATAAATCTTGCACAGTTTACGCCTAAGGCCCCTGGGTCACGCTGCACTGTTACAAACAAAAAAAAAATGGATTAAAATCTTTCTGGCGTACACCAAAATAAATGGACGTGTTTCGATCCATCTTTTATTATGGAAGTCAAGAAAAAAAACGGATCAAACCGGAGGCGCTCAAGTGCGGGGGGGGGATAATGTAGTCTAGGCAGCAATATACTCGGGTATAATAGTCTAGGCCTTGGTTGGTAATAAGACTGAAGAGAACATGCTGGGTCGGGATAAGGAGCCATCGGGTCACGTCTTACCTTCAGAAATCCTTTGGCCACAGCCCGACATTGCAGCTCGTACTGAGAATAGGTGATCCCCTGCCAGCCATGAGCAGACCGGACACACAGCGCCACCTTCTGTCCGTGCTTCTTCACTGCATCCAAAAAGAACCGCGGCACTGTTACTGGGCAGAGAGCCGCTTCTTCGGATGCCTCAATCCTCAAAGCAACCTCTCCATCCATCCGTGACGTCCAAGACCCCGGCCGGTCACCACCTAGAAAGAGTAGTGCAAAGGCTCCTGCATACAATGGTATCACTCAAGTCATGAAGCTGTAGGTGTGAATGGACACTACATGATACAATGAGGGAACAATAATCTGCAGCTGTATAGTGCCCCCATATAGTGCCATGGCCATCTGCCCCCATTCTCTACAGCAGAGATTTATGCCGCCTCCGGGTTAGCTACAAGCTGTGTAACAGGGACAGTGCGGGTCAACTGAGAAAACTGGCACCTTGCTACATCCAGATAACCGATGACTTGTACTACCTTAGCAAGTCCAGTAGCTCGCAACTGCAGGCCAGAAGGCGGTCAGACAGGTCGAGTACGAGGATTACTTCACTACTTCTATATCTACACTATAGTTCCGACAGAGTACAGAATCTACACTGGGCAAGGACTCCTCTGGCAAACTCCTCTTCCTCTACAAAGCACTACTACTTCTACTCAAGCTTCCCTCTTTCCAAGCACCTACTTCAAAGCACCAAGTCAGCACTTGAGTCTGTGTAAAGATTATCACCATCTGCAGAGCGTGTACTTTTTGCCAAAATTCTACAGTAAATTGTTATATTTTTATACAAAATGCACAGGACTGCTTCCTCGGTCTGCACCTATACACACACCATGGGTTATTATTCCCATTTCTCTGTGGGTGGCGGTACAGATTTCACGGGTGGGTCAGTTACCACTCCAGGTTGCCTTGACAAGAGCCCAAGGGAACTGCAACAACCAGGAAGGTTACCGGCCATTTGGGGTTATAAACCAGCCGTATATATAACAGGTACCAACTTCACACCTGTGCACTACTGCAGTACTGGCGTCACAACAAACATCTACATCACTGGCTGAGTAGTAGTGTACCACAACAACATTGAGATGCAATTCATCCTTCATCACCTCGGTGGGGGGTCACACATTGCCACCACTGGCCTCAATGCAAGTCGTATGTGCGGGGAGTGGGCAGAAGCTAGACCAGCACGGGGAGTGTGAACAGGTACATATAGTTTATAATTTCACACTTCGTGTCACTGTTACAAAAAACTTGACATGTCAGGTCTCATAAAGACGTGTCAAAAGCTTTGATTGATCTAGGTCTGAGTGTTCACACCGGCACCGATCAGGAGAACGAGCCAGGAGAAGACTATGCTGCAGCGCGTCCACTCTCCATAGAGCTCCATTATAAGTCCAGCACAGAGAAGAGGGAGGACACTACAGCACTGTCTCCTCCCCGCTCATTCTCCCGATGAGTACAGGTCTGAACACTCAATCCCAGACCGGTCAAAACCAACAACATGTCAAAAGATTTTGGTAACGACAGTGGCACTAAGTCAAGGGCTGCACGAACATCGCTAACTACATGATTGAGTGGTGGGGACTCGGCCTGAGCTATATGTGGTCTGCAGAGAATGCTTCTACTTGCCCTCAGTCCTCGGCCTTGATTGCTCCTGGGATGGCCCCTCACTCATGTCCTACCTAGTTCCTCCTGGTTGTTTCTGGTCTCCTTCATGTGTAGCCATCTTTTTTACAGTATACTCACAATGCTCAGCCAATTCTTCATATAGCCCTTCATCTTTCCAAGTCTCCTGTTCTTTCTTCACCTCTTGAGGACCCTCCATTACTTCCCTCTCCTCCCTATGTGTAGTTTCTTGGTCGCTTCCTTCTTTAGACTCCAAGGATTCCCTTTTGTCCTCTTGCGTGTTGAGAGATTCTGGTTGATCAGAGACACTTTTATCGGGGTTTTCGGTATCTTGGGATCCCACACATGTAGTGTCCTGTGGACTTCCAGATCCATCATCTACTGTTTGGGTTTCATGATCATTCTCCCTGGTCTTCTCATGTCCAGCATCTTCTTCTGGTCCCAAGGCCTCACTCTGAAAACACTGAACTTTCACCTCACCACCTGGAGAGCAGTCACATCCGTATTCAGTGTTGGTTTCTATAGTCTTGTCCTCATGATTGGTGTTCTCTCCTGGCTCAGTGGGTTCTTGAGATTGCTCTTCTCCTCCGTATGTTGGGTCATTCTGTCTCCCCTCATGATTGGTGTTCTCTCCTGGCTCAGTGGGTTCTTGAGATTGCTCTTCTCCTCCGTATGTTGGGTCATTCTGTCTCCCCTCATGATTGGTGTTCTCTCCTGGCTCAGTGGGTTCTTGAGATTGCTCTTCTCCTCCGTATGTTGGGTCATTCTGTCTCCCCTCATGATTGGTGTTCTCTCCTGGCTCCGTGGGTTCTTGTGATTGCTCTTCTCCTCCGTATGTTGGGTCATTCTGTCTCCCCTCATGATTGGTGTTCTCTCCTGGCTCCGTGGGTTCTTGTGATTGCTCTTCTCCGTATTCTGGGTTATTCCCCCTGATTTCTTGAGAAGTTTCAGGTTTCTGGTCATTATTCTTGTGTTGACCATCCTCCAGCAGAGCCTCCTTCTCTTCTTCTGTTTCATCATTTCCCGATATGTCCACAAAGCTAAAGTAAAGAACATTGGGTCAGGATGACATCTCACGGACACGAGCCATGTTAACCACTTTCAGACAAAGTGGACATCACTAGATATGAGCAAAATGACTTGAAATGAAGTGATTTTTTTTTTACGTTTACCAAAAACCTTGGAATATAAAGTTAAGAATTTCTTTGGGATCAACATAAAATGGTGGCCACCAGTAGGATAGTAAAACTAGACTCCCCAACCCTTCATAGCTTCAGGCTATGCTGCCTTGATGTTAAGAGACCTTGAAAGGAGTTGGCTCAGTGTTCAGGGGCCGCCCCATACTTCGCTCTTCAGGGCAATGAATCAGACAGACATTTGCTTATCTCTATCGACCACTGAGCCTACAGGGCCGTTGGGACCCACTTTACCTCTCTGTTGAGTCTCCTTCCATCAAGTCTATCGGTGCAAAGTTCTCCCCTGTTCAAAAAGACAAATGAGGGGTTAATGGAAGACAGAACAAAACGATAAACCATGGGAGGACAATTACACTAGATGATGATTTCTCCCATCAATCACTTGGGATGAGAGTTGTCAGATCTACGAGTCTTCTCGCTCGAGGGCCGGCAGTGTCTGGTAACAAGAGGCACTTACCGCCATTTTCTCCTCTGTGACACATGTGAAGACAGCAGAGACCCATGGAGCACCACTGCCCTAGGTGAATTACTAGAAAGAGGAGAGAAAAAAATACAAGGAGGACGGCGCCTCGTGTAATCCTGCTGTAGGAGTATAACAGGTAGCCCTAGTCCAAGATGGACTTACCTTAGGGCCCCTATGGCACGAATGGCGAGAATTTATATTGTACTCAAACACAACTACTTTACATTGAACCTAAGTTATTAGGGTACCGCAATGGGCACGACATTGGGCCCTAGTTTGGCTTTTTGTTAGTAGACCTCTACTTCCATCCACCCAGTGTTACCTACAAGAGGTCCATTGGTGATGTTCCCATTTGGAGGGGGCCCCACTGATCCAGACTCCATCACATTCATCAATAATTCCAGGGGATTACACTTTCTTCTACAAGGATGACACTACTATTAACACTTGGCCGTTCTTGGTAACCGCTTCCTACATGTCACTAATGCCCGCTATAAGTAATGGCTGGTGAGTGACGACCACTGAACCCTCTTACAGGATTTCAACTCTCAAAGAAAGATACTTAAGCAAATAAATGTAAAAAGCCCAAAACCTCTCAGCCAGCACTAGAGCCACTAAACTAACAGATACATCAACACAGTGCTCTCTGCTGCCACCTCTGTCCATGTCAGGAACTGTACAGAGCAGCAGCAAATCCCCATAGAAAACCTCTCCTGCTCTGGTGTCACGGCCGCGGCGGAGTCCCGTGCTCCGGGCCGCCGCCGCGACCTCTCCATGCAGCCGCCGGAGTCCATGTGCAGGGACCCGGCGCTGCTACTAGTTTGGCCCCGGGGGGCGCCTTACCTTGCCCCGCTCCTGTCACCCACTGTGCCGGCCAAAGCGAGCATCCCCGCCTCCTAGGCCACACGCGCGCCGGCTGTCTCAGATTTAAAGGGCCAGTCCGCCCCTAATTGGTAGTTGCACCAATTACTCCCTATAAATCCCAGCGTGCCCTGTCCCTCGTGTTGGAGCCACTACATGCTTCCCATAGCGTTTGGCCCAGCTCCCTGTTGTTCCGGACCTCAGTCCCTGTTCCTAGTCCCTGTCCGCTGTCCCGGTCCCTGTCCGCTGCTTACCCATTGTTCCTGAGTGCCTACTCCTGCCTACTGCTCCTGCCACGCCTCGCCTGCCATCACTAGCAACCAAGCCAGGGGTAGCAACCTGGGGGTCGCCTGCCGCAGCAAGTCCATCCCG
>JAQFWZ010000053.1:4135542-4182923 GCA_027789725.1 Dendropsophus ebraccatus
GCCCCCTGCAGGTCCTGTATACTAGAGGGGTATATGCAGTGTCCTGTATGATGGAGCGCCCCCTGCAGGTCCTGTATACTAGAGGGGTATATGCAGTGTCCTGTATGATGGAGCGCCCCCTGCAGTGTCCTGTATGATGGAGCGCCCCCTGCAGGTCCTGTATACTAGAGGGGTATATGCAGTGTCCTGTATGATGGAGCGCCCCCTGCAGCTCCTGTATACTAGAGGGGTATATGCAGTGTCCTGTATGATGGAGCGCCCCCTGCAGCTCCTGTATACTAGAGGGGTATATGTAGTGTCCTGTATGATGGAGCGCTCCCTGCAGGTCCTGTATACTAGAGGGGTATATGTAGTGTCCTGTATGATGGAGCGCCCCCTGCAGGTCCTGTATACTAGTGGGGTATATGCAGTGTCCTGTATGATGGAGCGCCCCCTGCAGGTCCTGTATACTAGAGGGGTATATGCAGTGTCCTGTATGATGGAGCGCCCCCTGCAGGTCCTGTATACTAGAGGGGTATATGTAGTGTCCTGTATGATGGAGCGCCCCCTGCAGGTCCTGTATACTAGAGGGGTATATGCGGTGTCCTGTATGATGGAGCGCCCCCTGCAGGTCCTGTATACTAGAGGGGTATATGTAGTGTCCTGTATGATGGAGCGCCCCCTGCAGGTCCTGTATACTAGAGGGGTATATGCAGTGTCCTGTATGATGGAGCGCCCCCTGCAGGTCCTGTATACTAGAGGGGTATATGTAGTGTCTGTCCTGTATGATGGAGCGCCCCCTGCAGGTCCTGTATACTAGAGGGGTATATGCAGTGTCCTGTATGATGGAGCGCCCCCTGCAGGTCCTGTATACTAGAGGGGTATATGCAGTGTCCTGTATGATGGAGCGCCCCCTGCAGCTCCTGTATACTAGAGGGGTATATGCAGTGTCCTGTATGATGGAGCGCCCCCTGCAGGTCCTGTATACTAGAGGGGTATATGTCCCTGTATCTGCTGCTCCTCTATCAGGGTGTGTACATTATGTCCCTGTATCTGCTGCTCCTCTATCAGGATGTGTACATTATGTCCCTGTATCTGCTGCTCCTCTATCAGGGTGTGTACATTATGTCCCTGTATCTGCTCCTCTATCAGGGTGTGTACATTATGTCCCTGTATCTGCTCCTCTATCAGGGTGGGTACATTATGTCTCTGTATCTGCTCCTCTATCAGGGTGTGTACATTATGTCCCTGTATCTGCTCCTCTATCAGGGTGTGTACATTATGTCCCTGTATCTGCCCCTGTATCTGCTCCTCTATCAGGGTGTGTACATTATGTCCCTGTATCTGCTCCTCTATCAGGATGTGTACATTATGTCCCTGTATCTGCTGCTCCTCTATCAGGGTGTGTACATTATGTCCCTGTATCTGCTCCTCTATCAGGGTGTGTACATTATGTCCCTGTATCCGCTGCTCCTCTATCAGGATGTGTACATTATGTCCCTGTATCTGCTGCTCCTCTATCAGGGTGTGTACATTATGTCCCTGTATCTGCTTCTCCTCTATCAGGGTGTGTACATTATGTCCCTGTATCTGCTCCTCTATCAGGGTGTGTACATTATGTCCCTGTATCCGCTGCTCCTCTATCAGGGTGTGTACATTATGTCCCTGTATCCGCTGCTCCTCTATCAGGGTGTGTATATTATGTCCCTGTATCTGCTGCTCTATCAGGGTGTGTACATTATGTCCCTGTATCTGCTCCTCTATCAGGGTGTGTACATTATGTCCCTGTATCTGCTCCTCTATCAGGGTGTATACATTATGTCCCTGTATCTGCTCCTCTATCAGGGTGTGTACATTATGTCCCTGTATCTGCTCCTCTATCAGGGTGTGTACATTATGTCCCTGTATCTGCTTCTTCTCTATCAGGGTGTGTACATTATGTCCCTGTATCTGCCCCTCTATCAGGGTGTATACATTATGTCCCTGTATCTGCTGCTCCTCTATCAGGGTGTGTACATTATGTCCCTGTATCTGCTCCTCTATCAGGGTGTGTACATTATGTCCCTGTATCTGCTGCTCTATCAGGGTGTGTACATTATGTCCCTGTATCCGCTGCTCCTCTATCAGGGTGTGTACATTATGTCCCTGTATCTGCTGCTCCTCTATCAGGGTGTGTACATTATGTCCCTGTATCTGCTCCTCTATCAGGGTGTATACATTATGTCCCTGTATCTGCTCCTCTATCAGGGTGTGTACATTATGTCCCTGTATCTGCTGCTCCTCTATCAGGGTGTGTACATTATATCTCTGTATCTGCTCCTCTATCAGGGTGTGTACATTATGTCCCTGTATCTGCTCCTCTATCAGGGTGTGTACATTATGTCCCTGTATCTGCTCCTCTATCAGGGTGTGTACATTATGTCCCTGTATCTGCTGCTCCTCTATCAGGGTGTGTACATTATGTCCCTGTATCTGCTCCTCTATCAGGGTGTGTACATTATGTCCCTGTATCCGCTGCTCCTCTATCAGGGTGTGTACATTATGTCCCTGTATCTGCTCCTCTATCAGGGTGTGTACATTATGTCCCTGTATCCGCTGCTCCTCTATCAGGGTGTGTACATTATGTCCCTGTATCTGCTCCTCTATCAGGGTGTGTACATTATGTCCCTGTATCTGCTCCTCTATCAGGGTGTGTACATTATGTCCCTGTATCTGCTCCTCTATCAGGGTGTGTACATTATGTCCCTGTATCTGCTCCTCTATCAGGGTGTGTACATTATGTCCCTGTATCTGCTGCTCCTCTATCAGGGTGTGTACATTATGTCCCTGTATCTGCTCCTCTATCAGGGTGTATACATTATGTCCCTGTATCTGCTCCTCTATCAGGGTGTGTACATTATGTCCCTGTATCTGCTGCTCCTCTATCAGGGTGTGTACATTATGTCTCTGTATCTGCCCCTGTATCTGCTGCTCTATCAGGGTGTGTACATTATGTCCCTGTATCTGCTCCTCTATCAGGGTGTGTACATTATGTCCCTGTATCTGCTGCTCCTCTATCAGGGTGTGTATATTATGTCCCTGTATCTGCTCCTCTATCAGGGTGTGTACATTATGTCTCTGTATCTGCTCCTCTATCAGGGTGTGTACATTATGTCCCTGTATCTGCTCCTCTATCAGGGTGTGTACATTATGTCCCTGTATCTGCTGCTCCTCTATCAGGGTGTATACATTATGTCCCTGTATCTGCTCCTCTATCAGGGTGTGTACATTATGTCTCTGTATCTGCTCCTCTATCAGGGTGTGTATATTATGTCCCTGTATCTGCTGCTCCTCTATCAGGGTGTGTACATTATGTCCCTGTATCTGCTCCTCTATCAGGGTGTGTACATTATGTCCCTGTATCTGCTGCTCCTCTATCAGGGTGTGTACATTATGTCCCTGTATCTGCTGCTCCTCTATCAGGGTGTGTACATTATGTCCCTGTATCTGCTCCTCTATCAGGGTATGTACATTATGTCCCTGTATCTGCTGCTCCTCTATCAGGGTGTGTACATTATGTCCCTGTATCTGCTCCTCTATCAGGGTGTGTACATTATGTCCCTGTATCTGCTGCTCTATCAGGGTGTGTACATTATGTCCCTGTATCCGCTGCTCCTCTATCAGGGTGTGTATATTATGTCCCTGTATCTGCTCCTCTATCAGGGTGTGTACATTATGTCCCTGTATCTGCTCCTCTATCAGGGTGTGTACATTATGTCCCTGTATCTGCTCCTCTATCAGGGTGTGTACATTATGTCCCTGTATCTGCTCCTCTATCAGGGTGTGTACATTATGTCCCTGTATCTGCTCCTCTATCAGGGTGTGTACATTATGTCCCTGTATCTGCTGCTCCTCTATCAGGGTGTGTATATTATGTCCTTGTATCTGCTCCTCTATCAGGGTGTGTACATTATGTCCCTGTATCTGCTGCTCCTCTATCAGGGTGTGTACATTATGTCCCTGTATCTGCTCCTCTATCAGGGTGTGTACATTATGTCCCTGTATCTGCTCCTCTATCAGGGTGTGTACATTATGTCCCTGTATCTGCTGCTCCTCTATCAGGGTGTGTATATTATGTCCCTGTATCTGCTCCTCTATCAGGGTGTGTATATTATGTCCCTGTATCTGCTCCTCTATCAGGGTGTGTACATTATGTCCCTGTATCTGCTGCTCCTCTATCAGGGTGTATACATTATGTTCCTGTATCTGCTCCTCTATCAGGGTGTGTACATTATGTCCCTGTATCTGCTTCTCTATCAGGGTGTGTACATTATGTTCCTGTATCTGCTCCTCTATCAGGGTGTGTACATTATGTCCCTGTATCTGCCCCAGTATCTGCTCCTCTATCAGGGTGTGTACATTATGTCCCTGTATCTGCTCCTCTATCAGGGTGTGTACATTATGTCCCTGTATCTGCTCCTCTATCAGGGTGTGTACATTATGTCCCTGTATCTGCTCCTCTATCAGGGTGTGTACATTATGTCCCTGTATCTGCTCCTCTATCAGGGTGTGTACATTATGTCTCTGTATCTGCTGCTCCTCTATCAGGGTGTGTACATTATGTCCCTGTATCTGCTCCTCTATCAGGGTGTGTACATTATGTCCCTGTATCTGCTCCTCTATCAGGGTGTGTACATTATGTCCCTGTATCTGCCCCTGTATCTGCTCCTCTATCAGGGTGTGTACATTATGTCTCTGTATCTGCTCCTCTATCAGGGTGTGTACATTATGTCCCTGTATCTGCTGCTCCTCTATCAGGGTGTATACATTATGTCCCTGTATCTGCTCCTCTATCAGGGTGTGTACATTATGTCCCTGTATCTGCTCCTCTATCAGGGTGTGTACATTATGTCCCTGTATCTGCTGCTCCTCTATCAGGGTGTGTACATTATGTTTCTGTATCTGCTCCTCTATCAGGGTGTGTACATTATGTCCCTGTATCTGCTGCTCTATCAGGGTGTGTACATTATGTCCTGTATCTGCCCCTGTATCTGCTCCTCTATCAGGGTATGTACATTATGTCCCTGTATCTGCTGCTCCTCTATCAGGGTGTGTACATTATGTCCCTGTATCTGCTCCTCTATCAGGGTGTGTACATTATGTCCCTGTATCTGCTGCTCCTCTATCAGGGTGTGTACATTATGTCCCTGTATCTGCTGCTCCTCTATCAGGGTGTGTACATTATGTCCCTGTATCTGCTGCTCCTCTATCAGGGTGTGTACATTATGTTTCTGTATCTGCTCCTCTATCAGGGTGTGTACATTATGTCCCTGTATCTGCTGCTCTATCAGGGTGTGTACATTATGTCCCTGTATCTGCCCCTGTATCTGCTCCTCTATCAGGGTATGTACATTATGTCCCTGTATCTGCTGCTCCTCTATCAGGGTGTGTACATTATGTCCCTGTATCTGCTCCTCTATCAGGGTGTGTACATTATGTCCCTGTATCTGCTGCTCCTCTATCAGGGTGTGTACATTATGTCCCTGTATCTGCTGCTCCTCTATCAGGGTGTGTACATTATGTCCCTGTATCTGCTGCTCCTCTATCAGGGTGTGTATATTATGTCCCTGTATCTGCTGCTCCTCTATCAGGGTGTGTACATTATGTCCCTGTATCTGCTCCTCTATCAGGGTGTGTACATTATGTCCCTGTATCTGCTCCTCTATCAGGGTGTGTACATTATGTCCCTGTATCTGCCCCTCTATCAGGGTGTGTACATTATGTCCCTGTATCTGCTCCTCTATCAGGGTGTGTACATTATGTCCCTGTATCTGCTGCTCCTCTATCAGGGTGTGTACATTATGTCCCTGTATCTTCTCCTCTATCAGGGTGTGTACATTATGTCCCTGTATCTGCTCCTCTATCAGGGTATGTACATTATGTCCCTGTATCTGCTGCCCCTCTATCAGGGTGTGTACATTATGTCCCTGTATCTGCTCCTCTATCAGGGTGTGTACATTATGTCCCTGTATCTGCTGCTCCTCTATCAGGGTGTGTACATTATGTCCCTGTATCTGCTCCTCTATCAGGGTGTGTACATTATGTCCCTGTATCTGCTGCTCCTCTATCAGGGTGTGTACATTATGTCCCTGTATCTGCTCCTCTATCAGGGTGTGTACATTATGTCCCTGTATCTGCTCCTCTATCAGGGTGTGTACATTATGTGCCTGTATCTGCTCCTCTATCAGGGTGTATACATTATGTTCCTGTATCTGCTCCTCTATCAGGGTGTGTACATTATGTCCCTGTATCTGCTGCTCCTCTATCAGGGTGTGTACATTATGTCCCTGTATCTGCTGCTCCTCTATCAGGGTGTGTACATTATGTCCCTGTATCTGCTCCTCTATCAGGGTGTGTACATTATGTCCCTGTATCTGCTGCTCCTCTATCAGGGTGTGTACATTATGTCCCTGTATCTGCTCCTCTATCAGGGTGTGTACATTATGTCCCTGTATCTGCTCCTCTATCAGGGTGTATACATTATGTCCCTGTATCTGCTCCTCTATCAGGGTGTGTACATTATGTCCCTGTATCTGCTGCTCCTCTATCAGGGTGTGTACATTATGTCCCTGTATCTGCTGCTCCTCTATCAGGGTGTGTACATTATGTCCCTGTATCTGCTGCTCCTCTATCAGGGTGTGTACATTATGTCCCTGTATCTGCTGCTCCTCTATCAGGGTGTGTACATTATGTCCCTGTATCTGCTCCTCTATCAGGGTGTGTACATTATGTCCCTGTATCTGCTGCTCCTCTATCAGGGTGTGTACATTATGTCCCTGTATCTGCTGCTCCTCTATCAGGGTGTGTACATTATGTCCCTGTATCTGCTGCTCCTCTATCAGGGTGTGTACATTATGTCCCTGTATCTGCTGCTCCTCTATCAGGGTGTGTACATTATGTCCCTGTATCTGCTCCTCTATCAGGGTGTGTACATTATGTCCCTGTATCTGCTCCTCTATCAGGGTGTGTACATTATGTCCCTGTATCTGCTCCTCTATCAGGGTGTATACATTATGTTCCTGTATCTGCTCCTCTATCAGGGTGTGTACATTATGTCCCTGTATTTGCTGCTCCTCTATCAGGGTGTGTACATTATGTCCCTGTATCTGCTGCTCCTCTATCAGGGTGTGTACATTATGTCCCTGTATCTGCTGCTCCTCTATCAGGGTGTGTACATTATGTCCCTGTATCTGCTCCTCTATCAGGGTATGTACATTATGTCCCTGTATCTGCTGCTCCTCTATCAGGGTGTGTACATTATGTCCCTGTATCTGCTCCTCTATCAGGGTGTGTACATTATGTCCCTGTATCTGCCCCTGTATCTGCTCCTCTATCAGGGTGTGTACATTATGTCCCTGTATCTGCTCCTGTATCTGCTCCTCTATCAGGGTGTGTACATTATGTCCCTGTATCTGCTCCTCTATCAGGGTGTATACATTATGTCCCTGTATCTGCTCCTCTATCAGGGTGTGTACATTATGTCCCTATATCTGCTGCTCCTCTATCAGGATGTGTACATTATGTCCCTGTATCTGCTCCTCTATCAGGGTGTGTACATTATGTCCCTGTATCTGCTCCTCTATCAGGGTGTGTACATTATGTCCCTGTATCTGCTGCTCCTCTATCAGGATGTGTACATTATGTCCCTGTATCTGCTCCTCTATCAGGGTGTGTACATTATGTCCCTGTATCTGCTCCTCTATCAGGGTGTGTACATTATGTCCCTGTATCTGCTCCTCTATCAGGGTGTGTACATTATGTCCCTGTATCTGCTGCTCCTCTATCAGGGTGTGTACATTATGTCCCTGTATCTGCTGCTCCTCTATCAGGGTGTGTACATTATGTCCCTGTATCTGCTGCTCCTCTATCAGGGTGTGTACATTATGTCCCTGTATCTGCTCCTCTATCAGGGTGTGTACATTATGTCCCTGTATCTGCCCCTGTATCTGCTCCTCTATCAGGGTGTGTACATTATGTCCCTGTATCTGCTCCTGTATCTGCTCCTCTATCAGGGTGTGTACATTATGTCCCTGTATCTGCTCCTCTATCAGGGTGTGTACATTATGTCCCTGTATCTGCTCCTGTATCTGCTCCTCTATCAGGGTGTGTACATTATGTCCCTGTATCTGCTCCTCTATCAGGGTGTGTACATTATGTCCCTGTATCTGCTCCTCTATCAGGGTGTGTACATTATGTCCCTGTATCTGCTCCTCTATCAGGGTGTGTACATTATGTCCCTATATCTGCTCCTCTATCAGGGTGGGTACATTATGTCTCTGTATCTGCTCCTCTATCAGGGTGTGTATATTATGTCTCTGTATCCAGGCCTGTATGTAGAGTTCATGCTGCCCTAGGCACTTTGCACGCTGAGGCGCCCCCCCCCCCCATTACTGTACATGCATGGTATATACCCTGGCACTTGGGTGCCGCTCTGCTTGATGCCCGCTGTTCTCATCAAACAGACATGATGGAGGAAGGAAGGAGGCCGGGGACGTCTTAGTTTGGGGGCCGCTTCTGTCCAGTGTCGGACTGGGGGACCTGGGGCCCACCAATATAGAACCAGTGAGACACGACATGCTGACCCCGTCCTTTCCTGAATTCATCTGTATTTGTGACAAATCCCTACATTTATACAGCTCTCAGGGTATGCTGGGAGTTGTAGTCTCTGAGAGGACAACCCTGTAATAAATCACTGTGTGCAGAGGCTCCTGGTGGCTGCAATCTGTGGGTGACAACCATCAGCCCTGAAGGTCCAGCAATACATCTGTCTACACTGTACTACAACTCCCAGCATACTCTGAGGGCTGCAGACTGTCAGTACATGCTGGGAGTTGTAGTGCCTGCAGCTGTTGTAGTTAGGTCCTATACACTGTGTGCTTTGTGACATATAAGAATACATAGATCTGTGGGGGCTCAGTGCAGGGAAGTGACCCCAGAACATCACTAATAGGGGATAGAACAAAAACATCTACTACTATCCCCTATTAGTGATGTTCTGGGGTCACTTCCCTGCACTGAGCTCCCACAGATCTATGTATTCCTATATGTCGTATAATGCACCTAGGACCCAACTAGAACAGCTGCAGGCACTACAACTCCCAGCATATCCCGAGGGCTGCAGACTCAGTATATGCTGGGAGTTGTAGTGCCTGCAGCTGTTGTAGTTGGGTCCTATACACTGGATGCTTTGTGGGAGATCAGAATACATAGATCTGTGGGGGCTCAGTGCAGGGAAGTGACCCCAGAACATCACTAATAGGGGATAGAACAAAAACATCTACCACTATCCCCTATTAGTGATGTTCTGGGGTCACTTCCCTGCACTGAGCCCCCACAGATCTATGTATTCTGATCTCCCACAAAGCATCCAGTGTATAATGCACCTAGGACCCAACTACAGCAGCTGCAGGCACTACAACTCCCAGCATTTACTGACAGTCTGCAGCCCTCAGCATATGCTGGGAGTTGTAGTGCCTGCGGCTGTTGTAGTTGGGTCCTAGTTTAAAAGTTTGCGCTAGTGTACTGTAGTGTACGCAGGGCTGTGTCAGTACACTACCGCAAACCATACACTGACCCATTTAGACCCCAATGGTGCACAGGCTCTGCACACTATAGAAGTGATTACAGTGCAGTTACTAATGACTCACAGGTGACGTCTTCTCCTATTGCCGTCGCTCACACTTCGCTTTCTTCTCCATCTGGCGCAGCATCATGAAGACTTCTCCGACCACAACTCGTCTGCAGGCGGGCAGCTGGGGGTGACTGGGGAAGGGAGGCAGCTGGGGGTGACTGGGGAAGGGAGGCAGCTGGGGGTGACTGGGGAAGGGAGGCAGCTGGGGGTGACTGGGGAAGGGAGGCAGCTGGGGGTGACTGGGGAAGGGAAGCAGCTGGGGGTGACTGGGGAAGGGAGGCAGCTGGGGGTGACTGGGGAAGGGAGGCAGCTGGGGGTGACTGGGGAAGGAAGGCAGCTGGGGGTGACTGGGGAAGGAAGGCAGCTGGGGGTGACTGGTGCAGGGAGGCAGCTGGGGGTGACTGGGGAAGGGAGGCAGCTGGGGGTGACTGGTGCAGGGAGGCAGCTGGGGGGGACTGGGGAAGGGAGGCAGCTGGGGGTGACTGGGGAAGGGAGGCAGCTGGGGGTGACTGGGGAAGGGAGGCAGCTGGGGGTGACTGGTGCAGGGAGGCAGCTGGGGGGGACTGGGGAAGGGAGGCAGCTGGGGGTGACTGGGGAAGGGAGGCAGCTGGGGGTGACTGGGGAAGGGAGGCAGCTGGGGGGGCTGAGTAAGGGAGGCAGCTGGGGGGGGACTGGGGAAGGGAGGCAGCTGGGGGTGGCAGGGGAAGGGAGGCAGCTGGGGGTGGCAGGGGAAGGGAGGCAGCTGGGGGTGGCAGGGGAAGGGAGGCAGCTGGGGGTGGCAGGGGAAGGGAGGCAGCTGGGGGTGGCAGGGGAAGCCGCTGGGGTGACAGGGGGAAGGAAAGCAGCTGGGGTGACGGGGAGGGGGAGCAGCTAGGGGTGGCAGGGGGAGAATCTGGGGAGGCAGAGGGAGCAGCTGGGGGCAGGGGGAGGAGCAGATGGGGGGCAGAGGGAGCAATGTGGGGCAGAGGGATCAGCTCGGGGGCAGCAGCTGGGGTGGCAGGGGGAGTAGATGGGGGGCAGGAGGAGCAGCTGGGGTGGCAGGGAGAAGATTGGGCAGCTGGGGTGGCAGGGGGAGAAGATGGGGGACAGGCGGAGGAGCAGATGGGGCAGGGGGAGAAGATGGGGGGCAGGAGGAGCAGCTGGGGGGCCGGGAGAGCAGCTGGGGGTGCTGGTGGAGAGGCTAGGGGGTGCAGGAGGAGAGGCTGGGGGGGTGCTGACGGAAAGGCTGGGGGAGAGGCTGTGGGGTGCAGGAGGAGAGGCTGGGGGTGCAGGAGGATAGGCTGGGGGGAGAGGTTGTGGGGTGCAGGAGGAGAGGCTTTGGAGTGCAGGAGGAGAGACTGGGGGTGCAGGAGGATAGGCTGGGGGGAGAGGTTGTGGGGTGCAGGAGGAGAGGCTGTGGGGTGCAGGAGGAGAGGCTGGAGGAGAGGCTGGGGGTGCAGGAGAAGAGGCTGGGGGAGAGGCTGTGGGGTGCAGGAGGATAGGCTGGGGGGAGAGGTTGTGGGGTGCAGGAGGAGAGGCTTTGGAGTGCAGGAGGAGAGACTGGGGGTGCAGGAGGATAGGCTGGGGGGAGAGGTTGTGGGGTGCAGGAGGAGAGGCTGTGGGGTGCAGGAGGAGAGGCTGGAGGAGAGGCTGGGGGTGCAGGAGAAGAGGCTGGGGGAGAGGCTGTGGGGTGCAGGAGGACAGGCTGTGGGGTGCAGGAGGAGAGGCTGGAGGAGAGGCTGGGGGTGCAGGAGAAGAGGCTGGGGGAGAGGCTGTGGGGTTCAGGAGAAGAGGCTGTGGGGTGCAGGAGGAGAGGCTGAGGGGTGCAGGAGAAGAGGCTGGGTGAGGCTGTGGGGTGCAGGAGGAGAGGCTGGGGGGTGCAGGAGAAGAGGCTGGGAGAGAGGCTGTGGGGTGCAGGAGGGGAGGCTGGGGGGTGCTGGAGGAGAGGGTGTGGGGTGCAGGAGGAGAGGCTGGGGGTGTAGGAGGAGAGGCTGGGGGTGTAGGAGGAGAGGCTGTGGGGTGCAGTAGGAGAGGCTGAAGGAGAGGCTGGGGGTGCAGGAGAAGAGGCTGGGGGTGCAGGAGAAGAGACTGGGGGAGAGGCTGGGGGGTGCAGGAGAAGAGGCTGGGGGAGAGGCTGGGGATGCAGGAGGAGAGGCTGTGGGGTGCAGGAGGAGAGGCTGGGGGAGAGGCTGGGGGTTGCAGGAGGAGAGGCTGGGGGGTACAGGAGGAGAGGCTGGGGGGTGCAGGAGGAGAGGCTGTGGGGTGCAGGAGGAGAGGCTGGGGGTGCAGGAGAAGAGGCTGGAGGAGAGGCTAGGGGTGCAGGAGAGGAGGCTGGGGGGTGCAGGAGAAGAGGCTGGGGAGAGGCTGTGGGGTGCAGGAGGAGAGGCTGGGGGTGCAAGAGGAGAGGCTGGGGGTGCAGGAGGAGAGGGTGTGGGGTGCAGGAGGAGAGGGTGTGGGGTGCAGGAGGAGAGGGTGTGGGGTGCAGGAGTAGAGGGTGTGGGGTGCAGGAGTAGAGGGTGTGGGGTGTAGGAGGAGAGGCTGTGGGGTGCAGTAGGAGAGGCTGGAGGAGAGGCTGGGGGTGCAGGAGAAGAGGCTGGAGGAGAGGCTAGGGGTGCAGGAGAGGAGGCTGTGGGGTGCAGGAGGAGAGGCTGGGGGGTGCAGGAGAAGAGGCTGGGGAGAGGCTGTGGGGTGCAGGAGGAGAGGCTGTGGGGTGCAGGAGGAGAGGCTGGGGGAGAGGCTGGATGGTGCAGGAGGAGAGGCTGGGGGGTGCAGGAGGAGAGGCTGGAGGAGAGGCTGGGGGTGCAAGAGAAGAGGCTGGAGGAGAGGCTGGGGGTGCAGGAGAAGAGGCTGGGGGAGAGGCTGGGGGGTGCAGGAGGAGAGGCTGGGGGGTGCAGGAGAAGAGGCTGGGGGGTGCAGGAGGAGAGGCTGGGGGTGCAGGAGGAGAGGCTGGGGGTGCAGGAGAAGAGGCTGGGGAGAGGCTGTGGGGTGCAGGAGGAGAGGCTGGGGGGTGCAGGAGAAGAGGCTGGGGGTGCAGGAGAAGAGGCTGGGGGGTGCAGGAGGAGAGGCTGGGGGGTACAGGAGGAGAGGCTGGGGGAGAGGCTGGGGGTTGCAGGAGGAGAGGCTGGGGGGTACAGGAGGAGAGGCTGTGGGGTGCAGTAGGAGAGGCTGGAGGAGAGGCTGGGGGTGCAGGAGAAGAGGCTAGAGGAGAGGCTGGGGGTGCAGGAGAAGAGGCTGGGGGAGAGGCTGGGGGTGCATGAGGAGAGGCTGAGGGAGAGGCTGTGGGGTGCAGGAGGAGAGGCTGTGGGGTGCAGTAGGAGAGACTGGAGGAGAGGCTGGGGGTGCAGGAGAAGAGGCTGTGGGGTGCAGGAAGAGAGGCTGAGGGGTGCAGGAGAAGAGGCTGGGTGAGGCTGTGGGGTGCATGAGGAGAGGCTGTGGGGTGCAGGAGAAGAGGCTGGGGGAGAGGCTGGGGGTGCAAAAGGAGAGGCTGGGGGTGCAGGAGGAGAGGGTGTGGGGTGCAGGAGGAGAGGCTGGGGGTGAAGGAGGAGAGGCTGTGGGGTGCAGTAGGAGAGGCTGGAGGAGAGGCTGGGGTGCAGGAGAAGAGGCTGGAGGAGAGGCTGGGGGTGCAGGAGAAGAGGCTGGGGGAGAGGCTGGGGGGTGCAGGAGGAGAGGCTGGGGGTGCAGGAGAAGAGGCTGGGGGAGAGGCTGTGGGGTGCAGGAGGAGAGGCTGTGGGGTGCAGGAGGAGAGGCTGGGGAGAGGCTGGGGGGTGCAGGAGGAGAGGCTGGGGGGTACAGGAGGAGAGGCTGGAGGGGGGTACAGGGGGAGAGGCTGGAGGGGGGTACAGGAGGAGAGGCTGGAGGTGGGGTACAGGAGGAGAGGCTGGAGGGGGGGTACAGGAGGAGAGGCTGGAGGAGGGGTACAGGAGGAGAGGCTGGAGGGGGGGGGGATACAGGAGGAGAGGCTGGAGGGGGGGATACAGGAGGAGAGGCTGGAGGGGGGTACAGGAGGAGAGGCTGGAGGGGGGGGATACAGGAGGAGAGGCTGGAGGGGGGGTACAGGAGGAGAGGCTGGAGGGGGGGTACAGGAGGAGAGGCTGGAGGGGGGGTACAGGAGGAGAGGCTGCAGGGGGGGATACAGGAGGAGAGGCTGGAGGGGGGGATACAGGAGGAGAGGCTGGAGGGGGGGGGTACAGGAGGAGAGGCTGGAGGGGGGGTACAGGAGGAGAGGCTGGGGGAAGAGGGAGCGGCCGGGGGAGCAGAGGCAGGTGAGGCAGGCTTGGCAGGTCCCCCCTTCACATGCAGCTTCGGTCCGGTGAGCTTCCGGCACACGCTGCCTCTATCACTGGCCGGAAGCTCACAGCTGCAGCCCCGCGGTCCAGGAACTTCTCTCCTGCTCGGCGCGATGACGTCACGTGCGCCGCTGCCGAGCAGGAGAGAAGGACCGCAGGGCTGCAGCTGTGAGCTTCCGGCCAGTGATAAGAGGCAGCGTGTGCCGGAAGCTCACCGGACCGAAGAGGCACAACACCCCCCCCCCCGGTCGCGGACCAGGCACCCGTGGGCCGGTGTCTACGGCGGCGGGGGTAAAAAAAAATTTTTTTTTAGAAAAAAAAAATATTGTTCCCTGCGGGTGCCGCCCCCTGCTGGGCGCCGCCCTAGGCACCGGACCACTGGTGCCTAGTGGTAAATACGGCCCTGTCTGTATCTGCTGCTCCTCTATCAGGGTGTGTACATTATGTCCCTGTATCTGCTCCTCTATCAGGGTGTGTACATTATGTCCCTGTATCTGCTCCTCTATCAGGGTGTGTACATTATGTCCCTGTATCTGCTCCTCTATCAGGGTGTGTACATTATGTCCCTGTATCTGCTCCTCTATCAGGGTGTGTACATTATGTCCCTGTATCTGCTCCTCTATCAGGGTGTGTACATTATGTCCCTGTATCTGCTCCTCTATCAGGGTGTGTACATTATGTCCCTGTATCTGCTCCTCTATCAGGGTGTGTACATTATGTCTCTGTATCTGCTCCTCTATCAGGGTGTGTACATTATGTCCCTGTATCTGCTCCTCTATCAGGGTGTGTACATTATGTCTCTGTATCTGCTCCTCTATCAGGGTGTGTACATTATGTCCCTGTATCTGCTCCTCTATCAGGGTGTGTACATTATGTCCCTGTATCTGCTCCTCTATCAGGGTGTGTACATTATGTCCCTGTATCCGCTGCTCCTCTATCAGGGTGTGTACATTATGTCCCTGTATCTGCTCCTCTATCAGAGTGTGTACATTATGTCCCTGTATCTGCTCCTCTATCAGGGTGTGTACATTATGTCCCTGTATCTGCTGCTCCTCTATCAGGGTGTATACATTATGTCCCTGTATCTGCTCCTCTATCAGGGTGTGTACATTATGTCCCTGTATCTGCTGCTCCTCTATCAGGGTGTGTACATTATGTCCCTGTATCTGCCCCTGTATCTGCTCCTCTATCAGGGTGTATACATTATGTCCCTGTATCCGCTGCTCCTCTATCAGGGTGTATACATTATGTCCCTGTATCTGCTCCTCTATCAGGGTGTGTACATTATGTCCCTGTATCTGCTGCTCCTCTATCAGGGTGTGTACATTATGTCCCTGTATCCGCTCCTCTATCAGGGTGTGTACATTATGTCCCTGTATCTGCTCCTCTATCAGGGTATGTACATTATGTCCCTGTATCTGCTGCTCCTCTATCAGGGTGTGTACATTGTGTCCCTGTATCTGCTGCTCCTCTATCAGGGTGTGTACATTATGTCCCTGTATCTGCTTCTCTATCAGGGTGTGTACATTATGTCCCTGTATCTGCTCCTCTATCAGGGTGTGTACATTATGTCCCTGTATCTGCTCCTCTATCAGGGTATGTATATTATGTCCCTGTATCTGCTGCTCTATCAGGGTGTGTACATTATGTCCCTGTATCCGCTGCTCCTCTATCAGGGTGTGTACATTATGTCCCTGTATCTGTTGCTCCTCTATCAGGGTGTGTACATTATGTCCCTGTATCTGCTGCTCCTCTATCAGGGTGTATACATTATGTCCCTGTATCCGCTGCTCCTCTATCAGGGTGTATACATTATGTCCCTGTATCTGCTCCTCTATCAGGGTGTGTACATTATGTCCCTGTATCTGCTGCTCCTCTATCAGGGTGTGTACATTATGTCCCTGTATCTGCTCCTCTATCAGGGTGTGTATATTATGTCCCTGTATCTGCTGCTCCTCTATCAGGGTGTGTACATTATGTCCCTGTATCTGCTCCTCTATCAGGGTGTATACATTATGTCCCTGTATCTGCTCCTCTATCAGGGTGTGTACATTATGTCCCTGTATCTGCTCCTCTATCAGGGTGTGTACATTATGTCCCTGTATCTGCTCCTCTATCAGGGTGTGTACATTATGTCCCTGTATCTGCTCCTCTATCAGGGTGTGTACATTATGTCCCTGTATCTGCCCCTGTATCTGCTCCTCTATCAGGGTGTATACATTATGTCCCTGTATCCGCTGCTCCTCTATCAGGGTGTATACATTATGTCCCTGTATCTGCTCCTCTATCAGGGTGTGTACATTATGTCCCTGTATCTGCTGCTCCTCTATCAGGGTGTGTACATTATGTCCCTGTATCCGCTCCTCTATCAGGGTGTGTACATTATGTCCCTGTATCTGCTCCTCTATCAGGGTATGTACATTATGTCCCTGTATCTGCTGCTCCTCTATCAGGGTGTGTACATTGTGTCCCTGTATCTGCTGCTCCTCTATCAGGGTGTGTACATTATGTCCCTGTATCTGCTTCTCTATCAGGGTGTGTATATTATGTCCCTGTATCTGCTGCTCTATCAGGGTGTGTACATTATGTCCCTGTATCTGCTGCTCTATCAGGGTGTGTACATTATGTCCCTGTATCTGCTCCTCTATCAGGGTGTGTACATTATGTCCCTGTATCTGCTCCTCTATCAGGGTGTGTACATTATGTCTCTGTATCTGCTCCTCTATCAGGGTGTGTACATTATGTCCCTGTATCCGCTGCTCCTCTATCAGGGTGTGTACATTATGTCCCTGTATCTGCTGCTCCTCTATCAGGGTGTGTACATTATGTCCCTGTATCTGCTGCTCCTCTATCAGGGTGTATACATTATGTCCCTGTATCCGCTGCTCCTCTATCAGGGTGTATACATTATGTCCCTGTATCTGCTCCTCTATCAGGGTGTGTACATTATGTCCCTGTATCTGCTGCTCCTCTATCAGGGTGTGTACATTATGTCCCTGTATCTGCTGCTCCTCTATCAGGGTGTATACATTATGTCCCTGTATCCGCTGCTCCTCTATCAGGGTGTATACATTATGTCCCTGTATCTGCTCCTATATCAGGGTGTGTACATTATGTCCCTGTATCTGCTCCTCTATCAGGGTGTGTACATTATGTCCCTGTATCTGCTTCTCTATCAGGGTGTGTATATTATGTCCCTGTATCTGCTGCTCTATCAGGGTGTGTACATTATGTCCCTGTATCTGCTGCTCCTCTATCAGGGTGTGTACATTATGTCCCTGTATCTGCTCCTCTATCAGGGTGTGTACATTATGTCCCTGTATCTGCTCCTCTATCAGGGTGTGTACATTGTGTCCCTGTATCTGCTGCTCCTCTATCAGGGTGTGTACATTATGTCCCTGTATCTGCTTCTCTATCAGGGTGTGTACATTATGTCCCTGTATCTGCTGCTCCTCTATCAGGGTGTGTATATTATGTCCCTGTATCTGCTCCTCTATCAGGGTGGGTACATTATGTCTCTGTATCTGCTCCTCTATCAGGGTGTGTATATTATGTCTCTGTATCTGCTGCTCCTCTATCAGGGTGTATACATTATGTCCCTGTATCCGCTGCTCCTCTATCAGGGTGTGTACATTATGTCCCTGTATCTGCTCCTCTATCAGGGTGTGTACATTATGTCCCTGTATCTGCTGCTCCTCTATCAGGGTGTATACATTATGTCCCTGTATCTGCTGCTCTATCAGGGTGTGTACATTATGTCCCTGTATCTGCTCCTCTATCAGGGTGTATACATTATGTCCCTGTATCTGCTGCTCCTCTATCAGGGTGTGTACATTATGTCTCTGTATCTGCTCCTCTATCAGGGGGTGTACATTATGTCCCTGTATCTGCTGCTCCTCTATCAGGGTGTGTACATTATGTCCCTGTATCTGCTGCTCCTCTATCAGGGTGTATACATTATGTCCCTGTATCCGCTGCTCCTCTATCAGGGTGTATACATTATGTCCCTGTATCTGCTGCTCCTCTATCAGGGTGTGTACATTATGTCTCTGTATCTGCTTCTCCTCTATCAGGGTGTGTACATTATGTCCCTGTATCTGCTCCTCTATCAGGGTGTGTACATTATGTCCCTGTATCTGCTTCTCCTCTATCAGGGTGTGTACATTATGTCCCTGTATCTGCTGCTCCTCTATCAGGGTGTGTACATTATGTCCCTGTATCTGCTCCTCTATCAGGGTGTGTACATTATGTCACTGTATCTGCTCCTCTATCAGGGTGTGTACATTATGTCCCTGTATCTGCTCCTCTATCAGGGTGTGTACATTATGTCCCTGTATCCGCTGCTCCTCTATCAGGGTGTGTACATTATGTCCCTGTATCTGCTCCTCTATCAGGGTGTGTACATTATGTCCCTGTATCTGCTCCTCTATCAGGGTGTGTACATTATGTCCCTGTATCTGCTGCTCCTCTATCAGGGTGTGTACATTATGTCCCTGTATCTGCTGCTCCTCTATCAGGGTGTATACATTATGTCCCTGTATCTGCTCCTCTATCAGGGTGTGTACATTATGTCCCTGTATCTGCTCCTCTATCAGGGTGTGTACATTATGTCCCTGTATCTGCTCCTCTATCAGGGTGTGTACATTATGTCCCTGTATCTGCTCCTCTATCAGGGTGTGTACATTATGTCCCTGTATCTTCTCCTCTATCAGGGTGTGTACATTATGTCCCTGTATCTGCTCCTCTATCAGGGTGTGTACATTATGTCCCTGTATCTGCTGCTCCTCTATCAGGGTGTGTATATTATGTCCCTGTATCTGCTCCTCTATCAGGGTGTGTACATTATGTCCCTGTATCTGCTCCTCTATCAGGGTGTGTACATTATGTCCCTGTATCTGCTGCTCCTCTATCAGGGTGTGTACATTATGTCCCTGTATCTGCTCCTCTATCAGGGTGTGTACATTATGTCCCTGTATCTGCTGCTCCTCTATCAGGGTGTGTACATTATGTCCCTGTATCTGCTCCTCTATCAGGGTGTGTACATTATGTCCCTGTATCTGCTGCTCTATCAGGGTATGTACATTATGTCCCTGTATCCGCTGCTCCTCTATCAGGGTGTGTACATTATGTCCCTGTATCTGCTGCTCCTCTATCAGGGTGTGTACATTATGTCCCTGTATCCGCTGCTCTATCAGGGTGTGTACATTATGTCCCTGTATCTGCTCCTCTATCAGGATGTGTACATTATGTCCCTGTATCTGCTGCTCCTCTATCAGGATGTGTACATTATGTCCCTGTATCTGCTGCTCCTCTATCAGGGTGTATACATTATGTCCCTGTATCCGCTGCTCCTCTATCAGGGTGTATACATTATGTCCCTGTATCTGCTGCTCCTCTATCAGGGTGTGTACATTATGTCCCTGTATCTGCTTCTCCTCTATCAGGGTGTGTACATTATGTCCCTGTATCTGCTCCTCTATCAGGGTGTGTACATTATGTCTCTGTATCTGCTCCTCTATCAGGGTGTGTACATTATGTCCCTGTATCTGCCTCCTCTATCAGGGTGTGTACATTATGTCCCTGTATCTGCCCCTGTATCTGCTCCTCTATCAGGGTGTGTACATTATGTCCCTGTATCTGCTCCTCTATCAGGGTGTGTACATTATGTCCCTGTATCTGCTCCTCTATCAGGGTGTGTACATTATGTCCCTGTATCTGCCCCTGTATCTGCTCCTCTATCAGGGTGTGTACATTATGTCCCTGTATCTGCTCCTCTATCAGGGTGTGTACATTATGTCCCTGTATCTGCTCCTCTATCAGGGTGTGTACATTATGTCCCTGTATCTGCCCCTGTATCTGCTCCTCTCTCAGGGTGTGTACATTATGTCCCTGTATCTGCCCCTGTATCTGCTCCTCTATCAGGGTGTGTACATTATGTCCCTGTATCTGCCCCTGTATCTGCTCCTCTATCAGGGTATGTACATTATGTCCCTGTATCTGCCCCTGTATCTGCTCCTCTATCAGGGTATGTACATTATGTCCCTGTATCTGCCCCTGTATCTGCTCCTCTATCAGGGTATGTACATTATGTCCCTGTATCTGCCCCTGTATCTGCTCCTCTATCAGGGTGTGTACATTATGTCCCTGTATCTGCTCCTCTATCAGGGTGTGTACATTATGTCCCTGTATCTGCTCCTCTATCAGGGTGTGTACATTATGTCCCTGTATCTGCTCCTCTATCAGGGTGTGTACATTATGTCCCTGTATCTGCCCCTGTATCTGCTCCTCTATCAGGGTGTGTACATTATGTCCCTGTATCTGCTCCTCTATCAGGGTGTGTACATTATGTCCCTGTATCTGCTGCTCCTCTATCAGGGTGTGTACATTATGTCCCTGTATCTGCTCCTCTATCAGGGTGTGTATATTATGTCCCTGTATCTGCTCCTCTATCAGGGTGTGTACATTATGTCCCTGTATCTGCTGCTCCTCTATCAGGGTGTGTACATTATGTCCCTGTATCTGCTGCTCCTCTATCAGGGTGTGTACATTATGTCCCTGTATCTGCCCCTGTATCTGCTCCTCTATCAGGGTGTGTACATTATGTCCCTGTATCTGCCCCTGTATCTGCTCCTCTATCAGGGTGTGTACATTATGTCCCTGTATCTGCTCCTCTATCAGGGTGTGTACATTATGTCCCTGTATCTGCTCCTCTATCAGGGTGTGTACATTATGTCCCTGTATCTGCTCCTCTATCAGGGTGTGTACATTATGTCCCTGTATCTGCTCCTCTATCAGGGTGTGTACATTATGTCCCTGTATCTGCTCCTCTATCAGGGTGTGTACATTATGTCCCTGTATCTGCTCCTCTATCAGGGTGTGTACATTATGTCCCTGTATCTGCTCCTCTATCAGGGTGTGTACATTATGTCCCTGTATCTGCTCCTCTATCAGGGTGTGTACATTATGTCCCTGTATCTGCCCCTGTATCTGCTCCTCTATCAGGGTGTGTACATTATGTCCCTGTATCTGCCCCTGTATCTGCTCCTCTATCAGGGTGTGTACATTATGTCCCTGTATCTGCCCCTGTATCTGCTCCTCTATCAGGGTGTGCATGAGGAGCGAGTGTTCCATTATCTTTCGGGATGAAGGTCCGTGCGCCTTACATTATAGCTATATCCCTGGAGTATCTTCATCTTCTGACATCTATGACTCATGACTTCTCCAGACCCGTAAAAGCTGTCGAGGAGACTGAGTCTGATTATTCTGTTAAAATACGTTCACCAAGGGGTTCATGGGAGTTTTTTCCTGTGTATGATGACATTTAGTTTCTAGCTCATTCATCGCTGCAATTATGGATGGAGAAGATGGTTGACTAATGACTGGACGTTGGGTCCAGGCAGTTTATAGTGTGACCCAAGCCCACATTTCAGCCTGGGACGCCTCTCCTAAGGGGGTCCTGAAGCCCACATCTCAGCCTGGGACGCCTCTCCTAAGGGGGTCCTGAAGCCCACACCTCAGCCTGGGACGCCCCTCCTAAGGGGGTCCTGAAGCCCACATCTCAGCCTGGGACGCCTCTCCTAAGGGGGTCCTGAAGCCCACATCTCAGCCTGGGACACCTCAGCCTGGGACGCCTCTCCTAAGGGGGTCCTGAAGCCCACATCTCAGCCTGGGACACCCCTCCTAAGGGGGTCCTGAAGCCCACATCTCAGCCTGGGAAGCCTCTCCTAAGGGGGTCCTGAAGCCCACACTTTAGCCTGGGGCGCCTCTCCTAAGGGGGTCCTGAAGCCCACACCTCAGCCTGGGACGCCTCTCCTAAGGGGGTCCTGAAGCCCACACCTCAGCCTGGGAAGCCTCTCCTAAGGGGGTCCTGAAGCCCACACCTCAGCCTGGGACGCCTCTCCTAAGGGGGTCCTGAAGCCCACATCTCAGCCTGGGACGCCCCTCCTAAGGGGGTCCTGAAGCCCACATCTCAGCCTGGGACGCCCCTCCTAAGGGGGTCCTGAAGCCCACATCTCAGCCTGGGACGCCCCTCCTAAGGGGGTCCTGAAGCCCACATCTCAGCCTGGGACGCCCCTCCTAAGGGGGTCCTGAAGCCCACATCTCAGCCTGGGAAGCCTCTCCTAAGGGGGTCCTGAAGCCCACACCTCAGCCTGGGACGCCTCTCCTAAGGGTCCTGAAGCCCACACCTCAGCCTGGGACGCCTCTCCTAAGGGGGTCCTGAAGCCCACATCTCAGCCTGGGACGCCCCTCCTAAGGGGGTCCTGAAGCCCACATCTCAGCCTGGGACACCCCTCCTAAGGGGGTCCTGAAGCCCACACCTCAGCCTGGGGCGCCTCTCCTAAGGGGGTCCTGAAGCCCACATCTCAGCCTGGGACACCTCAGCCTGAGACGCCTCTCCTAAGGGGGTCCTGAAGCCCACACCTCAGCCTGGGACGCCTCTCCTAAGGGGGTCCTGAAGCCCACATCTCAGCCTGGGACACCTCAGCCTGGGACGCCTCTCCTAAGGGGGTCCTGAAGCCCACACCTCAGCCTGGGACGCCTCTCCTAAGGGGGTCCTGAAGCCCACATCTCAGCCTGGGACGCCCCTCCTAAGGGGGTCCTGAAGCCCACACCTCAGCCTGGGACGCCTCTCCTAAGGGGGTCCTGAAGCCCACACCTCAGCCTGGGACGCCTCTCCTAAGGGGGTCCTGAAGCCCACATGTCAGCCTGGGACGCCTCTCCTAAGGGGGTCCTGAAGCCCACATCTCAGCCTGGGACGCCCCTTCTAAGAGGGTCCTGAAGCCCACATCTCAGCCTGGGACGCCTCTCCTAAGGGGGTCCTGAAGCCCACACCTCAGCCTGGGACGCCTCTCCTAAGGGGGTCCTGAAGCCCACATCTCAGCCTGGGACGCCCCTCCTGAGAGGGTCCTGAAGCCCACATCTCAGCCTGGGACGCCTCTCCTAAGGGGGTCCTGAAGCCCACATCTCAGCCTGGGACGCCTCTCCTAAGGGGGTCCTGAAGCCCACATCTCAGCCTGGGACGCCCCTCCTAAGGGGGTCCTGAAGCCCACATCTCAGCCTGGGACGCCTCTCTAAGGGGGTCCTGAAGCCCACACCTCAGCCTGGGACGCCCCTCCTAAGGGGGTCCTGAAGCCCACATCTCAGCCTGGGACGCCTCTCCTAAGGGGGTCCTGAAGCCCACATCTCAGCCTGGGACGCCTCTCCTAAGGGGGTCCTGAAGCCCACATCTCAGCCTGGGACGCCTCTCCTAAGGGGGTCCTGAAGCCCACATCTCAGCCTGGGACGCCTCTCCTAAGGGGGTCCTGAAGCCCACATCTCAGCCTGGGATGCCCTTCCTAAGGGGGTCCTGAAGCCCACATCTCAGCCTGGGACACCTCAGCCTGGGACGCCCCTCCTAAGGGGGTCCTGAAGCCCACACCTCAGCCTGGGGCGCCTCTCCTAAGGGGGTCCTGAAGCCCACATCTCAGCCTGGGACACCTTAGCCTGGGACGCCTCTCCTAAGGGGGTCCTGAAGCCCACATCTCAGCCTGGGACACCTCAGCCTGGGACGCCTCTCCTAAGGGGGTCCTGAAGCCCACATCTCAGCCTGGGACACCTCAGCCTGGGACGCCTCTCTTAAGGGGGTCCTGAAGCCCACACCTCAGCCTGGGACGCCTCTCCTAAGGGGGTCCTGAAGCCCACACCTCAGCCTGGGACGCCCCTCCTAAGGGGGTCCTGAAGCCCACACCTTAGCCTGGGACGCCTCTCCTAAGGGGGTCCTGAAGCCCACATCTCAGCCTGGGACACCTCAGCCTGGGACGCCTCTCCTAAGGGGGTCCTGAAGCCCACACCTCAGCCTGGGACGCCTCTCCTAAGGGGGTCCTGAAGCCCACATCTCAGCCTGGGACGCCTCTCCTAAGGGGGTCCTGAAGCCCACACCTCAGCCTGGGACGCCTCTCCTAAGGGGGTCCTGAAGCCCACACCTCAGCCTGGGACACCTCAGCCTGGGACGCCTCTCCTAAGGGGGTCCTGAAGCCCACACCTCAGCCTGGGACGCCTCTCCTAAGGGGGTCCTGAAGCCCACACCTCAGCCTGGGACACCTCAGCCTGGGACGCCTCTCCTAAGGGGGTCCTGAAGCCCACATCTCAGCCTGGGACGCCCCTCCTAAGGGGGTCCTGAAGCCCACACCTCAGCCTGGGACGCCTCTCCTAAGGGGGTCCTGAAGCCCACATCTCAGCCTGGGACGCCCCTCCTAAGGGGGTCCTGAAGCCCACATCTCAGCCTGGGACGCCTCTCCTAAGGGGGTCCTGAAGCCCACACCTCAGCCTGGGACGCCTCTCCTAAGGGGGTCCTGAAGCCCACACCTCAGCCTGGGACGCCTCTCCTAAGGGGGTCCTGAAGCCCACACCTCAGCCTGGGACACCTCAGCCTGGGACGCCTCTCCTAAGGGGGTCCTGAAGCCCACACCTCAGCCTGGGACACCTCAGCCTGGGACGCCTCTCCTAAGGGGGTCCTGAAGCCCACACCTCAGCCTGGGACGCCTCTCCTAAGGGGGTCCTGAAGCCCACACCTCAGCCTGGGACGCCTCTCCTAAGGGGGTCCTGAAGCCCACACCTCAGCCTGGGACACCTCAGCCTGGGACGCCTCTCCTAAGGGGGTCCTGAAGCCCACACCTCAGCCTGGGACGCCTCTCCTAAGGGGGTCCTGAAGCCCACACCTCAGCCTGGGACACCTCAGCCTGGGACGCCTCTCCTAAGGGGGTCCTGAAGCCCACACCTCAGCCTGGGACACCTCAGCCTGGGACGCCTCTCCTAAGGGGGTCCTGAAGGACGATCCCCAGACCTAGCAGCGGCTCTTCTATACCGATAGCCCTTCGGAGCTCCAAGTCTTATTACTATGGGATGGCTGGTCCATCTCCTCCAATTCTTCTGCCTTCCTTTCGGTCTGTCATAGGCGCAGAGTATTCACCCTAAGGAGTAGTGCGGATCCAGGGGATCCGTGTGGTGCTGTACCTAGACGTTTGACCGAATCAGCAACCCGTCTCTCCTTCCAGGTCATCTATATCTCTGGCCTTCCTGGGGTTCAGGGTAGACACGCTACGGATGGGACCTTTCCCTCAGGATCACATGAGGAGATTGCACAGACGGAGATCTTACCCGTGTTCTTCCATTAGGACGATGTAAGTTCGGCGCTCCTTATCATCCACCCCAGACACAATTCCTTGGCCCATTTCTACCAGTTCCAAATCCAGATCCTGGCAGCTTGGACAGACTTCCAGCAGTCTGAGGTTCTCGGGGTCCGTGCCGGAGGATCTCCATTGGTGGTTGGGAAGCCCCCACACCTATCCTGTGGTGTATCGCTAGTCCAACAACACGTCATTGTCCTGCCCCCCGATGCCTCACGCTTCCACTGGGTGACCACATCCGGGATCTATGGATCCACAGGGAATGGTCCTTATGCGTATAGCGGTGCTCATTGGTCTGGCGAGAAATGTGGGCGGTCAAACTGGCCCTATAGCATTAGTCAGGCAGGTGATGGCGGACACCTTATATACTGTGTGTAGGTGCTCCTCCTCCTCCCTGCCTTATATACTGTGTGTAGGTGGTGCTCCTCCTCCTCCCTGCCTTATATACTGTGTGTAGGTGGTGCTCCTCCTCCTCCCTGCCTTATATACTTGGTGTAGGTGGTGCTCCTCCTCCTCCCTGCCTTATATACTGTGTGTAGGTGGTGCTCCTCCTCCTCCCTGCCTTATATACTGTGTAGGTGGTGCTCCTCCTCCTCCCTGCCTTATATACTGTGTGTAGGTGGTGCTCCTCCTCCTCCCTGCCTTATATAGTGTGTGTAGGTGCTCCTCCTCCTCCTCCCTGCCTTATATACTGTGTGTAGGTGGTGCTCCTCCTCCTCCCTGCCTTATATACTGTGTGTAGGTGGTGCTCCTCCTCCTCCCTGCCTTATATACTGTGTGTAGGTGGTGCTCCTCCTCCTCCCTGCCTTATATACTGTGTGTAGGTGGTGCTCCTCCTCCTCCCTGCCTTATATACTGTGTGTAGGTGGTGCTCCTCCTCCTCCCTGCCTTATATACTGTGTGTAGGTGCTCCTCCTCCTCCTCCCTGCCTTATATACTGTGTGTAGGTGCTCCTCCTCCTCCCTGCCTTATATACTGTGTGTAGGTGGTGCTCCTCCTCCTCCCTGCCTTATATACTGTGTGTAGGTGCTCCTCCTCCTCCCTGCCTTATATACTGTGTGTAGGTGGTGCTCCTCCTCCTCCCTGCCTTATATACTGTGTGTAGGTGCTCCTCCTCCTCCCTGCCTTATATACTGTGTGTAGGTGCTCCTCCTCCTCACTGCCTTATATACTGTGTGTAGGTGGTGCTCCTCCTCCTCCCTGCCTTATATACTGTGTGTAGGTGCTCCTCCTCCCCCTGCCTCTATATACTGTGTGTAGGTGCTCCTCCTCCTCCCTGCCTTATATACTGTGTGTAGGTGCTCCTCCTCCTCCTGCCTTATATACTGTGTGTAGGTGGTGATCCTCCTCCCTGCATTATATACTTGTGTGTAGGTGCTCCTCCTCCTCCCTGCCTTATATACTGTGTGTAGGTGCTCCTCCTCAGCCTCCACTGCCTTATATACTGTGTGTAGGTGCTCCTCCTCCTCCTCCCTGCCTTATATACTGTGTGTAGGTGGTGCTCCTCCTCCTCCCTGCCTTATATACTGTGTTGTAGGTGCTCCTCTCCTCCCTGCCTTATATACTGTGTGTAGGTGCTCCTCTCCTCCTGCCTTATATAGTGTGTGTAGGTGCTCCTCCTCCTCCCTGCCTTATATAGTGTGTGTAGGTGCTCCTCCTCCTCCTCCCTGCCTTATATACTGTGTGTAGGTGGTGCTCCTCCTCCTCCCTGCCTTATATACTGTGTGTAGGTGCTCCTCCTCCTCCCTGCCTTATATACTGTGTGTAGGTGCTCCTCCTCCTCCCTGCCTTATATAGTGTGTGTAGGTGGTGCTCCTCCTCCTCCCTGCCTTATATACTGTGTGTAGGTGGTGCTCCTCCTCCTCCCTGCCTTATATACTGTGTGTAGGTGCTCCTCCTCCTCCCTGCCTTATATACTGTGTGTAGGTGCTCCTCCTCCTCCTCCCTGCCTTATATACTGTGTGTAGGTGCTCCTCCTCCTCCCTGCCTTATATACTGTGTGTAGGTGGTGCTCCTCCTCCTCCCTGCCTTATATAGTGTGTGTAGGTGCTCCTCCTCCTCCCTGCCTTATATACTGTGTGTAGGTGCTCCTCCTCCTCCCTGCCTTATATAGTGTGTGTAGGTGCTCCTCCTCCTCCCTGCCTTATATAGTGTGTGTAGGTGGTGCTCCTCCTCCCTGCCTTATATACTGTGTGTAGGTGCTCTTCCTCCTCCCTGCCTTATATACTGTGTGTAGGTGGTGCTCCTCCTCCTCCCTGCCTTATATACTGTGTGTAGGTGCTCCTCCTCCTCCTCCCTGCCTTATATACTGTGTGTAGGTGGTGCTCCTCCTCCTCCCTGCCTTATATACTGTGTGTAGGTGCTCCTCCTCCTCCCTGCCTTATATACTGTGTGTAGGTGCTCCTCCTCCTCCTCCCTGCCTTATATACTGTGTGTAGGTGCTCCTCCTCCTCCCTGCCTTATATACTGTGTGTAGGTGCTCCTCCTCCTCCTCCCTGCCTTATATACTGTGTGTAGGTGGTGCTCCTCCTCCCTGCCTTATATACTGTGTGTAGGTGGTGCTCCTCCTCCTCCCTGCCTTATATACTGTGTGTAGGTGCTCCTCCTCCTCCTCCCTGCCTTATATACTGTGTGTAGGTGCTCCTCCTCCCTGCCTTATATATTGTGTGTAGGTGGTGCTCCTCCTCCCTGCCTTATATACTGTGTGTAGGTGGTGCTCCTCCTCCTCCCTGCCTTATATACTGTGTGTAGGTGGTGCTCCTCCTCCTCCCTGCCTTATATACAGTGTGTAGGTGGTGCTCCTCCTCCTCCCTGCCTTATATACTGTGTGTAGGTGGTGCTCCTCCTCCTCCCTGCCTTATATACTGTGTGTAGGTGCTCCTCCTCCTCCCTGCCTTATATACTGTGTGTAGGTGGTGCTCCTCCTCCTCCCTGCCTTATATACTGTGTGTAGGTGCTCCTCCTCCCTGCCTTATATACTGTGTGTAGGTGCTCCTCCTCCTCCCTGCCTTATATACTGTGTGTAGGTGGTGCTCCTCCTCCTCCCTGCCTTATATACTGTGTGTAGGTGGTGCTCCTCCTCCTCCCTGCCTTATATACTGTGTGTAGGTGCTCCTCCTCCTCCCTGCCTTATATACAGTGTGTAGGTGCTCCTCCTCCTCCTCCCTGCCTTATATACTGTGTGTAGGTGGTGCTCCTCCTCCTCCTCCCTGCCTTATCTACTGTGTGTAGGTGGTGCTCCTCCTCCCTGCCTTATATACTGTGTGTAGGTGCTCCTCCTCCTCCCTGCCTTATATACAGTGTGTAGGTGCTCCTCCTCCTCCTCCCTGCCTTATATACTGTGTGTAGGTGGTGCTCCTCCTCCTCCTCCCTGCCTTATATACTGTGTGTAGGTGGTGCTCCTCCTCCCTGCCTTATATACTGTGTGTAGGTGGTGCTCCTCCTCCCTGCCTTATCTACTGTGTGTAGGTGGTGCTCCTCCTCCCTGCCTTATATACTGTGTGTAGGTGCTCCTCCTCCTCCCTGCCTTATATACTGTGTGTAGGTGCTCCTCCTCCTCCTCCCTGCCTTATATACTGTGTGTAGGTGCTCCTCCTCCTCCCTGCCTTATATACTGTGTGTAGGTGCTCCTCCTCCTCCCTGCCTTATATACTGTGTGCAGATCCTCCTCCTTCTCCTCCTCCCTGCCTTATATACTGTGTGTAGGTGCTCCTCCTCCTCCCTGCCTTATATACTGTGTGTAGGTGCTCCTCCTCCTCCCTGCCTTATATACTGTGTGTAGGTGGTGCTCCTCCTCCTCCCTGCCTTATATACTGTGTGTAGGTGGTGCTCCTCCTCCTCCCTGCCTTATATACTGTGTGTAGGTGCTCCTCCTCCTCCCTGCCTTATATACTGTGTGTAGGTGCTCCTCCTCCTCCCTGCCTTATATACTGTGTGTAGGTGGTGCTCCTCTTCCTCCCTGCCTTATATACTGTGTGTAGGTGCTCCTCCTCCTCCTCCCTGCCTTATATACTGTGTGTAGGTGGTGCTCCTCCTCCTCCCTGCCTTATATACAGTGTGTAGGTGGTGCTCCTCCTCCCTGCCTTATATACTGTGTGTAGGTGCTCCTCCTCCTCCCTGCCTTATATACTGTGTGTAGGTGCTCCTCCTCCTCCTCCCTGCCTTATATACTGTGTGTAGGTGCTCCTCCTCCTCCTCCCTGCCTTATATACTGTGTGTAGGTGGTGCTCCTCCTCCTCCCTGCCTTATATACTGTGTGTAGGTGGTGCTCCTCCTCCTCCCTGCCTTATATACTGTGTGTAGGTGCTCCTCCTCCTCCCTGCCTTATATACAGTGTGTAGGTGCTCCTCCTCCTCCTCCCTGCCTTATATACTGTGTGTAGGTGCTCCTCCTCCTCCTCCCTGCCTTATATACTGTGTGTAGGTGCTCCTCCTCCTCCTCCCTGCCTTATATACTGTGTGTAGGTGCTCCTCCTCCTCCTCCCTGCCTTATATACTGTGTGTAGGTGCTCCTCCTCCTCCCTGCCTTATATAGTGTGTAGGTGCTCCTCCTCCTCCCTGCCTTATATACTGTGTGTAGGTGCTCCTCCTCCTCCTCCCTGCCTTATATACTGTGTGTAGGTGCTGCTCCTCCTCCTCCCTGCCTTATATACAGTGTGTAGGTGGTGCTCCTCCTCCTCCCTGCCTTATATACTGTGTGTAGGTGCTCCTCCTCCTCCCTGCCTTATATACTGTGTGTAGGTGCTCTTCCTCCTCCCTGCCTTATATACTGTGTGTAGGTGGTGCTCCTCCTCCTCCCTGCCTTATATACTGTGTGTAGGTGCTCCTCCTCCTCCCTGCCTTATATACTGTGTGTAGGTGCTCCTCCTCCTCCCTGCCTTATATACTGTGTGTAGGTGGTGCTCCTCCTCCTCCCTGCCTTATATACTGTGTGTAGGTGCTCCTCCTCCTCCCTGCCTTATATACTGTGTGTAGGTGGTGCTCCTCCTCCTCCCTGCCTTATATACTGTGTGTAGGTGCTCCTCCTCCTCCCTGCCTTATATACTGTGTGTAGGTGCTCCTCCTCCTCCCTGCCTTATATACTGTGTGTAGGTGGTGCTCCTCCTCCTCCCTGCCTTATATACTGTGTGTAGGTGCTCCTCCTCCTCCCTGCCTTATATACTGTGTGTAGGTGGTGCTCCTCCTCCCCCTGCCTTATATACTGTGTGTAGGTGCTCCTCCTCCTCCCTGCCTTATATACAGTGTGTAGGTGCTCCTCCTCCTCCCTGCCTTATATACTGTGTGTAAGTGGTGCTCCTCCTCCTCCCTGCCTTATATATTGTGTGTAGGTGCTCCTCCTCCTCCCTGCCTTATATACTATGTGTACGTGCTCTTCCTCCTCCCTGCCTTATATACTGTGTGTAGGTGGTGCTCCTCCTCCTCCCTGCCTTATATACTGTGTGTAGGTGGTGCTCCTCCTCCTCCCTGCCTTATATACTATGTGTAGGTGCTCTTCCTCCTCCCTGCCTTATATACTGTGTGTAGGTGGTGCTCCTCCTCCTCCCTGCCTTATATACTGTGTGTAGGTGCTCCTCCTCCTCCTCCCTGCCTATATACTGTGTGTAGGTGGTGCTCCTCCTCCTCCCTGCCTTATATACTGTGTGTAGGTGGTGCTCCTCCTCCTCCCTGCCTTATATACTGTGTGTAGGTGGTGCTCCTCCTCCTCCCTGCCTTATATACTATGTGTAGGTGCTCTTCCTCCTCCCTGCCTTATATACTGTGTGTAGGTGGTGCTCCTCCTCCTCCCTGCCTTATATACTGTGTGTAGGTGCTCCTCCTCCTCCTCCCTGCCTTATATACTGTGTGTAGGTGCTCCTCCTCCTCCTCCCTGCCTTATATACTGTGTGTAGGTGGTGCTCCTCCTCCTCCCTGCCTTATATACGGTGTGTAGGTGCTCCTCCTCCTCCCTGCCTTATATACTGTGTGTAGGTGCTCCTCCTCCTCCTCCCTGCCTTATATACTGTGTGTAGGTGCTCCTCCTCCTCCCTGCCTTATATACTGTGTGTAGGTGCTCCTCCTCCTCCCTGCCTTATATACTGTGTGTAGGTGGTGCTCCTCCTCCTCCCTGCCTTATATACTGTGTGTAGGTGCTCCTCCTCCTCCCTGCCTTATATACTGTGTGTAGGTGGTGCTCCTCCTCCTCCCTGCCTTATATACTGTGTGTAGGTGGTGCTCCTCCTCCTCCCTGCCTTATATACTGTGTGTAGGTGGTGCTCCTCCTCCTCCCTGCCTTATATACTGTGTGTAGGTGGTGCTCCTCCTCCCTGCCTTATATACTGTGTGTAGGTGGTGCTCCTCCTCCTCCCTGCCTTATATAGTGTGTGTAGGTGCTCCTCCTCCTCCCTGCCTTATATACTGTGTGTAGGTGCTCCTCCTCCCTGCCTTATATACTGTGTGTAGGTGCTCCTCCTCCTCCTCCCTGCCTTATATACTGTGTGTAGGTGGTGCTCCTCCTCCTCCCTGCCTTATATACTGTGTGTAGGTGGGTGCTCCTCCTCCTCCCTGCCTTATATACTGTGTGTAGGTGCTCCTCCTCCTCCCTGCCTTATATACTGTGTGTAGGTGCTCCTCCTCCTCCCTGCCTTATATACTGTGTGTAGGTGCTCCTCCTCCTCCCTGCCTTATATACTGTGTGTAGGTGCTCCTCCTCCTCCCTGCCTTATATACTGTGTGTAGGTGCTCCTCCTCCTCCTCCCTGCCTTATATACTGTGTGTAGGTGGTGCTCCTCCTCCTCCCTGCCTTATATACTGTGTGTAGGTGGTGCTCCTCCTCCTCCCTGCCTTATATACTGTGTGTAGGTGCTCCTCCTCCTCCCTGCCTTATATACTGTGTGTAGGTGCTCCTCCTCCTCCCTGCCTTATATACTGTGTGTAGGTGCTCCTCCTCCTCCCTGCCTTATATACTGTGTGTAGGTGCTCCTCCTCCTCCCTGCCTTATATACTGTGTGTAGGTGGTGCTCCTCCTCCCTGCCTTATATACTGTGTGTAGGTGCTCCTCCTCCTCCCTGCCTTATATACTGTGTGTAGGTGCTCCTCCTCCTCCTCCCTGCCTTATATACTGTGTGTAGGTGGTGCTCCTCCTCCTCCCTGCCTTATATACTGTGTGTAGGTGGTGCTCCTCCTCCTCCCTGCCTTATATACTGTGTGTAGGTGCTCCTCCTCCTCCCTGCCTTATATACTGTGTGTAGGTGCTCCTCCTCCTCCTCCCTGCCTTATATACTGTGTGTAGGTGCTCCTCCTCCTCCTCCCTGCCTTATATACTGTGTGTAGGTGGTGCTCCTCCTCCTCCCTGCCTTATATACTGTGTGTAGGTGGTGCTCCTCCTCCTCCCTGCCTTATATACTGTGTGTAGGTGCTCCTCCTCCTCCTCCCTGCCTTATATACTGTGTGTAGGTGGTGCTCCTCCTCCCTGCCTTATATACTGTGTGTAGGTGCTCCTCCTCCTCCCTGCCTTATATACTGTGTGTAGGTGGTGCTCCTCCTCCTCCCTGCCTTATATACTGTGTGTAGGTGGTGCTCCCTCCTCCCTGCCTTATATACTGTGTGTAGGTGCTCCTCCTCCTCCTCCCTGCCTTATATACTGTGTGTAGGTGGTGCTCCTCCTCCCTGCCTTATATACTGTGTGTAGGTGCTCCTCCTCCTCCTCCCTGCCTTATATACTGTGTGTAGGTGGTGCTCCTCCTCCTCCCTGCCTTATATACTGTGTGTAGGTGGTGCTCCTCCTCCTCCCTGCCTTATATACTGTGTGTAGGTGCTCCTCCTCCTCCCTGCCTTATATACTGTGTGTAGGTGCTCCTCCTCCTCCTCCCTGCCTTATATACTGTGTGTAGGTGCTCCTCCTCCTCCCTGCCTTATATACTGTGTGTAGGTGCTCCTCCTCCTCCCTGCCTTATATACTGTGTGTAGGTGCTCCTCCTCCTCCCTGCCTTATATACTGTGTGTAGGTGCTCCTCCTCCTCCTCCCTGCCTTATATACTGTGTGTAGGTGCTCCTCCTCCTCCCTGCCTTATATACTGTGTGTAGGTGCTCCTCCTCCTCCCTGCCTTATATACTGTGTGTAGGTGCTCCTCCTCCTCCCTGCCTTATATACTGTGTGTAGGTGCTCCTCCTCCTCCCTGCCTTATATACTGTGTGTAGGTGCTCCTCCTCCTCCCTGCCTTATATACTGTGTGTAGGTGCTCCTCCTCCTCCCTGCCTTATATACTGTGTGTAGGTGGTGCTCCTCCTCCTCCCTGCCTTATATACTGTGTGTAGGTGCTCCTCCTCCTCCTCCCTGCCTTATATACTGTGTGTAGGTGGTGCTCCTCCTCCTCCCTGCCTTATATACTGTGTGTAGGTGGTGCTCCTCCTCCTCCCTGCCTTATATACTGTGTGTAGGTGCTCCTCCTCCTCCCTGCCTTATATACTGTGTGTAGGTGGTGCTCCTCCTCCCTGCCTTATATACTGTGTGTAGGTGCTCCTCCTCCTCCCTGCCTTATATACTGTGTGTAGGTGCTCCTCCTCCTCCTCCCTGCCTTATATACTGTGTGTAGGTGCTCCTCCTCCTCCTCCCTGCCTTATATACTGTGTGTAGGTGGTGCTCCTCCTCCTCCCTGCCTTATATACTGTGTGTAGGTGGTGCTCCTCCTCCCTGCCTTATATACTGTGTGTAGGTGGTGCTCCTCCTCCTCCCTGCCTTATATACTGTGTGTAGGTGGTGCTCCTCCTCCCTGCCTTATATACTGTGTGTAGGTGCTCCTCCTCCTCCCTGCCTTATATACTGTGTGTAGGTGGTGCTCCTCCTCCTCCCTGCCTTATATACTGTGTGTAGGTGGTGCTCCTCCTCCCTGCCTTATATACTGTGTGTAGGTGCTCCTCCTCCTCCTCCCTGCCTTATATACTGTGTGTAGGTGGTGCTCCTCCTCCCTGCAGGACTGCAGGTGACTACTACATTATCTGTACTCAGAGATATCACTGTGTTATCTGTGGTGTTACATAGGACTGCAGATGACAGCTACTACATTATCTGTACTCAGAGATATCACTGTGTTATCTGTGGTGTTACATAGGACTGCAGGTGACTACTACATTATCTGTACTCAGAGATATCACTGTGTTATCTGTGGTGTTACATAGGACTGCAGGTGACATCTACTACATTATCTGTACTCAGAGATATCACTGTGTTATCTGTGCTGTTACATAGGACTGCAGGTGACTACTACATTATCTGTACTCAGAGATATCACTGTGTTATCTGTGCTCTTACATAGGACTGCAGGTGACTACTACATTATCTGTACTCAGAGATATCACTGTGTTATCTGTGGTGTTACATAGTACTGCAGGTGACTACTACATTATCTGTACTCAGAGATATCACTGTGTTATCTGTGCTCTTACATAGGACTGCAGATGACATCTACATTATCTGTACTCAGAGATATCACTGTGTATCTGTGCTGTTACATAGGACTGCAGGTGACTACTACATTATCTGTACTCAGAGATATCACTGTGTTATCTGTGGTGTTACATAGGACTGCAGGTGACTACTACATTATCTGTACTCAGAGATATCACTGTGTTATCTGTGCTCTTACATAGGACTGCAGATGACATCTACATTATCTGTACTCAGAGATATCACTGTGTTATCTGTGGTGTTACATAGGACTGCAGGTGACTACTACATTATCTGTACTCAGAGATATCACTGTGTTATCTGTGGTGTTACATAGGACTGCAGGTGGACTACTACATTATCTGTACTCAGAGATATCACTGTGTTATCTGTGCTGTTACATAGGACTGCAGGTGACTACTACATTATCTGTACCCAGAGATATCACTGTGTTATCTGTGCTGTTACATAGGACTGCAGGTGACATCTACTACATTATCAGTATTCAGAGATATCACTGTGTTATCTGTGGTGTTACATAGGACTGCAGGTGACTACTACATTATCTGTACTCAGAGATATCACTGTGTTATCTGTGCTCTTACATAGGACTGCAGGTGACTACTACATTATCTGTACTCAGAGATATCACTGTGTTATCTGTGGTGTTACATAGGACTGCAGATGACATCTACATTATCTGTACTCAGAGATATCACTGTGTTATCTGTGCTGTTACATAGGACTGCAGGGGACATCTACTACATTATCTGTACTCAGAGATATCACTGTGTTATCTGTGCTGTTACATAGGACTGCAGGTGACTACTACATTATCTGTACTCAGAGATATCACTGTGTTATCTGTGGTGTTACATAGTACTGCAGGTGACATCTACTACATTATCTGTACTCAGAGATATCACTGTGTTATCTGTGCTGTTACATAGGACTGCAGGTGACTACTACATTATCTGTACTCAGAGATATCACTGTGTTATCTGTGCTGTTACATAGGACTGCAGGTGACTACTACATTATCTGTACTCAGAGATATCACTGTGTTATCTGTGGTGTTACATAGGACTGCAGGTGACTACTACATTATCTGTACTCAGAGATATCACTGTGTTATCTGTGCTGTTACATAGGACTGCAGGTGACAGCTACTACATTATCTGTACTCAGAGATATCACTGTGTTATCTGTGCTGTTACATAGGACTGCAGGTGACTACTACATTATCTGTACAGAGATATCACTGTGTTATCTGTGCTCTTACATAGTACTGCAGGTGACATCTACTACATTATCTGTACTCAGAGATATCACTGTGTTATCTGTGGTGTTACATAGGACTGCAGGTGACTACTACATTATCTGTACTCAGAGATATCACTGTGTTATCTGTGCTCTTACATAGGACTGCAGATGACATCTACATTATCTGTACTCAGAGATATCACTGTGTATCTGTGGTGTTACATAGGACTGCAGGTGACTACTACATTATCTGTACTCAGAGATATCACTGTGTTATCTGTGGTGTTACATAGGACTGCAGGTGACTACTACATTATCTGTACTCAGAGATATCACTGTGTTATCTGTGCTGTTACATAGGACTGCAGGTGACTACTACATTATCTGTACCCAGAGATATCACTGTGTTATCTGTGCTGTTACATAGGACTGCAGGTGACATCTACTACATTATCAGTATTCAGAGATATCACTGTGTTATCTGTGGTGTTACATAGGACTGCAGGTGACTACTACATTATCTGTACTCAGAGATATCACTGTGTTATCTGTGCTCTTACATAGGAGTGCAGATGACATCTACATTATCTGTACTCAGAGATATCACTGTGTTATCTGTGCTGTTACATAGGACTGCAGGGGACATCTACTACATTATCTGTACTCAGAGATATCACTGTGTTATCTGTGCTGTTACATAGGACTGCAGGTGACTACTACATTATCTGTACTCAGAGATATCACTGTGTTATCTGTGGTGTTACATAGTACTGCAGGTGACATCTACTACATTATCTGTACTCAGAGATATCACTGTGTTATCTGTGGTGTTACATAGGACTGCAGGTGACATCTACTACATTATCTGTACTCAGAGATATCACTGTGTTATCTGTGGTGTTACATAGGACTGCAGGTGACTACTACATTATCTGTACTCAGAGATATCACTGTGTTATCTGTGCTCTTACATAGGACTGCAGATGACATCTACATTATCTGTACTCAGAGATATCACTGTGTTATCTGTGGTGTTACATAGGACTGCAGGTGACTACTACATTATCTGTACTCAGAGATATCACTGTGTTATCTGTGCTGTTACATAGGACTGCAGGTGACATCTACTACATTATCTGTACTCAGAGATATCACTGTGTTATCTGTGCTGTTACATAGGACTGCAGATGACATCTACTACATTATCTGTACTCAGAGATATCACTGTGTTATCTGTGGTGTTACATAGGACTGCAGGTGACATCTACTACATTATCTGTACTCAGAGATATCACTGTGTTATCTGTGGTGTTACATAGGACTGCAGGTGACTACTACATTATCTGTACTCAGAGATATCACTGTGTTATCTGTGCTCTTACATAGGACTGCAGATGACATATACATTATCTGTACTCAGAGATATCACTGTGTTATCTGTGGTGTTACATAGGACTGCAGGTGACTACTACATTATCTGTACTCAGAGATATCACTGTGTATCTGTGCTCTTACATAGGACTGCAGGTGACTACTACATTATCTGTACTCAGAGATATCACTGTGTTATCTGTGCTCTTACATAGGACTGCAGGTGACTACTACATTATCTGTACTCAGAGATATCACTGTGTTATCTGTGGTGTTACATAGTACTGCAGGTGACATCTACTACATTATCTGTACTCAGAGATAGCACTGTGTTTATCTGTGGTGTTACATAGGACTGCAGGTGACTACTACATTATCTGTACTCAGAGATATCACTGTGTTATCTGTGCTCTTACATAGGACTGCAGATGACATCTACATTATCTGTACTCAGAGATATCACTGTGTTATCTGTGGTGTTACATAGGACTGCAGGTGACTACTACATTATCTGTACTCAGAGATATCACTGTGTTATCTGTGGTGTTACATAGGACTGCAGGTGACTACTACATTATCTGTACTCAGAGATATCACTGTGTTATCTGTGCTGTTACATAGGACTGCAGGTGACTACTACATTATCTGTACCCAGAGATATCACTGTGTTATCTGTGCTGTTACATAGGACTGCAGGTGACATCTACTACATTATCAGTATTCAGAGATATCACTGTGTTATCTGTGGTGTTACATAGGACTGCAGGTGACTACTACATTATCTGTACTCAGAGATATCACTGTGTTATCTGTGCTCTTACATAGGAGTGCAGATGACATCTACATTATCTGTACTCAGAGATATCACTGTGTTATCTGTGCTGTTACATAGGACTGCAGGGGACATCTACTACATTATCTGTACTCAGAGATATCACTGTGTTATCTGTGCTGTTACATAGGACTGCAGGTGACTACTACATTATCTGTACTCAGAGATATCACTGTGTTATCTGTGGTGTTACATAGTACTGCAGGTGACATCTACTACATTATCTGTACTCAGAGATATCACTGTGTTATCTGTGGTGTTACATAGGACTGCAGGTGACTACTACATTATCTGTACTCAGAGATATCACTGTGTTATCTGTGCTGTTACATAGGACTGCAGGTGACACTACTACATTATCTGTACTCAGAGATATCACTGTGTTATCTGTGGTGTTACATAGGACTGCAGGTGACTACTACATTATCTGTACTCAGAGATATCACTGTGTTATCTGTGGTGTTACATAGGACTGCAGGTGACTACTACATTATCTGTACTCAGAGATATCACTGTGTTATCTGTGGTGTTACATAGGACTGCAGGTGACTACTACATTATCTGTACTCAGAGATATCACTGTGTTATCTGTGGCTGTTACATAGGACTGCAGGTGACCTACTACATTATCTGTACTCAGAGATATCACTGTGTTATCTGTGCTGTTACATAGGACTGCAGGTGACTACTACATTATCTGTACTCAGAGATATCACAGTGTTATCTGTGGTGTTACATAGGACTGCAGGTGACATCTACTACATTATCTGTACTCAGAGATATCACTGTGTTATCTGTGCTGTTACATAGGACTGCAGGTGACTACTACATTATCTGTACTCAGAGATATCACTGTGTTATCTGTGCTGTTACATAGGACTGCAGGTGACATCTACTACATTATCTGTACTCAGAGATATCACTGTGTTATCTGTGCTGTTACATAGGACTGCAGGTGACTACTACATTATCTGTACTCAGAGATATCACTGTGTTATCTGTGGTGTTACATAGGACTGCAGGTGACACTACTACATTATCTGTACTCAGAGATATCACTGTGTTATCTGTGGCTGTTACATAGGACTGCAGGTGACTACTACATTATCTGTACTCAGAGATATCACTGTGTTATCTGTGCTGTTACATAGGACTGCAGGTGACATCCTACATTATCTGTACTCAGAGATATCACTGTGTTATCTGTGGTGTTACATAGGACTGCAGGTGACGCTACTACATTATCTGTACTCAGAGATATCACTGTGTTATCTGTGCTGTTACATAGGACTGCAGGTGACTACTACATTATCTGTACTCAGAGATATCACTGTGTTATCTGTGCTGTTACATAGGACTGCAGATGATTACTACATTATCTGTACTCAGAGATATCACTGTGTTATCTGTGGTGTTACATAGGACTGCAGGTGACTACTACATTATCTGTACTCCGAGATATCACTGTGTTATCTGTGCTGTTACATAGGACTGCAGGTGACAGCTACTACATTATCTGTACTCAGAGATATCACTGTGTTATCTGTGGTGTTACATAGGACTGCAGGTGACTACTACATTATCTGTACTCAGAGATATCACTGTGTTATCTGTGGCTGTTACATAGGACTGCAGGTGACTACTACATTATCTGTACTCAGAGATATCACTGTGTTATCTGTGGTGTTACATAGGACTGCAGGTGACATCTACTACATTATCTGTACTCAGAGATATCACTGTGTTATCTGTGGTGTTACATAGGACTGCAGGTGACCTACTACATTATCTGTACTCAGAGATATCACTGTGTTATCTGTGGCTGTTACATAGGACTGCAGGTGACTACTACATTATCTGTACTCAGAGATATCACTGTGTTATCTGTGCTGTTACATAGGACTGCAGGTGACATACTACATTATCTGTACTCAGAGATATCACTGTGTTATCTGTGGTGTTACATAGGACTGCAGGTGACATCTACTACATTATCTGTACTCAGAGATATCACTGTGTTATCTGTGCTGTTACATAGGACTGCAGGTGACATCTACTACATTATCTGTACTCAGAGATATCACTGTGTTATCTGTGCTGTTACATAGGACTGCAGGTGACTACTACATTATCTGTACTCAGAGATATCACTGTGTTATCTGTGGTGTTACATAGGACTGCAGGTGACATCTACTACATTATCTGTACTCAGAGATATCACTGTGTTATCTGTGCTGTTACATAGGACTGCAGGTGACATACTACATTATCTGTACTCAGAGATATCACTGTGTTATCTGTGCTGTTACATAGGACTGCAGGTGACTACTACATTATCTGTACTCAGAGATATCACTGTGTTATCTGTGGTGTTACATAGGACTGCAGGTGACATCTACTACATTATCTGTACTCAGAGATATCACTGTGTTATCTGTGCTGTTACATAGGACTGCAGGTGACTACTACATTATCTGTACTCAGAGATATCACTGTGTTATCTGTGCTGTTACATAGGACTGCAGGTGACATACTACATTATCTGTACTCAGAGATATCACTGTGTTATCTGTGGTGTTACATAGGACTGCAGGTGACATCTACTACATTATCTGTACTCAGAGATATCACTGTGTTATCTGTGGTGTTACATAGGACTGCAGGTGACTACTACATTATCTGTACTCAGGGATATCACTGTGTTATCTGTGGTGTTACATAGGACTGCAGGTGACTACTACATTATCTGTACTCAGAGATATCACTGTGTTATCTGTGGTGTTACATAGGACTGCAGGTGACTACTACATTATCTGTACTCTGAGATATCACTGTGTTATCTGTGGTGTTACATAGGACTGCAGGTGACTACTACATTATCTGTACTCAGAGATATCACTGTGTTATCTGTGCTGTTACATAGGACTGCAGGTGAACTACTACATTATCTGTACTCAGAGATATCACTGTGTTATCTGTGGTGTTACATAGGACTGCAGGTGACATCTACTACATTATCTGTACTCAGAGATATCACTGTGTTATCTGTGGCTGTTACATAGGACTGCAGGTGACTACTACATTATCTGTACTCAGAGATATCACTGTGTTATCTGTGGTGTTACATAGTACTGCAGGTGACATCTACTACATTATCTGTACTCAGAGATATCACTGTGTTATCTGTGCTGTTACATAGGACTGCAGGTGACATCTACTACATTATCTGTACTCAGAGATATCACTGTGTTATCTGTGCTGTTACATAGGACTGCAGGTGACATACTACATTATCTGTACTCAGAGATATCACTGTGTTATCTGAGCTGTTACATAGGACTGCAGGTGACTACTACTTTATCTGTACTCAGAGATATCACTGTGTTATCTGTGGTGTTACATAGGACTGCAGGTGACATCTTCATTATCTGTACTCAGAGATATCACTGTGTTATCTGTGGTGTTACATAGGACTGCAGGTGACATACTACATTATCTGTACTCAGAGATATCACTGTGTTATCTGTGGTGTTACATAGGACTGCAGGTGACCTACTACATTATCTGTACTCAGAGATATCACTGTGTTATCTGTGCTGTTACATAGGACTGCAGGTGACATCTACTACATTATCTGTACTCAGAGATATCACTGTGTTATCTGTGCTGTTACATAGGACTGCAGGTGACATACTACATTATCTGTACTCAGAGATATCACTGTGTTATCTGTGGTGTTACATAGGACTGCAGGTGACTACTACATTATCTGTACTCAGAGATATCACTGTGTTATCTGTGGTGTTACATAGGACTGCAGGTGACCTACTACATTATCTGTACTCAGAGATATCACTGTGTTATCTGTGCTGTTACATAGGACTGCAGGTGACATACTACATTATCTGTACTCAGAGATATCACTGTGTTATCTGTGGTGTTACATAGGACTGCAGGTGACACTACTACATTATCTGTACTCAGAGATATCACTGTGTTATCTGTGGTGTTACATAGGACTGCAGGTGACTACTACATTATCTGTACTCAGAGATATCACTGTGTTATCTGTGCTGTTACATAGGACTGCAGGTGACTACTACATTATCTGTACTCAGAGATATCACTGTGTTATCTGTGCTGTTACATAGGACTGCAGGTGACTACTACATTATCTGTACTCAGAGATATCACTGTGTTATCTGTGGTGTTACATAGGACTGCAGGTGACTACTACATTATCTGTACTCAGAGATATCACTGTGTTATCTGTGGTGTTACATAGGACTGCAGGTGACATCTACTACATTATCTGTACTCAGAGATATCACTGTGTTATCTGTGCTGTTACATAGGACTGCAGGTGACTACTACATTATCTGTACTCAGAGATATCACTGTGTTATCTGTGGCTGTTACATAGGACTGCAGGTGACATCTACTACATTATCTGTACTCAGAGATATCACTGTGTTATCTGTGGCTGTTACATAGGACTGCAGGTGACATCTACTACATTATCTGTACTCAGAGATATCACTGTGTTATCTGTGGTGTTACATAGGACTGCAGGTGACAGCTACTACATTATCTGTACTCAGAGATATCACTGTGTTATCTGTGGTGTTACATAGGACTGCAGGTGACATACTACATTATCTGTACTCAGAGATATCACTGTGTTATCTGTGGTGTTACATAGGACTGCAGGTGACTACTACATTATCTGTACTCAGAGATATCACTGTGTTATCTGTGGTGTTACATAGGACTGCAGGTGACATCTACATTATCTGTACTCAGAGATATCACTGTGTTATCTGTGGTGTTACATAGGACTGCAGGTGACCTACTACATTATCTGTACTCAGAGATATCACTGTGTTATCTGTGGTGTTACATAGGACTGCAGGTGACTACTACATTATCTGTACTCAGAGATATCACTGTGTTATCTGTGGTGTTACATAGGACTGCAGGTGACTACTACATTATCTGTACTCAGAGATATCACTGTGTTATCTGTGCTGTTACATAGGACTGCAGGTGACTACTACATTATCTGTACTCAGAGATATCACTGTGTTATCTGTGGTGTTACATAGGACTGCAGGTGACATCTACTACATTATCTGTACTCAGAGATATCACTGTGTTATCTGTGCTGTTACATAGGACTGCAGGTGACATCTACTACATTATCTGTACTCAGAGATATCACTGTGTTATCTGTGCTGTTACATAGGACTGCAGGTGACACTACTACATTATCTGTACTCAGAGATATCACTGTGTTATCTGTGGTGTTACATAGGACTGCAGGTGACCTACTACATTATCTGTACTCAGAGATATCACTGTGTTATCTGTGGTGTTACATAGGACTGCAGGTGACACTACTACATTATCTGTACTCAGAGATATCACTGTGTTATCTGTGGCTGTTACATAGGACTGCAGGTGACTACTACATTATCTGTACTCAGAGATATCACTGTGTTATCTGTGGCTGTTACATAGGACTGCAGGTGACTACTACATTATCTGTACTCAGAGATATCACTGTGTTATCTGTGGTGTTACATAGGACTGCAGGTGACATCTACTACATTATCTGTACTCAGAGATATCACTGTGTTATCTGTGCTGTTACATAGGACTGCAGGTGACTACTACATTATCTGTACTCAGAGATATCACTGTGTTATCTGTGGTGTTACATAGGACTGCAGGTGACATCTACTACATTATCTGTACTCAGAGATATCACTCTGTTATCTGTGCTGTTACATAGGACTGCAGGTGACACTACTACATTATCTGTACTCAGAGATATCACTGTGTTATCTGTGGTGTTACATAGGACTGCAGGTGACATACTACATTATCTGTACTCAGAGATATCACTGTGTTATCTGTGGCTGTTACATAGGACTGCAGGTGACACTACTACATTATCTGTACTCAGAGATATCACTGTGTTATCTGTGGCTGTTACATAGGACTGCAGGTGACATCTACTACATTATCTGTACTCAGAGATATCACTGTGTTATCTGTGGCTGTTACATAGGACTGCAGGTGACACTACTACATTATCTGTACTCAGAGATATCACTGTGTTATCTGTGCTGTTACATAGGACTGCAGGTGACTACTACATTATCTGTACTCAGAGATATCACTGTGTTATCTGTGCTGTTACATAGGACTGCAGGTGACCTACTACATTATCTGTACTCAGAGATATCACTGTGTTATCTGTGCTGTTACATAGGACTGCAGGTGAACTACTACATTATCTGTACTCAGAGATATCACTGTGTTATCTGTGGTGTTACATAGGACTGCAGGTGACATCTACTACATTATCTGTACTCAGAGATATCACTGTGTTATCTGTGCTGTTACATAGGACTGCAGGTGACTACTACATTATCTGTACTCAGAGATATCACTGTGTTATCTGTGCTGTTACATAGGACTGCAGGTGACATCTACTACATTATCTGTACTCAGAGATATCACTGTGTTATCTGTGGCTGTTACATAGGACTGCAGGTGACCTACTACATTATCTGTACTCAGAGATATCACTGTGTTATCTGTGCTGTTACATAGGACTGCAGGTGACTACTACATTATCTGTACTCAGAGATATCACTGTGTTATCTGTGCTGTTACATAGGACTGCAGGTGACTACTACATTATCTGTACTCAGAGATATCACTGTGTTATCTGTGCTGTTACATAGGACTGCAGGTGACATTACTACATTATCTGTACTCAGAGATATCACTGTGTTATCTGTGCTGTTACATAGGACTGCAGGTGACATCTACTACATTATCTGTACTCAGAGATATCACTGTGTTATCTGTGCTGTTACATAGGACTGCAGGTGACACTACTACATTATCTGTACTCAGAGATATCACTGTGTTATCTGTGCTGTTACATAGGACTGCAGGTGACACTACTACATTATCTGTACTCAGAGATATCACTGTGTTATCTGTGCTGTTACATAGGACTGCAGGTGACCTACTACATTATCTGTACTCAGAGATATCACTGTGTTATCTGTGGTGTTACATAGGACTGCAGGTGACTACTACATTATCTGTACTCAGAGATATCACTGTGTTATCTGTGGCTGTTTACATAGGACTGCAGGTGACATACTACATTATCTGTACTCAGAGATATCACTGTGTTATCTGTGGCTGTTACATAGGACTGCAGGTGACAACTACTACATTATCTGTACTCAGAGATATCACTGTGTTATCTGTGCTGTTACATAGGACTGCAGGTGACTACTACATTATCTGTACTCAGAGATATCACTGTGTTATCTGTGGTGTTACATAGGACTGCAGGTGAACTACTACATTATCTGTACTCAGAGATATCACTGTGTTATCTGTGCTGTTACATAGGACTGCAGGTGACATCTACTACATTATCTGTACTCAGAGATATCACTGTGTTATCTGTGGTGTTACATAGGACTGCAGGTGACTACTACATTATCTGTACTCAGAGGATATCACTGTGTTATCTGTGCTGTTACATAGGACTGCAGGTGACTACTACATTATCTGTACTCAGAGATATCACTGTGTTATCTGTGCTGTTACATAGGACTGCAGGTGACATCTACTACATTATCTGTACTCAGAGATATCACTGTGTTATCTGTGCTGTTACATAGGACTGCAGGTGACATACTACATTATCTGTACTCAGAGATATCACTGTGTTATCTGTGCTGTTACATAGGACTGCAGGTGACATACTACATTATCTGTACTCAGAGATATCACTGTGTTATCTGTGCTGTTACATAGGACTGCAGGTGACACTACTACATTATCTGTACTCAGAGATATCACTGTGTTATCTGTGGTGTTACATAGGACTGCAGGTGACATCTACTACATTATCTGTCCTCAGAGATATCACTGTGTTATCTGTGGTGTTACATAGGACTGCAGGTGACTACTACATTATCTGTCCTCAGAGATATCACTGTGTTATCTGTGGTGTTACATAGGACTGCAGGTGACTACTACATTATCTGTACTCAGAGATATCACTGTGTTATCTGTGGTGTTACATAGGACTGCAGGTGACTACTACATTATCTGTACTCAGAGATATCACTGTGTTATCTGTGGTGTTACATAGGACTGCAGGTGACATACTTACATTATCTGTACTCAGAGATATCACTGTGTTATCTGTGGCTGTTACATAGGACTGCAGGTGACACTACTACATTATCTGTACTCAGAGATATCACTGTGTTATCTGTGGTGTTACATAGGACTGCAGGTGACCTACTACATTATCTGTACTCAGAGATATCACTGTGTTATCTGTGCTGTTACATAGGACTGCAGGTGACATACTACATTATCTGTACTCAGAGATATCACTGTGTTATCTGTGCTGTTACATAGGACTGCAGGTGACACTACTACATTATCTGTACTCAGAGATATCACTGTGTTATCTGTGGTGTTACATAGGACTGCAGGTGACACTACTACATTATCTGTACTCAGAGATATCACTGTGTTATCTGTGTGTTACATAGGACTGCAGGTGACTACTACATTATCTGTACTCAGAGGATATCACTGTGTTATCTGTGGTGTTACATAGGACTGCAGGTGATCATACTACATTATCTGTACTCAGAGATATCACTGTGTTATCTGTGGTGTTACATAGGACTGCAGGTGACATACTACATTATCTGTACTCAGAGATATCACTGTGTTATCTGTGCTGTTACATAGGACTGCAGGTGACCTACTACATTATCTGTACTCAGAGATATCACTGTGTTATCTGTGGTGTTACATAGGACTGCAGGTGACATACTACATTATCTGTACTCAGAGATATCACTGTGTTATCTGTGGCTGTTACATAGGACTGCAGGTGACACTACTACATTATCTGTACTCAGAGATATCACTGTGTTATCTGTGGTGTTACATAGGACTGCAGGTGACCTACTACATTATCTGTACTCAGAGATATCACTGTGTTATCTGTGGTGTTACATAGGACTGCAGGTGACAGCTACTACATTATCTGTACTCAGAGATATCACTGTGTTATCTGTGCTGTTACATAGGACTGCAGGTGACTACTACATTATCTGTACTCAGAGATATCACTGTGTTATCTGTGGGTGTTACATAGGACTGCAGGTGAATCTACTACATTATCTGTACTCAGAGATATCACTGTGTTATCTGTGGTGTTACATAGGACTGCAGGTGACTACTACATTATCTGTACTCAGAGATATCACTGTGTTATCTGTGGTGTTACATAGGACTGCAGGTGACTACTACATTATCTGTACTCAGAGATATCACTGTGTTATCTGTGG